>OX465033.1:10567836-10889191 GCA_949841015.1 Aplysina aerophoba | reverse complement strand
GAAACACCTGGAGGCAATTGCATATCCATTGAAAGTGCCAACTGCATGTGCCCTGCTGGGAAGAGTGGTAGCTGTGTGCATGTGGCAGCATTATTACTTACCCTTGCTGAAGTCACTCAAACCGCATGCACCAGTCTGCCTTGTGCATGGTCCCGACGACCGTCAACACATGGCCAGCCACAGCAAACGTCACAGCTGGATTTTGGGAGGCTTCGGTAGAAGGGTACAAACCCTACACTGGTGGGCATGTTTTAGACGTTACAGCTTTACTGCTCAGCTGTGAGCAGGTTGGCATTGTCACAGGTGCTGGGCAATTCTTCAGCCAAGAACAACAAAGCAGAGAGAGTTCCAGTCTTCCTTATTAACCACTGATGACCTGGCTGCCAAGGCAGTGCTGAGTGACCCAATTGATAAACTATCACACAAAGACATCAGTGAAATCACAGTTGATGATTTGATCAAAGCCCTGGAAGTGACACTCAGGAGGTTGCTCTGATACAAGAGATGACAACTGGTCAGAAAGAAAACCCATTGTGGATGGATGCAAGACAGTGGAGAGTAACAGCCAGTAACTTCGGAAGAGTCTGCAACCGCCGCAGAGACCCTGGCTTTTTTCCATCGTCCTTGGTAAAGTTATGTTGGGTGACTATGGGAGCATTCTTTCCCCACCACTACAGTGGGGTTGCACACATGAAGGCGTGGCAATCAAGGCATATGAGCAGAAGACAGGATTGCAAGTTCACCATTGTGGAATTTTCCTTAGCTGGGAAAATTCATTCCTGGGAGCATCACCGGATGGCGTGCTAGTAGGTGATGATGGGGAATTTGGAATCCTGGAAGTAAAATGCCCGTTCAAGCATCGTCTCAATGCCATTCCAGATGCATGCAAAGATAATACCTTTCACCTTGAACTTGTTGATGGACAGGCCCAACTTCGGAAGAACCACGACTACTACTTTCAAGTAACAGGTCAACTTGCAATCACAGAAGCAGCTTTCTGTGATTTTGTTACTTGGACCTGCAATGACCTTCATGTGGTCAGGGTCTATCTGGACAGCCAGTTGTGGGGTGAAATGTTGAAGAAAGTGAAAGACTTCTACTACACTTCCCTTGCACCTGAAATCATCAGAAGACTCTCGCAAATGTAACCTTCTTTATTGTACATCTCACTCAAATTTGTACAGAATGTAACTTAAATGCCATTCACATTATTAATTCATCTATAATACAATTAATGGTGGTTGTAAATTGCATAAAGCACATGCCACAATGACCATGTCATCCAAAATTTGCTTGTTAATGCGGTTGGGTTGAGTGTCTGACAACAAACGAAAATCTTTCATACGCTTGATAGCATTCTCCACTCGAATTCGTACACTGGCAATAGTGCGGGTTTCCATGGCCTGTTGACCGGTCAGCTGTGAAGTTCCCCGTAAAAATGAAGGTATGGTTAAAAAGGCCCTCTTCCTTGCAATAAGATCTCTAGCTGTGAAGCCTCGATCTGCCAGAATTCGCTGACCTGGCTGAAGCAAATCAAGGAAAGAACTGCTTTCCACAACAAATCTATCACTTGAGTTTCCGGAAAAGCCAGGAGACACAAAAGTGAAGACTCCAGTAAATGGGTCAATTGCAACTAAATACTTCACTGTTGTGTGGCTTTTGTAGTCACTATAGGATGACTTCTGTGTAGCCAGGTTTGATGGACGTTGGATAAAGATTTCTGTCCCATCAATTATACCTACTGTATTCGGCATATGATTATAGGGTGTATCAGTGGGTCCTATGGTTGTCTTTGGCCATTTTATGAGGCCTCTGAGATGGTGAGCCAGCAGTGGAATCCACTGATTAATCACCCGGGACACAGTACTCTGCTCCACGTCAAATCGAAATGCCAAGTCTTCCTGAGTTAGATTCTGCTGTAATCGCATGAGTACCAATAGCAACTTTTGAGAGTCACTGAGAAAGCGGCCAGTGGGTGAGACAGGTAAACTGACAGGGGAAGCCAAATCCCGGTGCACATGTATTGCTGGGTGTAACCACCCTAACAGAATGTCAAACAGAGCACAATTGAGTCCAGTGTACATAATCAATTCATCATTCTTCAGTAGCGCGACATCCAAACGCTGAGGCTTTGTCTTCAAAAATGCAAGCTCTGCTTTCAGGTCTTGTACATGCTTTTTAAGCCCTTCAATCTCATTCTGGTATTCCAGGCACTTCGCTCCCAATTGCTCGAGTGTAGGCTTAGATGTAGCCTGTGCAGGTGGTTCACAATCATCAGGATTGTCCTGAAATCGATCCAGAAGTCGACGCGGTTTCTTAGCTGGCTGAGAATAGAAGTCGTGAGGTCGTTTGAATAGGGTAGGTACGATGGAAGGATCCGCGCGAGTGGGTCCTTTAAATCCGTCGTAGTGGAAATTACAGATGTAGGTTTCTGGTCCAGGCTTTCACTGAGCCCCACGCTGGTCCATGCGAGTCTGGTTCATCTTCTGCACGACGATCTGGTAGACTTTCTGGGGCATCTTGCCGACGCTGTGCAGCGATAGCATCGCGCTAGACTCCGGGCAGTCCTTACCGCGTAACTCAGGACACTTACAGTGTATCCTGCCTTCTACGTCTTCTGGGCATCTTCCTTTTCTGTTGGAACAACCCCAGACGCTACACTGACGTCGCGACATACTGTAGCGAACGATCGTGTTTGATTTTCGTATGTAACTGTATGTACAGTTGCGCCATCGTTCACCGTCGACCTTTTGACTTTCCGCTATTGCGTAACCAATGCGTATCCTCTATTGGGTCACTCAGCACTGCCTTGGCAGCCAAGTCATCAGTGGTTAATAAGGAAGACTGGAACTCTGTCTGCCTTTGTTGTTCTTGGCTGAAGAATCGCCCAGCACCTGTGACAATGCCAACCTGCTCACAGCTGAGCAGTAAAGCTGTAACGTCTAAAACATGCCCACCAGTGTAGGGTTTGTACCCTTCTACCGAAGCCTTCCCAAAATCCAGCTGTGTCGTTTGCTGCTTACTGGCCATGTGTTGACGGTCAAGACCATGCACAAGGCAGACTGGTGCACGCAGTTTGAGTGACTTCAGCAAGGGTAAGTAATAATGCTGCCACATGCACACAGCTACCACTCTTCCCAGCAGGGCACATGCAGTTGGCACTTTCAATGGATATGCAATTGCCTCCAGGTGCTTCGAGAACTAGACATATGAAGTTTTGATAGAAAGGTGGATGCTTTCGCATTGTGGGCCTGCATTTAGCTTTCACAAATGACTTGGTGATTGTGCCCTCCTCTTCACACCTTTGCAATACCGAAGTTGTTTCGATATCATACACATGCCCACACTGGCACAGGCGTACTCCAGTTCGAAAGTTCTTTGTATAGCCTCCTAGCTTCCTAAGGTACTTGCACGCCAGATCCTCACTGACTTTGGGCAGCTCTTTGCACCAACCAGTCTTTGGGAGCACTTCAAAGCTGACAGATTGCACCACTTGCAGCTCCTTAAACGCTTTCACATCCAACTCGCTCTCTAGAGCTTCAGTCTCAATGAAATCGTTCGCTTTCGTAACCAGCTCGTGTTTCAGGCCAGATACAGGGATGCCATTCTCTTTTAAGAACTTCTTTAGTCGCTCAGTTGTCCACGCAGAGGGTAAAACATCCGCAGGGAAGCTTGAATCGCTACCCGCGGCCATCTTCGTGTGGTACGGCGTTACTTCTGGGGTCTAGCACGACGAAATCGTCTCCCAGCACTGCGCAGTTGAAGGACGAAGGCACCTGTAACTACACAAGACGGCTATCGACGAGCGAAACGAGTTACAGCAACTTAAAAGCAGCGAACTCGAACAAATTCGTATGCTTATCTATTACGCATCCGCGGTGAGTTCACCGTCTCGCGAAAGGGGGCGGAGTCGACGCATATCCTCTATTGAGGGGCATGCATGGAAATTAGGTGGGTGGGGGTGGTGGTGTGGTGCTACCGTTAATGATGGGGTACCATACTGGTGACAGGTGAAGTCCACAATCGAGGTTCATGTTGTGGGGTTCAGTACGGATCTGGATTGCTTCCATTGTTCTCCTCTTCCAGAATCCTCGTGCTGTCCCACGAACCCGTGCTCCTTCTCAGTTGATGTTGTGGTTGGTGGTGTGGGCGTGCACGGCTATCCCGTTCTTCTCATCTTCCCTCTTTACTGCTTGCTAGTGTTCTCTTGGTCTCCCCAATGTATACCTTGGGGCAGTCCTTGCAAGGAACCTGGTAGACCACTTCCTTCCTCTTCTCTTCCGGCATCTTCTGCTTCACTCTCACAAGCTGCTGCTTCAATGTACTTTGGGGCTTGAAGATAGCTTTCACTCCAAGGGGTCCACAGGTCTTCTCTATCTTCTCGCTGAGACCTCTCACATAGGGGAGTTGGAGTGTCTTCGGTGGTTCCTCTTCGTCTGGTTCACATGTCTGTTGTCTCTTAGGCTTGGTTAGGCTCTTTCTGACTAGCTTCTCAGGGAACCCATTGGCTTCAAACACTCTGGCAAGGTGCTCCATCTCTGCTTGCCTGCTGGTGTTGTCTCAGATACGAAGGGCTCTGTCCCGCATACCTCGCATACCTCCAGTCAGCATTCTGGGATGGTGGTGAGAATGGTATGGGATGTACCGGTCCGTGTGGGTCGGTTTCCTATGCACTGTAGTGGACAGTTGGTCTTTGCTGTGTATCATCAGGACATCCAGGAATGCAAGCCTCCCCTCTTCTTCTTTCTCGATTGTGAATTGGATGTTGGTAGACAGACATCTGGTTGAGGTGTGCATGGCTTGTTCTGCCAGATCTTCCATGAAGAGGTTGGTGATGACGGGGGATAGGGGAGAGCCCATGGGTGCATGTACCATCAATTTGTTCAAAGAAGTTGTTCTGAAACTGGAAGTAAGTAGATCTTAGGCACAATTCAATGAGCTCCACCAGTTGTGGTACCGGGATGCTGGTCCTGTCCACCAGGGTTGGGTCCTTGGTCCGTCTTGCTTTGACCACTTTCAGTGCTTCATCAATCGGTACCTGTGTGAACAGGCTCGTGACGTCAAAGCTGATCATTAGGTCCTCTGGTCCAGTGCAGTCTTCTCGCAGCCATTCCACGAACTTGGTTGAGTTCATTATTGTGTACTTGGTTTGTCCTGACAGAGGGGTCAGGATTCTGGCAAGGTCTTTGGCCAGTCTGTAGGTCATTTTATCCTGCATTGGGTATCCAATGCAGGATACAATGACCTACAGAGTGGCCAAGACATGCTTTTATTACACATTTAATGCATCTAACAGTCAACACACGTAAAAGTGGCGTCAGTGTGATGGGCGGAGTCCCATGACCACCCCAAGTAGCGCTGAGTCACTGCCTGGCTCCAAGTGTGAAATTCACCAGTCACCCCTTGTATGTAGCACTGCCTAAAATTGGACATTTATGGTGTCTTCACTATGGTTGGTAAGCTTCCCTCCAAGCAAATGGTGGGGAGTGGAAGGTCATGAGAATGGCAAGATTGTGATGTTTTGTGCTTTGGTTAATGATAATCATGAAGTGTTTAATGACATTCATTTACCCATGAATGTAATTAAGTTGTGGAAATATGGCCCACACCAGACCACCTTACCCTCAATGTGGACCACACAAGAAGCACTTCCTGGCCACTGCCTTCAGGGCATCTTCCAGTACATAGCACAGTACATGGCTTCTCCTTTTTCTGTACATGTACACTTTATGCGGAACTCTTCCTCTGAACGACCAGTACAGTTATTTGATGAGTGGCAGTGATGGAGGTAGGAGTTCCTCAGTTATGATGGAAGGCGGGTGTAGCTGATCATGGCAGACTGGAGTACAGGTGGAAGGCCCATGGGAAATCAGTTCAATTCTTTCCATCTTTGTTTTTAAAGAGGGAACGGGATTGTCAATGCAAACCATATGTTGGGGGGGGTCTGTACAGCTCCTGTACACAAAGGATGCTTAAGAAGAAGCTTGGCCTATGAAAGTTGTATTGCAGTGTATAGTGAATGCATACCGGATCAGGACCAACATGGGTATGTGCTTTTGGAGTGCACAGTGCGGCATCATTGTAACGGCACACAATTAGCAAGCCCTTCAGCAAGTTGTGTTGACTACTACATGTGGGTGTCGGGGAAGGAGGATGTGTACACTGGAGTGTATGTACACTTATGACAGTGACAATGACGGGCTAATGACCGTTGACACAAGTGCATCAGTGTGTTCATCAGTGCCTCTTGTGGTGACCATTACATGTCTCCTTCCCCAAACCTGCTGCAGGTATTGTTTGCTCACGTGAATTGGAAGGGAAGTGTCCCCGAGTTCAGTCCCAAGCAAGAAAAGCTACACGGCTGTTATTCAGCCTCTGCAGGACTGTGCTATCACGATTAGAGCACATCTCCGTATTGTATAACAAATGCATGTATGGTGTGTGTGTGTGTGTGTGTAGCACATGTCGTGTAGATCATTTGTTCGTAGTGTGTGTGCATTTGTGTTTGCGTAGACAATCACTGATTACAATCTGTATTCATTTGGTGAGTGTGTCATTTATGCAACATATACCAGACAGAGCTCGAGCTGGCAAAGAAATGCATCTGCATGTTTGTACATGCATGCGTGTATATACGTACAGAGTTGTTGGTCCAGACACATGTGCTACCTATACGTGCACAGTCATGGAGTCCAGCACCGTTTTCTGTAATATTGTACAATTTCAACAGTAATCTAAACTATATAATTATGTAAAGCATTGATATATGCTATGCATATATATCTAACATATTATAATATTATATACAATTAATCATGCATTCCTAACTGGCCTCTTGCACAAGCACGCTTTGTAAATTATGAGCATAATAATAATTATATGTATGTAAGTATAAGTATGTATGTATAATACATGTGCACGCTGTGACCTCATGTGTGTATGTAATTATACAATTGCATGGGTATATATACATTACGAGCAATGTCCAACAGTACTGGGATGTACAGTAATGTGATTTGGGGTGCATGGCAAATTCCATTGGCTCTCCCCCCCCCATTCTGGTTATATGCACTTCTAACTCTGTATAATTGTCACTTGCAACATTAACCACATTAGGAGCACCGAACACTGCCAGGAGGGGCGCATGCATGCAGATGGCAAGTGCAGGTGCTGTGTGAATATAATTGTGTATAATTACAATACACAACAATCCTCCAAACGTCCATGGTGTCAGTGGTGAGTGTCCAGGAAGGATACAACTGCCCTCTTAACTTCTCTGCTTCAAATTGGCTGTAAAACGAACATGAACAAAAGAAACTATAATTTATAAGATGGATGAAGAGCTGTGCGCGCGCACACACACACACACACACACACACACACACACACACACACACACACACACACACACACACACACACACACACACACACACACACACACACACACACACACACAAACACACACACACACACACACACACAAACACACACACACACACACACACACACAAACAAACACACACACACACTGTGTTCTCTTGTACATGCAGACAATTAAGTATAAAATAATAATACACATGAATACACATACACTTTATAGATGTGTCTAGAGGGTGGAGTAAATGTATGAATGCAACCGACCAATTAAAATGATGTTTGGAGTGCAATTCAGTGCATTCATGCATATACATGTGTATGTGCTAAGGCTTAGCTACGTACGTACATGCATCGTGCAATGTGATTGGTCCAAGTGGTAAATTTCAAGTTAGATCCAAAAATGGTGTGGAAGACAGAACTTTCTTCCATGGGTGGAGGGGCTGGCACGCCAGACTATGTACACATACACACCAGAGATCACCACAAGATGGTGGGTATTTCACACCAGTCAGTTATGCCCTGACAAAGGCTAGAGAATCCACCGTATATGAGGGAACTACCCAGAGGTCAGCGGCCATTTTCAATCATCAAACGTCACATTCCGATCATAGGCGTCGCCCACCCATGATCAGCGCAGGCAATGGCGGAAGGAGCAGCTGCAGGGGAGGGTGAGTCTGTCTGTGAGTGAGTGTAACGTGCGCAACGGTCTATAAAACGTGTAACTAACAAACGTATGTGAGTCTATCAGTTTCAGTTTACTGATACGATTTGTTCTTGTTGTTACGAGTTGTTCTTGGTTCCTTCTTCAGATGGCCAGAAAAGACAACTCGGTAGACAGTTACTGGACGCATGTGAGCATAGAAACTGGCAGGAGGCAAGAAGCCTCATAGTTAAGGGTGAGTGGACCAAAGCCGAGAGACCCCGTGAAGTAATGTTCAGTTAATGTCTCCCAGCAATCGTCGGACGTTTCTGCCCATGTTAGCTACGTAGCTACCAGCTCACACGGCTACGTAGCTACCAGCTCACACAGCTACGTAGCTACCAGCTCACACAGCTACACAGCTAGCTAGCTACAAACTCCACCTCTCGGTACTAGTCTAAGATGTTGGCACAGTGATTGCAAGGGTAGTCTTGTGAACCAGAATCCACCCGTCTGCCAGCCAAGTAGCTATCTGTGGAGAGGTGGAGTCTGGTTCAGGGACTAATGCAAGGGGGCACCATTGACTCGTACATGTTTAGGTGATATGCGTGTGGAGTTGAGTTTATGACACCCAGATGCACAGGTACGTAGGTATGACATCATCATCTCCCATTTAAACGATTTGTGAAAAATTCCAAGTGTTTTTCCATCTTGTTCATCATGTCACTAGTCTTACACCACCACCCTCCCCACAGAAGGGTGATGCACCATAAAGTGAAGACAGCCCATCAAATTTCTAGAGCAATGGCTCTATTAGAAACACCTTTGTATCGTCTCCCATTTGAATGACTTGGCAAATTCTAAGTGTTTATTACTCTTTCCATCTTGTTCATTATGTCACTGATACCCAACAAACTAATGATGCTGCCCTGGACATGGCAAAACATGACAGTGCATATACGGTAGCTATTAGGTTCAAATTACGTATGTGGATGTTGAAACTGACAGTCAAGTAGCTGTCATCGTGGGTGACTAGAGCTTCTATAGTGTGTGTGTGTGGGGGGGGGGGGGGTAGAGGGGAGCATTAGTACATGGCACAGTGGTGGAATGTTGTGAATCTAGAGTTTTTAGAAACTCTGTCTGAAAAGTAAAGACAAGTCTTATTTCCCTTTGGCCAGCTAAGCTCGAAAGTGAGAGGACTCAGCCCCTTGCTCTTTTAGGCTGATGTCTCCTTCCTTCCTTCCTCCACTCTGCCTGTGGCAATGCACATCACACACAAAGGGTAGTCTTGTGAACCAGACCCCATACTTTTGTCGGTCTTTTTGCATTTTGCTGGTGGGCTGTGCTCCACTGTATAGATAATACTGTATTTCTTGCTGTTCTTACAGCAGATGCTCAGCTATGTTTAACCTTTTACAGATTCATGAGTTGCAAGATTACAAGACAATAGCCTTGTCTATGAATCTCTCCAAATTCAGACCTTTACTTCCTCTCATCCAATTTTGAATTGATCAATTGTGTGTCAACCTGATTTCTATGTAGTTTCGTTCTAACATCAATTTAATGTTAAGAGTAACAGGTCCTGCAGCATATCCAGTGCTACACATGCATGTCGTAGGTTAATTTGTGACAATGTTTGGAAGTTTTCTCTTTACCACATTTTCTCTTGTTTAGGTTTTTTTACGTATACTTTTGTCTTCTTTTGCAGGTGCACACATCAACACAAAACATGAAGATCAGTGGACTCCACTGCATTATGCTGCTGGGAATGACAACTTGGAAACTGCCAAGGTTCTACTAGAGAAGGGTGAGTTCACTTTCTTTTCTGAATTGTCTAGTTGTTAAGGTTGTCTTTAGGTTTACCTCATGAGTACACAAAGCCCACAACTCTTAAGTATTGTCGCCCTTGTTTTGCCGCATTTCATGTACTGTATAAAGACTTACATGACGAAGGCATCCTTGACCAAACATCCTACCATATTGCTATTGATTGATTGATTCTGCTACATAAATGCTCATCAAGATCAATTTGCCAGTTGTCACAACGTAGCAGTGAGCTTCTACAATGTCACATACAGTGTTGGATGTTCAGCCTGTGACAATGCTGACTAGCACTTCATGCACTACTGATGGTGTGCTCTGTACAACATTGGCTCACTAACACAAAGCTGTATGGAATGCCATTGTATGCGAACTCATAACCTGTCAGTGACTGCACAATTTCTGGTTAACTGTGAGGGACATGCGACCATTTTTGATCCCAGCTCCACACTCCAGTGTGCAGTTGTACTTCCAAGACAGCTCGCAACACTCTTAGATGCATTGCCATGGCTTCTTTAAGGGTCTACTGTTTACTGTTATTGGTGTACCTGTTGCATATGTAGGACATTTGTGAGGTGCAGCCAATCTTGTGGTATGTCACTTATTTCTGTTGTGTTTATGAGTGCAGCTGTATGCAAAATGCTGTGCTCAACTTCATAACGAAATAAACAGACTATGCCCCCCATCTCCAACACTGTCTGTGGTGGAAATAACAGTTTTGCTTGCTTGGGGAAATGATGCTAAAGTGTTCTGTCAGTCTACTAAAACACTTTAGGATCAGGTACCCATGTCTAGTAACAATAGTGATTGCATCAAGTAGAAATCAGTACTTAGGTACACTGTATACAGGTACACTGTACTAGCACATTCATGTTTTGATGCTTTTAGGATGGTATATGCTCTAACCGTCCTACCCTCCTCCCCCTGAGAATACGCAGTATATAATGGGATTTGAGTGGAAATCACTGTTAATTTCAGTATACATTTCCGGTTATGGAAGAAAAATGGCCGCTCATTGGGTGTGCTACAAAAAGGTCTGGTTTTCGTTGCAGCTAATATTTCTGCTATTATTTTAATTGTATCAGTGAGGAGTCGACCTCAGACAGCGAAGCAAACCTTTTTAACGAATGCCTGACAGTTGAGAGGTTGTTCCCCAGTGTGGGAGGGTGTGCCCAGTGTGGGAGGTGTGCCCCAGTGTTGAAGGGGGTGCCCCAGTGAGTGGGAGAGAGTTCTGCAGTGTTGGAAGGTGTACCCCAGTGTGAGAAGGTGTGCCCTAGTGTTGAAGGGTGTTACCAATGTGGGAGGAAGATCCCCGGTATGGGAGGGTGCGCCCCTGTGTGGGAGAGTGTTCTGCAGTGTTGGAAGGTGTGCCACAGTGTGTGAGGGTATGACCCAGTGAAGGAGGGTGTGCCCCAGTGTGGCAGGGTGTTCCTAGTGTGGGATAGTCTAGCTGCTAGACCCTAGTTTGTCTTGTGTGTGGGGGCAGAAGAAAAGTAGGGTCTAGCAGTATGTGTCAATTCCACACCTCGCAATGAACACCTAATGGGGTGTTTATTGGTAACAGTAAGTGTGGCATACCATGTTCGTGTGATTCCAGGTGTTCCAGAGAGTGTAAATGCCCTTCACTGCAGAGAAATGGTGCAGCAGAGATTTCATTGGTCGCCGGGAGGTGTGGAGTTTACACATTCTGCTAGACCCGACTTTTCTTCCGCCCCCACACGCGAAGACAAACTAGGGTCTAGCAGCTAGACTATCCCACACTAGGAACACCAAATAAGTTACTGTGTTACTCTTATTATATGAGTTTCTTGAGAGGGTATAGATGATCTCCTTAAACTCTCTCGTGCATACATAACTTTATTGTATGTAAAACAGTGGAGACACATTGTAGGGACATGCTACATATGTATATGCAAGTCAGGCTTTTATCGTCTACTCATATTGCCTCATTGAAGGTCATAATCACATCACAGTGAGATTGGCTTCTTATAATTTTTTGTCTACTCATATTGCGTCCTTAAATGGTATAATCACAGTGAGAGTGGCTTGTTATGAAATGTGTCTTGAATCTGATGACACTAGCATATTGTTTTGTAGTAGTCTTGAACCCAGTCCTTATTTCCATTTCTTGTTATAACGTGTTTCTTGAAATTTACCTCACAAGTACACAGTGCCCCCTTTGTATATAAAAGTTGTATCATTGACAGCGAGCCTGTCATAGTGTGTGGACAGTGCAGTAATTGGTGCATGTCTAAGTGTGTCAAAGGAGGTAATCTCGTCAGAATATTCAGTGAAGTATAGTGACTCAAGATGCTACTCCCAGTCTGGATACCCTGTGTTACTACTCTTACATCTCTTCCTTCCCGATAGGATGCTTTAGAATTAGTTTTTTCATGACAACTTAATCAAGTGCCTAATCTACGTAAGTGGGCACTGCAGCATAATCCTGATGACACTAGTATATTGTTTTGTAGTAGCCTCGTACCCAGTCCCTATTTCTATTCCGCCTGTTGTTCGAAGGGAGAAGTAGGGCCTGGTGACATTGGTTCCTTATGTAGGTGAGGTCGAGCATTCAACCTGTGACAATACTTGACTATAACATTTCATGCATTACAATCACATGTTCATTAGCACAGACTGTTAGCTGTTAGCCAGAATAGTGGGACCACATTTAGGCAGTGATGCTGTGCTATGTAGTGTTAGTATTGGTATGTCAGTGGGAAGCCCGTTAAGTTCTAACGTGATGACAATTAATTAATTAATGCACTACATTATTAGTCCAATTAGTACAATATTACCTCATTAGGAAAATTACCCTTGCTGATTGCTGTGGGTGTGCCCCAGTGTGGGAGGGTGTTCCCTCATGTGGGAGGGTGTTCCCTAGTGTGTGAGAGTGTGGCCCAGTGTGGGAGAGTCTCCCCCAGCGTGAAGGGGTGTGCCCCAGTGTGAGAGGGTGTGCCCCAGTGTGGGAGGGTGTTCCCTAGTGTGGGAGGGTATTCCCTAGTTTGAGAGGGTGTTCCCCAGTGTGGGAGGGTGTGGTCCATTGGGGGAGGGTGTGGGTGACATTAACAAATATGTCTAAGACCATGTGGAAGGGTGTGCCTTGTGTGAGTGCATGTGCCCAAGTCTAGAAGGGTGTGCCCCAGTGTGTGAGGGTGTTCCTAGTGTCGGAGGGCGTGTCCCAGTGTGGGAGGGTGTGTCCCAAGTGTGGGACGGTGTGGACGGGTTTGATAAATATAGTACTGTGGTATTTCTTGAAAACGTATTGTGATATGACTACAGACCTACTACTGGGGTAGCTGACTTGCAAGCTGCTCTCAATAGCATGCTGCAAAGTTCATGAGATCTTTTAATGGTAAAAATAGCATTTGCTCAACTGTATACATAGGAAGAGAGTCCTTAGCAATATAACTAGTTACTGTGTCTGTGAGCTCCTTCCATTTTGTGCCTTTTCATTCGTACGCTACACGCGACGCTACCAACACCGACCGCAACTGCTACCGACTCTTGAAGCATTCGTTGACTGCCAGTACAATCTTTTACTTCCTGTGCAGAAGCAAGCTACAAAACAAAATGCCCGCCCCAGTGTGGCAGGGTGTGCCTAGTCTGGGAGGGTGCACCTAGTGCGGGAGATGTGCCCAAGGCTAGGAGGGTGTGTCCCATTGTGGGAAAGTGTTGCCCAGTGTGGGAGGGTATTCCCCTGTGTGGAAGGATGTTCCCCAGTGTGGTGTGTGCCCCAGTGTTGGAGGGTGTGTCCCATTGTGGGAAGGTGTTCCCAGTGTGGGAGGGTATTCCCCAGTGTAGAAGGGTGTGCCCCAGTGTGAGTTGTGTGCCCCAGTGTTGGAAGGTGTGCCTAAGTGTTGGAGTGTGTGCCCCAATGTGGTAGGGTGTGTCCCAGATTTGGAGGGCGTGCCCTGTGTGGGTGCGTGTGCTGAAGTCTAGGAGAGTGTGCCCCAGCGTGAGATATGGATGTTCTTGTCACATTTAAACCCCTTTCACATGGACCAAAAAATGTGGGTGAAATCCGGGTCGAATCTGGATTCGACCCGGATAACACCTTTCACATGCGCAAGTCGACCCCAGATACAGTCGAACCCTGATACCGTCCCAGGGTCGAATCCGGGTTAAAAATGGCGGACAAGGGAGTTATGCGGTAGATGACGAGGGGGTAGCCTCTGGGAGATTCGGCAGGTGTACATTCTCCGGGGAGGAATCTTTCGATTTAACTGCATTGATAACTTGGCTGAAACGTAGTGCGCCGCTGTGGCCAACAGCCTCTCCCGATTCATTCGTATAGCTGCGCGTACGATTAGCGACCCGAACCAACCTACACCTTCTAGCGTTTCTTTTCCGAACGAGCACGCCTCAGCTTCAAACTAGAAGAAGGAAAACAGTGTTCTTGTCACTCGTGAATGCCATTATGTAGAATACCAATCGTCGTTGTAATGTGTCCATTTGAAAGCAAACTGGGTTCGACCCGCTTCCGTTTGCGTCATATCTAGGTTGAATCCAGATTCGACCCGGATTATTTATCAGTCCATGTGCCCCGGTGTGAGATATGGATGTCCTTGTCTCATATATATACTCATGACGGACACACAAGTGCATCTGTGGGTTCATCTGATTACAGGACGCTTCAGTCTATGTGGCTGAAACGTCCTGAAACCAATTGCTATTGATTTACTGATTCTGCTGTGTATATGCTCATCAAGATCAATTTGCCAGTTGTCACAACGTAGCAATGAGCTTCTACAATATTACATACAGTGTTGGATGTTCAGCCTGTGACAATGCTGACTAGCACTTCATGCACTACTGGTGGTGTGCTCTGTACAACATTGGCTCACACACACAAAGCTATATGGAATGTCATCATATGCAAACACATCACCTGTCAGTGACTGCACAATTTCTGGTTAACTGTGAGGGACATGCAACCATTTTTGATCCCAGCTGCACACTCCAGTGTGCAGTTGTGCTTCCAAGACAGCTCGCAACACTCTTAGATGCATTGCCATGGCTTCTTTAAAGTGTCTACTATTTACTGTTATTGATGCACCTGTTGCATGTGTTGGACATTTGTGAGGTGCAGCCAATCTTGTGGTATGTCACTTGTGACTGTTGTGTTTGTGAGCCGCCATTTCGTTCGTACACGCGACGCTACCGACTCTTTAAGTGTTTGTTGACTGCCGGTACGATCTTTTACGACCGATACAGAAACACACTACGAAACAAAATGGCCGCCCTGGAGGCTTCTTCTCATCCCGTTAAAAATCGTCTTTGTTATCTTTTCGCTGTCTACCCAACGAACGAAAGTTGTTCACAGAGATGTTCAAGAAGGATAATATTGCTTAGTAGCTAAATTTCAGTCTTGCTTGCAAGTTATAGCTCCAAATGCCACTGAAACTCAATGGTGTTAGAGACTTCCATGCAAAGTCGTTGAATTGCTGACTGTTCCATTGGCTAATATAATTTGGCACTTGATAAGTGCCAAATTATGCTGACATGTACGTACGTACCTGCTTGTTATGGGGTCTTCTTAATTTCATTGCTCAAAGTGGCTTGGTGGAAAGTGGAGAAGCCTATATGTATAGCTTACGCTGTGTGAATGTGTTTTTGTGCAGTGGAGGAGGCGTTAGTGTCCATAGAAACTTCCATGCAGAACAAATTTATTGAATTGCTGTTTGTCACTCAGGATAGTAGAATTTTGCGAAAACACTTGATGAAATGGCTGTTCTAGGACGACTTGTCCACTTCATGTGCCTCTGCTCCAAAGTGCAATGTGTTCTCCAATGTGTTCAACTTTGAAGTGAACAGAGCTATTTTGCCCCCATTTCTCTTGCTGCTTATGCAAAGGGTGCATCATGTTTATCTGGCTGGCATAAATGAAATAGACCCTTGCCCTCATGCATGTAGCTTGCACTGTGTGGCTGTGGTTGTACGTATGTGGTGGTGTAAATGTAAACGGGTTTTACTACTGGAAATCCACTATGAAATTGGCAGTGGGAAGCATTTATCAATAGCAGTTATATGGTTTTACCCCCTTCGCATTGTCAGATCACGGAATCTATGGAGGGAATTGTCTAGTTGCTATGTTTGTCTTTGAGTTTACCTCATGAGTACACAATGCCCACAACTCTTATGTATTTTAGCACTATTCAATCAAACTCGGGAAGCAGGAGACCATACACAAGCAACCCCAAATGAAACTGGAACCCACTTTTGATTACCGGTTTTCCGTTAACTTTTACCGGTTAACCGCTAATTGGTCATCAACACTATTTGCGGATAAAGGACAAATAACAGCCAATAAAGTCAGCCTGCAAAGAAAATTATTATCATGTTTCTTATGCACCATACCGTACCTGTTAGTTTGGTGTGATAATGCTGTTGGGCTTGCACTGAAAGCACCACCCTCCCATTCACTACTGTCAGTAATGCTAATGATAGGGAAATTTCAGGTGACTCTATGTAAACTGTGCAGTAATTTCAGACCTGCTGACAAGGGAAGTGATACCCAGCAAATCGTTGTAATGTGTCCATGTGAAAGCAAACTGGGTTCGACCCGCTTCCGTTTGCGTCATATCTAGGTCGAATCCAGATTCGACCCGGATTATTTATCAGTCCATGTGAAAGGGGTTATATATACTCATGACGGACACACAAGTGCATCTGTGTGTTCATCTGATTACAGGACGCTTCAGTCTATGTGGCTGAAACGTCCTGAAACCAGTTGCTATTGATTTACTGATTCTGCTGTGTATATGCTCAACAAGATCAATCCACCAGTTGTCACAACATAGCAATGAGCTTCTACAATGTCATATACAGTGTTGGATGTTCAGCCTGTGACAATGCTGACTAGCACTTCATGCACTAGTGGTAGTGTGCTCTGTACAACATTGGCTCCCATACACAAATCTATGGATTTCTATTATATACGTGTACACATAACCTACCGAAAGTGACAGCACATTTATTGTCTGACATTTGGTGTGAAGTGTATGCGCATATACAGATACTACTGGTAATCTGTGAGAGGGACATGCAACGATTTTGATCCCAGCTGCACAATCCAGTGTACAGTTGTGCTGCCGAGACAACTCACAACACCCTCACTTGAGGCATTCAGTGTATACATTGCCATGGCTTCTTTAAGGTCTACTGTTTACTGTTATTGATGCACCTGTTGCATGTGTTGGACATTTGTGAGGTGCTACCAATCTTGTACTGTATCACTGTATGTGCTAGTTGTGATTGTTGTGTGTGAGTGTAGTTGTGTGCACGAAACTACGCTCTACTTCTGATTGGACAATGCAGCTTATCCGCACATCGTTTAGTAGTGCACTTGCATGTTGTGTATATAATGACTTTTATAGTGGGTAGTAGACTGACTGACTGTTGAAAGAACAGTGCCTCTTTAAATCCTCCTCATAACTATAGCAGTGTACATGCAGTGGGTGCCTTGTTGTGTCATCTGTTGCATTGCACTCACTACAGGTGCAGATGCAGAGGTGCAAGACAAGTTTGGGATGACTCCTCTCATGCACGCCTGCTCTGGAGGCCATAAAGACGTGGTTGCACATCTTTTGGAGCATGGTGAGCAACTGCAAATTTTTGTTGGCGTGATGTGTTAATTGTTTATGATGAAAAGACGAAAGCAAAGAGTTTAAATTGGGCGAGGGTGAGGAGTCATGTGGTTGTCCCAACTCACTTATTACATGAAAGATGTAATTTAACATGCTAGAAAGGTTACTCAAAATTGGTAGTAAATTTATCTAAATTACAACAATAAAAGCAGAAAATATTGCAGGTTTATAGGCTATGTGGTTCGAGTGAGGCTGGAATGACCAAACCGCCCGCACCACTCTTCTACACACATGGCACTTTATAATAGTGACTACCTTGTAGTGCAGTGGGCCAAAATAAGCTATAGAATTAACAGTAGCTAATTATGTTACCTGTATGAATATCATGACATCATACATAATATTTTAACAATTTGGCTGCTTCGAGCTTAATGAACATTTTCACATATTCGCCATGCACGAGACAGCTAAAGCAGAGGCAAGAAACTTAGTCATGGAGGAATGATGAGAAAGCATTCTGATGGTATCGTCTGTAGTGCAGTAACCGTAATATACATCTCATTATTTACTGCCGTGTTTGAAACTCACCTTTCTATGCCTCTGATAGGAGAGGGTAGGAAGGTAACAATATGTGACTGATGGAACGCAGAAAGACAAGGCATGAATTTCTTGAGGTTACGTATCGATGATCTCATATAATTCTCACTTGCATACGTACAATGGTACATTTACAGTCTGTAAGATAGTGTGTACACATTATGGGGACATGCAAGTGAGAATTTTATGAGATAGTCTATACGCAACAGAAGAACAGAGTACAGCAAGGGCAAGGGGACATTGAATGCACACAAACCCTGAAGACAGCCTACCAATTAGATGATTCCCTCCATTATGATGTTCAATGAGGCACATCAGCCCTTATGTTGTCTACTCATTTTGCCTTAGGTTGTCTTTAGAGTTTGTGTGAATTCAATGTCCCTTTGCTCTTGTCGTGCAATATTTCGTGTATTGTAAAGATATTTCAGTACAGTGGACATAAATACGTACAGACTAATGTTGTGAGGACAATGCATTGAATCGTTTGTGTGCAATCAGACAGTGAATGTCTAGCGATTGCTTCATGTGTGCATCATATGTTATCACTCATCATTGTATTATAGAGGTAGACACTCTGGTGGAAACCATAATAGACCCTTACCATTAAAGCTGAGGTATGCACAGGATTATAATTGCAGGTGATAATTGGCATGACATCACATCTGGCGACTGGCTCTGGCAACCAAAACCTGGCTTAACCCTTTAGCGTCGGAGTTCAAAATTCCCGCCGAACCTATTAAATGCCGGAGATAAAATGGCGCCGCCTAGGTGAGAACCAATATCGTTGCGTATTACACTTTATAGTCCTTTCTTACAGCCGAAATGGATTCAGTAAGGATTTTATCATGTATGTCCGTGATCCAGGAGGATTCTTGGTAGCTCTTGTTATTCGCCGTTGTGTAAATGCAACGGAAGCAACGATGGACACAGCTCGTTCCGTCGAGGAAGATTGGCGTGAAGTCAAACGTAAGTGCGGGGCGCGAAGCTGAAGGTTAGTCTAAGGCTGTCACCCCATAGGATTGTACCCCGTAGGATTGTAGGGTCGCTTTTGACTCTCGCCGCTTTGTATACGCCCGCGCGCGCAAATGTGGACGGCTACTTTCGTCGAGGAAGAAGGTGTCAGCATGGTACCGCTCATAATGGTTCGCCGTGCGGGCGACGAGAAGACCGGATAGGTACTCCGTATGAAAGCTCTCACATTGCTACAGGACCCCTGTAGCAGAAGTAGCTGCTCCAAGTTTGTAGTGCCAGGAAAACAACTTAAATTTCGCGTGTTCCGTTATGACACATAACTGTGTCAACCGGCGTTTAAGGGTTAAGTATAGGAAAGATGGGAAACAGTACCAATCTTTGAAGCTGGTGTGTGGATCAGATGTACCGTTTACTCTAGAGGTGGGACGAATATTCGAATATTCAGTATATTCGATTGTTAGCTAACATATTACATAAAATATACTTTTGCCTTTTCGAATATTCATTATATGTATAGAATTCGTTATTACTATTTTATACATATGAAATGAACATACTTTGGCATATGAATTAATCTTACAGTGGAAGATAGATAAGCTCCAACCAGAATCCCCACTAGCGTGATTTGTTTCTTCGCTGGAACGATTTATTGCCAGCATATCAGTATTGAAGAGACTGCGTAGCTAACAGACGTGACATCCTTGGAGTGTCTCTAAGTAAGCTTCTTGACAATCACAAGACCCCTAAAGCTGAAAGAGTGGCTTTTGTGCAGAGGGATTGAGGGGTAATTGTCTTTGAAGAAGGATAGTGGCTATATAGGTAGCCCTGCATCAGCCCAAACTCTGGCTGTCTTCTAACACACTGAACTGAACGAAGACTACCCTCCACACTTCATGAAACACCTTTCTGCACGCTTCCTTGACTGAAAGCCGTTCACAGACCTCGCTGTAAAGTTGTTGTCTTTTCTTTGCACTTACTCGAGTGTGTCAAAGCTTTGTGTTTTACATTGTTTGCTAAATTAGAGTAAAAGGTACGTCTGAGCCACACGCGAGCTTCAAAGATTGGTACCGTTTATTACTGTTCCCTTACATAAGTCACGTTTTGGCTGCCAGTGTCGCCGCTGGATGTGATGTCATACCAATTAGTGTCTGCTGCATTCCTTGCCGCCTTAATGGTTTTCTCAATCGTTTGTACATAGCTCTAGGAAGATTGTCCTGAAATAAGTTACTGTGTTTGTGAGCTCCTTCCATTTTGCGCCATTTCGTTCGTACACGCGACGCTACCGACTCTCTCTTGAAGTGTTTGTTGACTGCTGGTACGATCTTTTACGACCGATACAGAAACACACTACGAAACAAAATGGCCGCCCCGGAGTCTTCTGTTCATCCCGTTAAAAAATCGTCTTTGTTATCTTTTCGCTATCTACCCAACGAACGAAAGTTGTTCACAGAGATGTTCAAGAAGGATAATATTGCTTAGAAGCTTAATTACAGTCTTGTTTCAGAGTTACAGCTCCAAATGTTACTGAAGCTAAATGGTTATTTCACGGTATAATAGGTATCCGATTTCCAAGAAACAATCGAGCTATCATATGAAGACTTTTCATAAGACTACTCGGTCGATGTTGTACATGGTATGGGACATCTGGAAGATATTCTTCGAATTATGCAATACCATTCCTGGGCCAAATGTTGAGTGACATTGAGGAATGAATGTCCAAGGTGCTTATATTCATTATTATTTCTTTGATTACAGTGGCTTTGTCCATGGATAGAGGTGGTAGTGCACATACATATAGATTGTGCTAGTGCGTTTGTGTACATGTGTCTGTGTGAGGTGTGGGAGGCTTTATTGTCTATGGAATGATATGGCAATTAATGAACCTCTAGATGCATGTATAGATAGTCTTGGAAAGTCGATGTTTTTAACACTGTAGGCAAGTGAACTCACTCCTGATTGGAGTACATCACTACCACTGCAGGTTAGGTAGTGATGGGACAACTGTGGGGTTTCTTTGGTGTAAACTTAGATGTTGGCCAATTTGAACGAATGTTTCAAGCTATGTATGAAAGAATGTTTAAACTGTATGTAGAATATGCACTTATCTTTGCATATTAACTTTTCCATGCAGAACAAAGTCGTTGAATTGCTGACTGTTCCATTGGCTAATATAATTTGGCACTTGATAAATGGCCGATGCTGACATGTACGTACGTACGTACCTGCTTGTTATGCAGTCTTCTTAATTTCATTGCTCAAAGTGGCTTGGAGGAAAGTGGAGAAGCCTATATGTATAGCTTACGCTGTGTGAATGTGTTTTGTGCAGTGGGGGAGGCGTTAGTGTCCATAGAAACTTCCATGCAGAACAAAGTTATTGAATTGCTGTTTGTCCCTCAGGCAAGTAGTATTTTGCGAAAACACGTGATGAACTGGCTGTTCTAGGATGACTTGTCCACTTCATGTGCCTTTGTCACAACAAAGCAAAGAGATTCTACAACATCACATGCAGTGTTGGATGTTCACCCTGTGACAATGCTGACTAGCACTTCATGCACTACTGGTGTAGTGCTCTGTACAACATTGGCTCACATACACATTCCCATTACATATGCGTAATGTACGGTCGCCTATTATGGCCAGTCGCCTATTATGGCCAAATCGCTGCAACTGGCCAGATAGGCTCATTGCAACAGTTCCTTGCCACAGCGTGAGTGAACGAAGTGAGCTTTCAAATCGATTTGGCTTCGAGTAGTATCGCCCGAGAGTGGGCGCGTCACCTTTTCCCGACTACCTCGTTCACGCGATGGCCTGCTGTTCGACTTAGAAAGAAGGCGCGTCTCTGTTTGGTGTTTCAGCAGATTCTCTAACAATTGCAGCACAGTTTCGTAGGTGGGCAAGGTAGTCACCCTTGGCTAACCGGAATATAGCGGTCATTGAACACTGACCTTTTATTCCTTTACATTAGAATCCCACGTGGTTCTTGGTAGTTCTTCTACCTTCAATTGCTCTGATATTATGGAGTCCTGTGTCAGCTAATAGCTTGCAATTGTGCTATAAACTACAGTACACTTGCACCGTAGTTAGGGTTTCATGCAGGATAAAAATTGAAACATATGTCCTTTTGGTTGCCCTGATATGACATGAATGAAAATTAGTGGCCATAATAGTTTAAGGTACCCAAATATGGACACTTTTGGCGCGGATGCGAGAATCATCCTTGTTGGCTCACAATGAACTAATGCAATGCATCGCTACCACCTGTGGAATGAGGAAGGATAGGACTAACCACCATATGCAGAGCAGGCAGCATGGTTCTTCTTGGTAAAATAATTGATGGAAACCCAAAATAGTGGCCATAGTAGGCAACTGTATGCTACACATAACCTACCAGTGATAGCACTTTCTTGTCTGACATTTGGTGCGAAGTGCATGCACATATGCAGATAATGCTGGTAAACTGTGAGAGGGACATGCAACCATTTGATCCCAGCTGCACACTCCAGTGTACAGTTGTGCTGCCAAGACAGCTCACAACACCCTCACTGAGGCATTCAGTGTATGCATTGCCATGGCTTCTTCAAGGGTTGACTGTTTACTGTTATTGATGCACCTGTTGCATGTGTTGGACATTTGTGAGGTGCTACCAATCTTGTAGTGTATCACTGTATGTGCCCATTGTGATTGTTGTGTGTGTGAGTGTAGTTGTGTGCACGAAACTACGCTCTACTTCTGATTGGACAATGCAGCTTATCCGCACATCGTTTAGTAGTGCACTTGCATGTTGTGTATATAATGACTTTTATAGTGGGTAGTAGACTGACTGACTGTTGAAAGAACAGTGCTTCTTTAAATCCTCCTCATGACTATAGCAGTGTACATGCAGTGGGTGCCTTGTTGTGTCATCTGTTGCATTGCACTCACTACAGGTGCTGATACAGAGGTGCAAGACAATGCTGGGTGGACTCCTCTCATGTCCGCCTGCATTGGAGGCCACAAAGATGTTGCCTCACACCTCATTGAGCATGGTGAGCAACTGCATTTTTGTTGGCATGCTGTGTTAATTGTTTATGATGAAAAGATGAAAGCAAAGAGTTTATATGGTGCGAGGCTGAGGAGTCATGTGGTTGTCCCAACTCATTAAAGAAGCAATTTAACATGCTAAAAAATTCTCAAAATTGATAGTAAATTTATCTAAATTACAACAATAAAAACAGAAAATAGTGCAAGTTTATACTGAGAGCATTTACTGAGCATTTAGAGGTATAGGGCTATGTGGTTTGAGCGAGGCTGGAATGACCAAACCGCCCGCACCACTCTTCTGCACACATGACACTTTGTAATAGTAACTACCACGTAGTGCAGTGGGCCAAAATGAGCTATAGAATTAACAGTAGCTAATTATGTTACCTGTATGAATATCATGACATCATACATAATATTTTAACAATTTGGCTGCTTCGAGTTTAATGAATGTTTGTAGATATTCGCCATGCTAGAGACAGCACAAGCAGAGGCAAGAAACTTAGTCATGGAGGAATGATGGGAGAGCATTCTGATGGTATCTTCTGTAGTGCAGTAACCGTAATATACACCTCATTATTTACTGCCGTGTTTGAAACTCCCCTTTCATGCCTCTGATAGGAGAGGGTAGGAAGGTAACTAACATTTAACTGATGGAATGTAGAAAGACAAGGCATGAATTTCTTGAGAGGTTACGTATGGATTATCTCATAAAATTCTCACTTGCATGCAACGGTACATTTACAGTCTGTAAGATAGTGGGCACACATTATGGGGACATGCATTTGAGAATTTTATGAGATAGTCTATACGCAACGGAAAAACAGAGAACAGCAAGGGCAAGGGGACATTGAATGCACACAAACTCTGAAGACAGCCTACCAATTAGATGATTCCCTCCATTATGATGTTCAATGAGGTACGTCATCCCTTTTGTTGTCTACTCATTTTGCCTTAGGTTGTCTTTAAAGTTTGTGTGAATTCAATGTCCCTTTGCTCTTCGGCATTTTAGCACATGTCGTGCAATATTTCATGTATTGTAAAGATATTCAGCACAGTGGACATGAATACGTACAGACTAATGTTGTGAAGACAATGCCTTGAATTGTTTTGTGTGCATTCACACAGTGAATGTCCAGCAATTGCTTCATGTGTGCATCACATGTTGTCACTCATCATCGTATTATAGAGGTAGACACTCTGGTGGGAACCATAATAGGCCCTTACCATTAATTAAAGCTGAGGTATGCACAGGATTATAATTGTAGGTGATAATTGCCATGACATCACATCCAGCGACTGGCTCTGGCAACCAAAACCTGGCTTAAGTATAGGAAAGATGGGAAACAGTACCACTCTTAGAAGCTCGTGTGTGGCTCAGATGTACCGTTTACTCTAGAGGTTGGACAAATATTCGAATATTCAGTATATTTGATTGTTAGCTAACATATTACATAAAATATACTTTTGCCTTTTCGAATATTCGTTATATGTATAGAATTCGTTATTACTATTTTATACATATGAAATGAACATACTTTGGCATATGAATTAATCTTACAGTGGAAGATAGATAAGCTCCAACCAGAATCCCCACTAGCGTGAATCGTTTCTTCGCTGGAATGATTTACTGCCAGCATATCAGTATTGAAGAGACTGCGTAGCTAACAGAACGTGACATCCTTGGAGTGCCTCTAAGTAAGCCTCTTGACAATCACAAGATCCCTAAAGCTGAAAGAGTGGCTTTTGTGCAGAGGGATTCAGGGGTAATTGTCTTGGAAGAAGGATAGTGGCTATATTGGTAGCCCCGCATCAGCACAAACTCTGGCTGTCTTCCAACACACTGAACTGAATGAAGACTACCCTCCACACTTCATGAAACACCTTTCTGCACGCTCCCTTGACCGAAAGTCGTTCACAGACCTCGCTGTAAAGTTGTTGTCTTTTCTTTGCTCTTACTCAAGTGTGTCAAAGCTTTGTGTTTTTAACATTGTTTGCTAAATTATATAGAGTAAAAGGTACATCTGAGCCACATGCGAGCTTCAAAGATTGGTACCATTTATTACTGTTCCCTTACATAAGTCACGTTTTGGCTGCCAGTGTCGCCGCTGGATGTGATGTCATACCAATTAGTGTCTGCTGCATTCTTTGCCTCCTTAATGGTTTTCTCAATCGTTTGTACATAGCTCTAGGAAGAGAGTCCTGAAATAAGTTACTGTGTCTGTGAGCTCCTATCATTTTGCGCCATTTCGTTCGTACACGCGACGCTACCGACTCTCTCTTGAAGTGTTTGTTGACTGCCGGTACGATCTTTTACGACTGATACAGAAACACACTACGAAACAAAATGGCCGCCCCGGAGTCTTCTGTTCATCCCGTTAAAAAATCGTCTTTGTTATCTTTTCGCTGTCTACCCAACGAACGAAAGTTGTTCACAGAGATGTTCAAGAAGGATAATATTGCTTAGAAGCTTAATTACAGTATTTCTTGCAAGTTATAGCTCCAAATGCTACTGAAGCTAAATGGGGTTATTTCACGGTATAATAGGTATCCGATTTCCAAGAAACAATCGAGCTATCATATGAAGACTTTTCATCAGACTACTCGGTCGATGTTGTACATGGTATGGGACATCTGGAAGATATTCTTCGAATTATGCAATACCATTCCTGGGCCAAATGTTGAGTGATACTAAGGAAATAAAGGTCCAAGGTGCTTATATTCATTACTCTTTGATTAAAGTGGCTTTGTCCATGTATAGAGGTGGTAGTGCGCATACATATAGATTGTGCTAGTGCGTTTGTGTACATGTGTGTCTGTGTGAGGTGTGGGAGGCTTTATTGTCTATGGAATGATATGGCAATTAATAAACCTCTAGATGTATGTATAGAAAGTCTTGGAAAATCGGTATATGCGTAAGTGTGTGTGTGTGTGTTTGTGTGTGTGTGTGTGTGTGTGTGTGTGTGTGTGTGTGTGTGTGTGTGTGTGTGTGTGTGTGTGTGTGTGTGTGTGTGTGTGTGTGCACTTGAGTGTCCGTGCATGCATGGTGTGCATGTGGACATGTGTGCGTGTATGCATGCATGCATTGTGCACTTGTGTGCATTGCAAATATATTTCAAACCGTTTGTTTACTTAGTTGGGTACACGTGTGTACGTTGGAAGTGCATGCGTGTCCTGACAATCACTCAACCATTTTGATGCAGGCTTTCTCTTACTTTAATCAGCCTGTAGTGACTATGACTATGTGACAGTGACAATGGTGTTTACGTATCTGTATTCACTTTCTGGTTTTCTTCTGTTAACCTGTACATTCTCAAGTGTTGTGTTCTTGGATGTGCAGTAATATATGTGTGTGTGTGTGTGTGTGTGTGTGTGTGTGTGTGTGTGTGTGTGTGTGTGTGTGTGTGTGTGTGTGTGTGCGCATGTGTGTGTGTGTGCGCGCGTGTGTGTGTGCGTGTGTTTGTTTTGTGTGAGTGTGTGCGAGTGTGTATGTGTGTGCATGTGTGTCAATGTATATGTATTCACTTTCTGGATTTCTTCTGTTAACCTGTACATTCTCAAGTGTTGTGTTCTTGGATGTGCAGTAATGTGTGTGTGTGTGCGTGTGTGTGTGTGTGTGTGTGTGTGTGTCTGTGTGTGTGTGTGTGTGTGTGTGTGTGTGTGTGTGTGTGTGTGTGTGTGTGTGTGTGTGTGTGTGTGTGTGTGTCACGTGTGTGTGTGTGTGTGTGTATGTGTGTGTGTGTGCATTTGTGTGAATTGCACAATATTAAACAGTTTTGTTGCTTCTTTGGGTTCACTTGTGTATGGTGGAAGTGCATATATACATGTGTTCCTAATGGTCATGATACATTGTAATTACCAGACTACCAGAGCTACCTCTCTCATACATAATTAAATCAGTCTGTAGTGACTATGACTATCTGACAGTGACAATGGTGTTTATTTGTATTCACTTGTTTGGATCTTCCATTGACCTTTATATACTGTTCATACTCAAAACCTACTTGTGGTTGGACTTTATGTGCAACAAAGATCATAAGACGTATGTGCAAGCAGCCATGGTTGGTCGTGTGATGCTGTGTGGTGTTTGGTCCATGTTTTTGGTAGATACTTCACTTGTCCAGTTGTTTGTGAGCAGTAATTTCAGTGTTTGACTAGGTATGTATACAATTGTCACACCTCACTCACAATAATGCCATTGTCAGTGAATGTATAGATTTGCATGCTGTAATGTGTGCTCACTGTGAACACTGCATACCTTATGCTACACAACTGTACTAGAGTGTGTGCATGTATGTGTGTGCACGCGCGTGCGCGTGTGTGTGTGTAAGTTCACGTGTGGTAACTCCATGAATGGGTAACTCCGGATAAAAGGACTTCTGAAAGGTATAACTTTGCCAGTACACTTACGATCCAGATGTACTTAAGCAAGCATATATATCTGTGCAAGTAGAACGATAAGGCTTAGTGGAATTTTGGTGACTGTCAACGTCGTTTCTAAAGAGATGATTTCCTCCGCTATACTTGCAGCACAATTATCTGTCGTCATTTCAGTCTTCCTGTTATTCCATTTTCCGCTGAGTGCTTCCTGATCTTCGTCTTATTTTCGGGGGTGATATTTTCTTTAAGAGCTCCTTTTCTTCTCAGTTGATCCACCTTCTCCTTCGGTGGTGCGCTTCAGTGATCCTGCTTTCACAGACTCCACCATGGAAGCAGGATCAATTAACCTTTTCCAGCTCGCCCTCGGGCACATCACGCTTTTTGACGGTAAAGTATGAGCGAATCGACATAGTTGATCACTTAATACCGGGAAACCTGCATAACTAACTAAAGTCTAACGAATCCTCGTCCGTATTGACACCTATAGTCAATACAAAGGTGATAATAGAACTGGATCATTGTTGGCGGCATTCGGCATCCATTTTATACAGTTACGCAGCACTTTGCTTGAAATATTTGCAGGTTAAGCTATTCACGGATGGCCTTCTGAACTGCGAAAACAGCGAAAGTTTAGTCCCGCGAAAATTTAAGCCCATACGGTAGTCCTTCCCCTGCAATGCTGTACCATTTTGTGCTATTGTTGATGTCTTACTGTGCAGTATTCAAAGGCAGTCAAGCACATTCTTTTGTAGGGTTTCTCACGTGTTTACAGGTGTCTACTGTTTATGTACATATATTGCCTCATTGTTTGTCATAAACATGGAGGGCATGGTGATGTTTTTATGGATGTCTGGAGTTATTTGTGAGTATACAGAATGCCCCTCTACTTATAGGCATCTTAGTGTTGTGTGCATTGTTTTCACATAGCTACATGCCTTGCAGTGGGCTTAGTACAGAATATTAACAGTGTGACCGACCGTGTACATTAGCGTACGACACCAATTATTGGCCAGTTAGTAAACAGCTAGTTTCTGAAGCAAAACAGAGTAGCATACGATAATTTACAGCTGTAAAAGGTGAATATGGCAGACTAGCAGATGAAATCGCCGTTCAAGTAGCTATGTGTCTGTTCTACATTGAAATACTTGAGAAGCCAAGCAAAGGCCCTTTCACAAGCTTCACGTATTTGCCAGTGTGTGTTTTTGTGAGTTTGGCGCTTGCTCCCTGGTGGTAGTACACTAGACACACAATTTTGTGAAATATCGCCAGCTACGTGATTGCCTTTATTTTTGCCTGCGCTTCTGCGCTTATAGATGTTTGTGAGTAGGTTTGTGCAGTTTCCATTGTCCAAGAGATAAGAAGAAGAAATAGTTGCGCGAGTTGTATAATCACGCAGCAGAAGAGAATTGTGGCTGCGTGTACGCATACAGTTTGCTAACCGTTACATGTTGCAACTCAAAGTTGGCTATGCTTAGCCAGGCCTTTCTGATCTTCAACCTAATATCAACCATAGCTTGAGGTGGCTTTCCAAAGCTGAGATATAAACGAAACTTCCAAAATCGGCCGATAATTGATATAGGGATTTATATAGGCCGTCGATAATGGGTACGGGTGGCCAGTAATTGGTCAATCATCACATCAACTGTTTCGACTCTCACTTCAAAACTGAATGTGTCATCCTTTCTGAAATTAGATTGTAGACCTGGCACTTTGTCGTACTATCGATTGATACAAGAATGAAGCTTGTAGGGCCTTGTTTGGCCGAAATACAGCCTGAAGTTGGAAAGGTGTCCAATAATTGGCAGCTTATGCTACACAATGACTGATTCAGGACCTTCTACTGGCATGTCAGTGTGTGATTTGATGTTGGCTTTGCTAGACCTTACATTTAAGTAGTCTCTGTTCACAACAGAACAAAGGGAGACGGTAATGAAATGTATCCTCTTTGAGTTGCCCATAGCATGTGATGAGTCAAATGATGCCCTGACAAATGGCTGCACAGTATGCACAGCCAAACAGGCTGGAAGTACATATGTCTCCCATGTGTTGACTTTTTCCCTCAATTTGCTAATAAACGGTTAGGTCATAGTGAGAATAATCAATCAATCTTTAGGTATAAAGGGGTGTGTACATTCTCAGTGACAATGGTACATGCATCACAATCATGCATATACTGTCTACATGTTTTGAATGTTTGTTAGAAGACTTACCAAATGCATATGTTTGGTGGGTATTCTGTATGGATCTCTCCTGAATGCACTCATGTTCTCTGCCTCCAATCTTTTGTTTTGATACACAGTCTTTATTTCTTGATATTTTTGTGTGGCTATAATTATTTAATGTACAATTATGCAACACTGTGCATAAAGGGTACAGCTGCATTTGTCATGCAGTGAGTGTACGTATGTATAGGTATGAATGCAAAAGACACTAAAATGTCTCTCCTCCATTGTACCTATAATGTGTTCTCTTTCGTTTTGCTGCAGGTGTGTTGGCGTGTGTTGAAGAGGGGCAAAAAAGGGCCATCACCAAAGCAGTAAATGAAGAAGAATGGAGTACTGCTGTTACACTCTTGTATGCTGTGATAAAAGGTATGCTGTCTTGTTCTACCTGGTGAGATAACTCCTAATTGCACAATAGTGCTAACCTTTTACAGTGTACAATTTAGGGGATTCTGAGTTTGGCTATTGTATCCAGCTCAATTGTAGTTTGTATCAATCTCCTACGTAGTTTGTTGTTCATGCATAACTCAGTTAAAGATGGCGCTGTATATATGTGATACCTAACTAGTCAGTGGGGAGCTTCGGAAATGACAAAACTTGATGTAGACTGAAGCTGATCTAATGAGACAATTGGATTTTGTGCCAAAATGCGAACCTTCACATTGTAAATTAAATGTGGCAATTTCCCTTTATTAGTATTGGGTGTGCTACTTGTAAACCATCTTGTATGGAAGCTTGGAAGCTTTGGTACTCATGAAGCGTGGAATGCTTAATTATCTCATTAGCATTTAACAAGCATTCCCTCTAATGTGGCACTTTGAAGGATCTATTTGGAAGCTTACAACAGCGCACCTCTGAAAGTGGTTGACAACCTTGTGGACATGTCAAAAGGATAAGGCAGAATATTAGCCACTACCATGCACTGTATCAGCCAATTGCCCTACACCTCCCCCGTTTCCATGTCGCTATACGTTGACAATCCATCAATCAAACAGACAAAGCAGTTTATCTCTCAAGTAGGGGTTGGCCTGTATACAATGAAACGAGAAGGAGAGACAAAGCTTAATATACAGCTACAGTAGCAAAAGCAAACAATCCAACCATGCATTCCTTATTCTATCCACTCTCGGTCCCCCTGTATTCATCACAACATTGGTTCTGAATCTCTGCATTTCAGCACCGTCTTGTATAATTATCTGTAAACACAAGTACAAATACTAGTGGTAAACTAAACTGAGGGGCAGCCACGTTTATCCCAACTGGCCACTCCAGTGTAGTTGTGCTTCCAAGACAGCTCACAAACCTCTCACTTGAGGCATTCAGTGTATGCATTGCCATGGCTTCTTCAAAGATTCACTGTTTACTGTTATTGATGCAACTGTTGCACATTTTGTGAGTGAGATTTCTACCCATGTAATACTTTGTGCCTTCCCTTGTAAACCATGCTACAGATGAAGAGAAGAAGAAAGAAGCCAAGGCAAGGGCCACTGCTGGTAAGTGTCATGATAGTATTATCAGTGTGAACATGATCACAGCTGATGTCGGTGTAATGGGTCTGCATCACTGTTGACGTGACAATCAAGATGACAGGTTCATGACGAGCTTTTCATGGAAGCAAACTCCTGTCCCTCCGTTTGCACGTTGGCTGTGCTGTATGACTATCATGAATTTCCTTGCGTATCATGACAATTCACAAAAGAAATTGAATTGAAGAATTTGATTTGGCCTGCATCCCAACACTCTAGCAGGGGTGCTAATCCTACTCAGTTTCAGCCGACTGTGCGTACGCAGTGGGGTCTGGGGCGGGACTAGTCGGTATCAGCATGATAGTTGGTGGGACATTGGTCGGTGTCACCCTGTACAATGGAATTTCTTGAAAAAATATTTTAATATAACTACATCCCTACTACTGGAGTAGCTGACTTGCAAGCTTCTCTCAATAATATGCTGCGAAGTTCATAGATCTTTTAATGGTAAAAATAGCATTTGCTCAACCGTATACATAGGAAGTGAGTCCTTGGCAATATAATGAGTTACTGTGTCCGCATGTGGGACATGGCTAAACAAACAAATATGGTCGCCGTCGAATGCGATATTGACCTTCGTATATACTTTGTTTGCTTCTTCTTAAGGCTTAGTGGGATTAAAAAACTACTAGCGTTTATAGTTTTCTAGTAGTTTTCTGTGTCTGTGAGATCCTTCCATTTAGCGCCTTTTCGTTCGTACGCTACACGCGACGCTACCGACTCTTGAAGCGTTCGTTAGCTTCCGGTCATGATCTTTTACGACCGGTGCAGACACCATCTACAGAACAAAATGGCCGCCTTGGATGCTGCTGTTCATCTGGTTAAAAATCGTCTTCGTTACCATTCTTCCGTCTATCCAACGAACGAAAGTTGTTCACAGAGATGTGCAAGAAGGATAATGTTGCTTAGAAGCTTAATTAGAATGTTGCTTGCGAGTTACAGCTCCAAATGCTACTGAAGCTAAATGGTTGTTTCACGGTATAATCGGTATCCAGAATTCTGCGCAGAAACGTTCATGGCTTACCATGCCAGTGTCTGCCACTAGGCTTCAACTCCTACCAGCAACCAGTCCTCTTGCGTGCTCTAATGTAGAAATCACCCCAGCCCTACAATACCTGCCCGTCCACTGTCAGTATTTCGCCCCACCTCTTCTCCATCTCCCACTTTAGCTTTTCACTTAGCTTCAATTCACGTTTCAGTGATTTCATCATTTGTACTGTACTATAGGTATAATATATGTAGGCCTGTTGCATAGTGCTTGCTCTGTTCTGTTCTTAGTCAATTTGTCTTTGTCCTGCACTGCAACGGCAGGAGCATCTTTATTAGTTTGGCAATAACAGTCATCGTATTAGGTGTGGCAGCTCTTGTTACAGTTGCTGGCGGGTTTATAGTCCTGTTCATACATTGAACACTGCAATCACTCACGGGGTTAAATGCAGTATTGGAACTGCAGAGCCTAATGTGAACTCCAGTGGCAATATGCACATGAGACTCTTCAGTTCCAGTACTTTATCACGTGAGTGATTGCAGTGTGCAATGTGCCAACGGAAACGCTGTAATGACTGTGCGTATCTGACAATGGCATCAACATCACATCACGTATATGGTAGAGTTAAGTGATTATTGTGTCATCCAACACTTATCAACATCTGATTAGAACTGACTGTGACTGTATGTACTTGTACTGGTTGTTTATTGTGCCAGTTCTTCATGTAGTCCAGTGTTCCACAGTGCGAATGTACCTCACACAGAATGTCTCCTCTTTCACAGATTTCAAGAAATCTCTTGAAGCAGCTCTTGCTAAGGGATCCGTTGAGGTGGAAGTGCTAAAGTGTGTCACCCTGGGCCCCTCTGAAGCCGGGAAGACACAACTCAAGTCTGCCCTTATCGGCAACTTCGATCACAGTAGTGAGAGCACACCAATGGCCACAGGAGCCGAAGCAGTCATGCAGCGCTACGTCCGTGGGAAGTCCACGTGGGAGCCTCTGACACGAGAGAGGTTGCGCATGTCACTTCACACTACCGTGAAGAAGAAGATGTTCACAGAATCTGCATCACCTAGCCCAACAGAAGCCATTTCATCTACGCAGAGAAATGAAGCACAGGCACTAGGAGTAGAGTCAAAGAAGATTGAGCCACTGAAGACTGGGATGCGTGGCGGCACTGGAGTGCATAAAGACGCAACAGGTGCCTTGCGACACAGAGCAGACAGCAAGAAGGGCTTGCGAAGGCAGTTTGCAGCAATCAAGGCAAGCGTAGAAGAAGAGCTGAAGGAGGCTGGCACAGCAGAAGTGACGGGCCTGAACAAGGTTCGTATTATCCACATGGTTGACAGCGGGGGACAACCTGCTTTCTTCGACATCCACCCAGTGATTGCTACCTCACGCGCTGCGTACCTTCTGGTGTACAACATGGAGGAAGGGCTAGATCATAAGCCAGCGATCACATACCGGAGGAAGGCCTTTCCAACCAAGCAGCTGCAGAATACGAAGCAGTCGAATCTGGATGTGATCAAGGATTCCCTTTTGACCCTCCACGACTGCAAGCAGAAGTTCATCGCTTTGGAAAGGGAACTACACCATTGGTTTGGAGACTCCATCAGTGAGTCTGCAGATGAGTTGCCTGTGCTAGTGGTGGGCACTCGAAAGAATAAGGAGTCCATTCCACGAGAAGGTGAGAAGCTGGCAAAAGAGTGCAGTTATTTGCCTCTTTGGAAAAATATTCTTCACAGTATCGACACGGGTTCAAAGCTGTTTGCAGTAGAGAGCATGGATCCAGATTGCCAAGGAGTGCAATCTGTTCGCCAGGAGGTCGACCAAGCAGGGTGCATCTTCAAGCTCCCTCTGCCCGTTTCATGGTTTCTCTGCCAGCTAATCTTCCTGTCAGTAGATGAGAATCTGCACGTTCTCACTTTCAGCAACCTGCGAGATCTTTGCCAGCAGGAGGGCATCATTTCTAATCCCGATGAGTTCCTCGCAATGGTTCGCACATTCCATCTTCTGGGCATCTTCTCATTCCCATACCTTGACCAGGAGCTCACCCTGCGTGATCATTGGAGGCCAGACGACAAACCAGTCTTCACCAATCCTGATGTGCTGTACCAGCAGGTGACCAAAATACTGGAAATGGCATATCGCAATTTGGCAAAGACACCGATGGAGCACAAAGCAAGGCAAAGTCTGACAGCTCTTCAGAGCAGTGGCCGACTAGATTTAAACACCCTCGCCTATCTTGGTATTCCGGATAATTTGGGATTCTACTCTGGATTCCATGCCTACCTCCTGGAGCGGCTGGTTCACTGGGGGCTTGCAGCAAAGCCCACCACCGAGATCTCAGAAGGGGCAGCAGTCAATGGTAGGGCTGCCTTTTTCATACCCTCTGTCCTGCCTGCCTGTGACATGGAGCCTGTCACATGCAGTGAATCCCCACTCTCCTTCACATTCTGCCTCACCCTTGCTGACGGCAGCAAGGTTCATTATGTGCCTCGTGGGATATTTCCTCATTTGGTTGTGCACATTGAAGGACATGGGTATGCAATTCTAGAGAACATGGAGTGCAGAAACTACTTGTTTCGTGACGTAGCCTTATTCAGCATTGAACCCTCCCGCTCCAACAAGATGCAGTATGCATACAACGTGATGGTGGTTGACAAAATGGATCATGTCACCATCTCCATTGATCCAGCCCACGAATCAAAAGACAAATCGTCTCCAGCTGACTGTCGGCAGATTGTGAGCGATTTCAAGGACGCGATGGAAGCCACCTACACAAGAATCTATCACACATCACTGGAAGTCACGTTGGCAGGCGAGTGCAGCTGCAACAGGCGTGGGACGCCTACTTCACACCTGGCTATGATCCACTGTCAAGGTGGCCACTGGGAAATGCAGTGCCTGTTGCCGCTGTTGCCAGTGCGGTATGATTGCCCACCGAAACTTGCAGCATTGCTCAGTGACCAAGGTAAGTATCTGTTTTCACTTACTTTAAATTAACAGTTGCAGTATAACATATAACGGAAGAAAATTTTTGTGAATTTTGCAGATGGAATTCTGTAAAAGTTCGTGAACAGTTTCTGTTGTCAGGCACACATGTCCACAGTCAACACTAACATAAGAGTCTATTATTGCAGCTGTTAATTGAGTGGCATAGAAGGTAAAAACAACATTTGTGAGCCAAGTTAGGAGGAAGCAGCCTGTAGTTGCACTGTTCTTAGCCTCATAAGCAGACACACTCATCCGTTGGCAATTTTTGACATAACACACTGACGGGAAGGGGCATGCACTGAGTGTGTACTGGTGAGCTGTGAGCTAAACAACTGAAAATATCAGTTTGACATCATTAAAACACTTAAGAATGGTGGTTTTCTGGGCATTAACATAATAGTATCTATACCTGGCTACCAGAGATTGAAATGCTTAGAAATGACACCATTAGTCGAGGAAATGTACAGCCAAGCACAAGTGACACTTCACTTTGGTCAGTGGAGAAAGTTAAGATTTAACAAAATCGGGTGTCAGAAGTATGATGCCCCTACCCAATCCACTTTCACAAAGTACTATTATGCATGCAAATGTGTCAAACATTTCAATCTGAATCTGCTGCTGTTGGTAGGACAGAATGGAGATTGATGTTCACCACAAAAAGTCTCCAGAAAGCTGCTCTGATATATATAGAGACGATACAGCTGGAGTCATCCGACTAAAGTATCATGACTTGACCACTTCATTCTCTACAGTCCCAATGGTAGCAGCTTCCAATGTGTTCTCAACAATCCTTAGCTAGGCTCTCCTAATCTGCATATCTACCACGTTTTGTACGTGCAGGCTGCAACTTGGCTGTGGAGAGCAGGAATCCGATTACCATGACAATTATGGCTCTACAGCAGAGATTTTATAATGACAAGAGGTTCACCAGATGAACCTTTGTACATATACCTCCATGCTTACACACAGGCATGTATGCACTGTATTTCCACACAACAGAATTGTCTAATGGTCAAGTGTTTCTCAAAGTACAAAGTCATCAGTTTACTTTCGTTTGACCACTCTGTGGCAATGTTGAGAGCAAATGGACCTGTCAATGTTTTGACTGTGAAAATCGCAACACCAGAGTTGATGAAGAAAAAGTGGATGTGACAAATTAAATAAAGTCAGAAACCAAGAAACTGAAAAACAAAGGATCAGATGGTGACAGAGGAGCAGATGGCAAATTCACAAAAGGGAAGACAAGACAGTGAAGGGCACATAAGAACAGACAATTTTGTATGGACTGATGATGAGACTGAACTAATGCTGAAACAACCAGCGTCATTGACTGGTAGTCAGGTCTCAATGAATATGCTGACATTTGGTGCACGATATTGTACAATGAATGTGGAGGAGGGAAACTGGTAATGGACAAGGAGTACCCACAGACGAAATGGGAGTACCAACAAATTACCAAAGCTCAAGGCAATTTGCCATAAGCATTGACATGCTGTTGATTGGAAGGAAAGGTGGCCATGGAAGGTGGCTTGTGTCTACTTCGAAGGATGTAACATTTGAGGTGGTTCTCTACTCGTTGTACAAGTTGCCAATAAAGTGACAAGTATTGACCTGGACATTGCACCCAGTGAAGGTGTGAGTGGTGAGCCATATCATTCTTCCTCTGTGTCTGAAACAGGAAGATACTGAAATATTCGGCAGCAATGATATTTTTGTGCACATAGTACAGTGCAGTCGTTCCTTGGTATCAAATGAAATAGACGAAAACCAGCAGATGTGCAATGTGCAAAGTTAAGATTGAAGTGATGTGGTCAGTGCTAGACATTATATATAGAATAGATGGACAAACAGTACACTGGGAGCATGAGAAACTATCAGCCAGTGTGGACTGACTGACAGGTTCCACTGCGGATAGGGTGCCCTTGCGGCACTGTTTTAAGCACCATGATGTACCATTCACAGCCAACAGATTGGGAATCCAAGTACACTGGGTCCAAGCATCCAGTGTACCCACCACCACCTCCAAACAGGTGTGTACTACAACCAAGTCAGCAGTCAGCACAGGCAGTGCAGCAACATAGTGGGTGGTACTCTGAATACAGAGGAGGAAATACACTGTAATTGGAATATCCATAATTATGTCTTCCTATTATAAGCTTTCCTTCCTTTTTCTTCAAATTCTTCAAATGTTCACATGTAGTGTTGCACTTGAATTTATTCAATGCAAGTTAACAATACAATTTTATGTACTATATAGTAACTTGACCGCTGTAATGTGATTGTTTTAATACTCCACATAAACAAGGATGGTTTTAAAGGCTGTTGGAAAGACTTTTGATCTGCCTAAATCGGGATGGCTGTGGTGGACAAGGCGAACAGACTACACTTTGAGATAAATATGTAAAATGTTTCTGCAGTGCCCACACTACACTACATTCTACTGGACCTTAACTGCAACGTTGGTGCAAGCGTGTTATGCATGTTGGGATATGCTGTTGCAGACTCGACTCTGTTATGTACTCTAGGTGACATATATATATATATTATTATGCATTAATAAATGATTTAAATGTTTGGCTACTTTGTTTTGTACCAGAAGCGGAGAGTTGCTATTATGGCTTGTCTTTGCAACATTGAAACAAAACCTCACTACATGCAGAGTTGTTGGGCTTTCCCTTGTACAGTATATATCTACCTGCTCCCTGCTCTACCACTCTGACACTCAGGTTGTAATTTAAAGAAGCTCTCAGCCATGGATACAGGATAGGCTGTCTGTATAGATGTTGGGCACAATCGGTGGCCGAGGCCCACTGGTACAGTGCATTAATAGAGGCCAAGTTTCGATTGTGGCTTGGTCTCAATTGGTGAAGTCGGTTATAGGCTGGGATAAAACTCTAATAAAATAGAGGCATCGGCCTCTTTTGGACATGTATGATATGCAGGTCCTGGCTGACAGATTTCAACTAAATGTTTTCGTAAGTTGAGTCCCACAAGGTTCTGAATGATGCACAATCTGGAGTATGGCCAATTAAACCAGTGTACTCATGTTTGTTCATGTTTGTTCTGATCGGTCTCTTAAAAGCTTTTTTGACTCGTATTTGCCTCTCACAGCAAGCTAAAAAGGAAGAGAAGTGACAGACTATGAACAAAAGAGGGGGCACTGAAGAGTCATGCAAGAGTGGACAACAAAATGAGGGAAGCAAAGTGTGTGAAGGGTGACAATGTGGAAGGAGTGTGGAATGCATTTAATAGGGCTCTTTCAGAGGTAGCTGAAGTAGTGAGTGGAAGGAAGTGATGCAGAAAAGAGAAGAGGACAGCATGGTGGATCGAGAAGGTTGAATTTGTAGTAGAAAGAGCGTAGAAGAGGTGGCTGCAAGGAAAGTCTGCATATGCAAAGAAAGTGTACCTAAAGACAAGGAGGAAGAAGTCAGGAAAAGGCGGAAAGAGTATTGCATCACTCTTACACGGGAAAGGACTATGCACAACAAAGTGAAGCAAGGAGTGCATGTGTAGACAAATTACTGGACTGTGCAGTCAACAAAAAGTCGTCAGGAAGTCTGACTACAAGAAAAGATTGGAGCTGCATCATTGTTACAATGGTGGAAGTCTGTCCAGTAGCTAAATAAGTGTCATACTGGGTTACGTGCTTGCACTGGATTACTCCTTTTGACAGTGTACATGTGCAAAAAGCTAGCCTTAATTCTTAAAATTTCAGCTTAAACAGTTCTTCCAAGCCACACCTGAAGGCAATTGTAGGGCAGTCCTTTCCAGCAGACTGGACAGAACTATGTCCTATATACATGTAGTCTAGAATAAGTGCCCTAGAAGCAACACGGAGGCTACAAAACTGCCCTTTCTCTCAAAGAGTAAGGAAGCCAATTGAATATTACAGGACCACAGATGTCTAAGCAGACGTGCCCCTGACTAGACTACCTCTGTACCAATTCATGACAAGAGACTCCATTTGCTCCATCTTTGCAATCATCCCCCACTCAAGGACCAAACAACTTCATCTCAATGTATCTTGCACAGCTTCATCATAGTCTTCCTGCAGGTACTCTGAAGCCAAACAGTTCTTCCTAGCCACACCAGAAGAACCCTTTACCTGTCATATGTCCTGCCCCAACTTGACTCTATATTGCTCTGTGGCGTGGGGCAATTGTAGGGCAGTCCATTCCAACAGACTGGACAGAACTGTGTCCTATATACATGTAGTCTTGACTAAGCCGCCTAGAAGCAACATGGAGGCTACAAAGTTGCACTTTCTCTCAAAGAGTAACGAAGGCAATTGAATATAAAAAGACCACAGATGTCTAAGCAGACGCACCCCTGACTAGACTGACTACCTCTGTACCAATTCATGACAAGAAACTCCATCTGCTCCATTTTTGCCAATCATGCCCCCCCCCTCCCACTCAAGGGGCCCAACAACTTCATCTCCATGTACTGTACCTCTGCAGGCTCTATGTAATCTTCATCTTGATCATTTCCACAGTAGCTGGCACTGATTTCCGATCAATTCTTCTTCTTTTACATTCCAACTCTTTCTGCTGTGAAGTCCTCAGTGGCTAGGAAGAGTCATGCTGAGGTTCTTCCTAAGCGCTAGTCCACACGTGAGTGATCAGGGTCTATTTAGGTGAACCTGTGGTGTCTACCATGCCTTGCAACACATAATACATGCTTAAAGTCGTATTTGATGAGAAAGATTATTGTATATGGATGGTTCATATTCTCTACACTATATAATTCCCCTTTTGGTACAGCTCCTGCTCCCCAACCTACACCATGATGACTTAGCCTCACTCTATCTTTACCTTTCGCGTTAAATTACTTTCACCTTGACGTAAACGTGCACAAGCCACTATAGTGTTACAGATAAGGAAATGCATATAAACAGTGATTGTAGTATATTATATCAATCGATTCATTGCGCTAGCCAGAAGACTGAAACAGTAATTCAGATGTTTCGGCAACCTGCGTCTGCCTTCATCAGTGAATAATTGACCTCACGTGACCACATCATCGTCTGACTGCCCTTGTGTATTTTTGCACGCGTGCCTGTAAGTAGTGTCAATTATTCACTGATGAAGGCAGCTGTAGGTTTACCAAGCCACTCAGGTCTATATCGTGTAGTATAATATATATTGCACCCACAATGTGGTGCTGCTTGAAATCGGTACTGAAAATAGTGATTTGTCCTATTATTGTAAGAGTTAGCTATGATTGTTCAAATTCTCCACTCGCTCAAATTGTTCCCTCTAACCACTATACTTTTTTAATCTGTGGCGACTTTCTTCACTCAAGTTATATTAAATTACAAAAAGCAGTTTGTACACAGATTTATTGTCATAACTACCAGAAATGTCTCACAGCTGAGGAAAAATACACCTGAAAAGGTACAGCTCTGCACAGTGAGCACACAATAAAGACTAGTGGTAGACAGGGTGGCTTCAGCTGCTTACCAATTTGAATATGGTCAAACTCAAGGATGATGGTAATGGTTCTTATGAAATTACTGCCAAGTCAAGGACCATGACAGTATCAGCCAACGTCCTGCAAGTTTTCACTAGACATGGCAAAATACTGCTTTCTTAGCGAGAGCTTGCCCTTCACACGGCGAAAAGAAGTGCCAGTGTTGAATATAAAGCAAGGAGAGCTTCCACAGACGAAAGGCATTCTAATGCTTGGACTGTCAGCCTAAGAGATTTGTTTTCTGTGCGCAAGGCTCAGCTTTTGTCTGTTCCACACAGAAGTCAAACTGTAAGTTTTATCTGCCATATAATCTGCTGAAGTTTTTTCGTTTTTCTGTAATCACTGTGTATAACACCATATAACTGAAGTTTGTCTTGCTCGTAAGTCTATTTCTATTGAACACAAATGATTTGTCAGGGATACATATGGCATGCATTACTAATCGCAAATGAAATCGAGAAAACTTACAGTCGTGTTAATTATGAAGACCCACAATAGTGGCTTGTGCACGGTAAGGGCATTGCATTTGTAAAATTCTGTTTCTAGAAAGCCTTTTCTATGCATGCATTGATGGATTTTGATTACACTTTTATTGTAATGTAATGCTACCATGAATATGCACCTGCATTTGTAAGCTGCACTCTCCCCGCTTTAATTCAATTTCATTGTCCCCTTTCATGTATACCACCCCTTGTACATCTCCCGCCCCCCACTCTGCACCAGTACTGGCGTCAACTGATCCTCATGAACCAACGGCTAAGCAGCAGACCACGGACCCATCACATTGTCAGAGTAAGTCTTCAGTTTTTCTGTCAATCATTTGTGAAACCCTGTTGTATTACAAAGCTTCTACAAAAGCATACAATGTCATAAGCATGCATACATAAGAATGCATACATAAGAATGCACAGTATACCTGCATGCACATACTTGCAAGATATGCAAGCTTACCTACTTGTACAATTTTCATTGCATCGATCAACGTACCCTTTCATGTACCCTGTACAGCCCCTGTCCCCCACCCTGCACCAGTGATGAGTGAGCCTCACCCCATGGCCAAGCAGCCTCCAACACGGTCATCACACCATCAGCGTAAGTTTTAATTCAGTGTTCGATCACTGAATTTTTCATTGCTTATCACGGACCACCTTATGCTCTAATAGTATTGCTTTGGAATATCATCTATTATAGCCAAGAATTAAGTTGTGATATATTTAGTGGTTAAGACATGGGCACGAGGGTTCGACGACGACGATGGAGAAAGAAAACACTCCTCCCAGTTTTCACCCGAAGCTCAGTCTGTCTCTGAAGAGACGATTTGCAGCTCTTGAAAGAGAGGAAGTCAAGGTGTATTCTTTAGTGAATGTTCCCAAACGTACGAAGCAGAGCAACAGGCCGCAAGCAATTTGAAGAGTGGCCAAGAGGCTACAACAGAAGAAACCCCAGCAGCGAGATTTGTAGAGACATTTTAGGGTCTATGGAGTGTCAGGAGTTGGATGAAGTCCTGTCTACGTTGATAGTAGAAACTCGAAAAGAGAATGGGGAGAAATATCCTCTTCTTATGCTTTACCAGCTTCTCTCCGGACTACATCGCTACTTTATTCGGATGTGGACTTACCTCAGTTTTCTTCTAACAAGTTTACCTTTCGCCGTCTACTAATAAAAGCCCTGGGCAGTTTAAAGAATGGGCAGTGTACGTAATTATACATTGCTGGGGTGTTTTATACATTATGGCAACGGGTGCTATCAGATTTTAAAATGTGAATATATATAGCCTCTCTAAGATGATTGATACATTAAGATGAGATTTATATAGCTAATATCACTGTAGCAAGAAATAATGGTATATAGGATGCTTGGAAAGTGACCTCTCAACCAGTACATAAATGCTGCACTACAATATGTTCCATGCTGTATTCATGGGAACACTTTATGTCGTTAGTGTCAGAAACCATTAGGACAAAGGGTACTAAAGGCCTTGAAGTGCAGTATGTGCTGTGTGAGAGGTTGGGGTACTCTATTAATTTAGTCATGATAACTGTTGTCCTTATGAATGCTTGCATGCAGGGGTCAACGCATTCACATGTCCTATACTCGGGGCCAGGTCATATGTTTTGTAACTATAGTGCACTCCTCTCGACTTTATTGTTGCCTGCAGCCTCACCATTTTCAGCCTCGCAGTTCCTCAAGACATACGAGGATGAGTTTGTAGAGGTTGTAAATGCCAAGCAGAGTCTGGTTAGGCTAAGACGTAGAGGAGTGATTTCACAAGCTGTGAAGGCATCCATTGAAGCTACAAAGGATGATGAGGAGGCAAGGTACCGCCTTCTTGAGCACTTGGAGACGAATGCCACTGTAGACACTCTGAGGGAATACTGCAAAGTTGCCATTGCAGCTGATGGCTACCCGAGAATGCAAGAACTTGGGAGGAAAATGATGAAGACACTTCCACCTGAGGGTTAGTTGGAGTTCTGTCCACGGCTGTGGCCATGGTCTGGTGTGTTAATGTGGTGTGTGTGTCATCGCTGGTCACACTGGGTGTGTATATGTTTCCAAGTATAATATTATTTACAAGTACACTGATGTGGTTCATCATGCCTTGTACATAAAATTATATACAATGTGTTTGAGGGTGCGTGGGTGGGGAGGGGGGTCATCTAATTATCAGGGTTATGGTTATCTATCATTTCTGCTATCTCTCTCTCTCTAGGGAAGTAACTGAATGCTCCTTGATCCGACAGATCATCATTTCATGCTTCATTAACAAAATGGACCAATCAGCTGTGATTTGTGCTATATATTGTGTAACGTTTCCAGTTTCATGAGCTCGAGATCAGCATAGTATTTACTGTTTTCTGGTTTTGTAGTGTGATTTGATCACATGTTCATGACATCCTTAAACTTGTCTGCTGCATGAGTGCGTGCCTTCTTGCATGTGTTCTATCACTGTATATATATACTATGCCTATTAAATTTTTTTAATTATTGTTCATTGCACACTATTATTGTAATAATTGTTATAGTTTTGTCTTATCTTGAATATTGCATTTTGACTACAATATAATATTATATAAATGATTATTCCAAATAATATTACTCTATTATATATATTTACTGCCGGCGAGAATGCTGCAGGAGACTTAATTGTCAGTGCACCGTTCGTGTGCATGCATGTGTGGTTGGATACTATATAACGTCATATAATTATTATATTTACCAACCTTTTATTAGTTATATATAACACTAACCTTTAATTATTATAGCTTATACTTATAGGTCATTCACATCCAGCCAGCATTTATAATTATTACTATATAACATAATTATAAAATTAGTAATGTAATAGCTCAGAGGCATGGGTGCATGTGGGAGGGTGGCATGTGAGGACTTGCATACATGCACATAACTTCATGCTCACCTAATATAATAATGCAATTATAATAAATTGAATAATAATACATATAGCTTGCAAACTCTTCTTATACTTTTGATTCTCAAGAGAATTCAATATACCATCTACATCAATGCTCAGGCTAAAACGTGATCTGCTTTTACAAACTTGACGAGCACAATGAACACTGAATACACACACTACTGGACACATCTCTTGCTACAGCCCTCCCACACTAGGTGTGCCCTCTTGCATGGGGGAGGAGCTCATGGGCTGGCCTACTCAGGAGTGCTCATTTGAAGGGAAACACGTTGTATGACCTGCACCTGAGAAAATGGAGGAGGAGTCTCTGTTGCTGTAGATGCACATGACTTTAACAGCCTCCTGTTTGTCACTGTAGGAGCACTTTGTCCTACTCCATTCACTGAGAGATGCACTGTTAAGTATTATTTGTGGTGCACATGCACATCCACACAAAATGGTATGTAAAAATCATAACAATCTTCAATTGACTACGTAATGAGGAACATAAACTAGAGACAACAGGCAAGATGTAATATGATGAAATTAACACACACATGGGGGAATAGGACAGCACTGACTGTATACATCTCCAATCACACACAGGCACACACACACACACACCTGAACATACACACAACTATAACAACTATATACGACCACACATGCAGTAAAGGAAAGTGTGCATGGCAGTGGACAGCATACATACCTTTACTCACACACAAACACAAGTGCAAGAACAGACACGCACACTCGCACATGCATACGTGCAGACAAGTGAACACATCCATGCATGTGTGTGTGTGTGTACGTGCGTGTGTGTGTACGTGTGTGTGTGTGTGTGTGTGTGTACGTGTGTGTGTGTGTGTGTGTGTGTGTGTGTGTGTGTGTGTGTGTGTGTACGTGTGTGTGTACGTGTGTGTGTACGTGTGTGTGTGTGCACGTGTGTGTGTGTGTGTGTGTGTGTGTGTGTGTGTGTGTGTGTCTGTGTGTGTGTGTGTGTGTGTGTACGTGTGTGTGTACGTGTGCACGTGTGTGTGTGTGTGTGTGTGTGTGTGTGTGTGTGTGTGTGTGTGTGTGTGGACATGACCCCACCTCCAACTGCATCAGTTCTTCACTGCAGTCCTCTGAAGTGGATTCCACCTCCTTCACCGTCCTGGCTGCCTCCACCACTTGACAGTGAGTACTCACCCAACTACACACAGGGACACACAGTAACATACAGACACACAGACAAACATGTACACACACACACATGCACACAGGACATGCACACAAGACACGTACACCCCCTAATGTACGCACTACATAGCTACATACGTAGTAGCTGCATAGTCCCATCTACAGTGTACGTAAGTGGCAGTAATCACTGGATAGTACGCCAACCTGACCAGGCCAATAGAATTGATCAGGTGTGCGTAACATCCAGTGACTGCTGCCACTCATGACTAATGCCCCTCACTGGGTACAGTGTATACGTAAATCCACAAATACCCAAAATTAATTAATTTCAGGTTCAGTAGATCAATTAAATGACTCCAACGCCATTTCTATACAGGTCACCAATTGGCAGTGGTCAACATGCCTGAGTGCTTCATTACACAGTGGCAGAGGAGTGGAGTCACACATGGATACGTTCCATGCGCTGGTCAGGACGGATGTGTAAACTGCAACACAAGCACACAAAATTGTAAAAAACTTCTAATGTGTATCCCTCCACATACGTACAAAGTGCCTACTGTTTATACAGCTACATACAGCTATACCACAATTAAGTAGACGAGTGTGTGTGACCACATAGTGAAGCACTTCTCAGACATGCTCAGTCAAACTCACCTAAGGGCAGAGAGGGAGGGGCAGCGGAACCACAGCATCGCTTTGGGACACTTGTACAAACCTTCAGCCATGAATTGTCTCCAGTTTCCACCTCAGCCCCAGGAGAGGCTTGTTGCTTGGTGCTAGGTAAAAGAGATGCACTGTAGCCCCTTGTCACCTAAACAGAGGAGGCCTGTTGGTAGGTAAGACGTACTCCACAGCTCCAGTACTAAGTGTGTGTCGTGTGAGGGATTGCGGTGTGTGAAGTGGGAACGGGACTAGAAACCCTGAAGCGCCTGTACACACACACACACACACACACACACACGCACGCACACACACACACACACGCACACACACAAACACAACGAAGTAAACACCTAAACCACTTCCTCTTCTTGTCCAAGTGGAGACGTCATCCTTAGCATTGCTCCTGCCCTCTGTCTCCATTGCCTCCCTCACACGCTTCAGACCATCCTGAACCCTCTTTACGTTCCTCCCCAGTATGCCATCCAGACTGACATACAGCTGCTCTTCAACGCCAGCCAATGCCTCCACTGCCTCAGACAACTTGGAGCGAACACCTTCAACGACTACACTGTCCGACTACACATTCATTCAGCAACACAGGACAAACATACTGTGACAGTGTTGTGTGCTCCTCAGATTGGAGAACTTTAGCTGAAGATGACTCTTCACTGGAGGAGTGCGGCACTGCAGAGTGTGAGCCAAACGCTAGGGCCTTCTCGAGAAGTGTCTGAGGGAGGAGAGGAGAGGAGAGCACAAATGAGTATCACAGGAGAAGGATGTTGAGGTGCACACACAGCTAGCCACTGACAGGCAGGAAGGAGAGAGACAAGGCAATGACAGTACAAGGAGTAGCTGAGAAGAGGCTGAGAAACAAAGTGAGACACATACACATGAGTGCACCCATACGTATACGTTTATACAAATTACGTAACAGAAGAGCTCTCCACACAACTCTATGGCCCTCACACCTCCAACAGGACAGCCTGAAGCACCAGTGCAAGAGTGTGAGGCACTCTGCCCCAAGGAAGGTTGTCGTGGCCAGCTAGTGTGACATGCCCAGTGACCCCACACAGGACAGCTACCCCCCTTTCACATGAGCACTATAATCCGGATTATCCCGTTCACATGTGCAACCAAATCCGGATTCAATCGGGATTCGATCCCGATTAAATCCGGATTATCCGATCCTAGTTCGGAGTAGGATTTCGATCCGGATTACCTGCGCGATTACGCAATATCGTAGTCTAGCGACGCGAGGTGCGATCAAAGATGGCGGAAAAAGGACGCGTGTGGACGGATGCTGAAACGAAGCTGCTCCTGGAAATCTGGAGCCAAGATACTATCCAAAGACAGCTCAAAGGTGCCTTTAGAAACGTTAACGTATTCGCCCAAGTCGTGGAAGAGTTGCGAAAGAGCGGTTATCATCGCACTGTGCAACAATGCCGGATCAAGATCAAATCGCTGAAAAAGAAGTACAAGGCCGTAGTAGACAGAGCGCGAAGGAGCGGCGCAGGCAATGAATCCGACGAGGAAGAAGATCTTCCCAGCGATTTCGCGTATTTCTCTCAGATAGATGCTGTGATGGCTGGCAGGCCAAATGTCAAGCCTGTCCATCTTCTGGACTCCGCATTTTATGAAGAGGAGCATGAAATGGGCGCTGGAGAACGCGAAGTGGTGTCCCCTGTACTCTCACCTGACCAATCAGTAACCCCTAGTAGCCAACCAGAAATTCCTAGCCCTTCCGTGAGCCAATCAGAGACCCCTGGCCCTTCAGTGAGCCAACCAGAAACTCCTGGCCCTTCCGTGGGCCAACCAGAAACTCCTGGCCCTTCCGTGGGCCAACCAGAAACCCCTGGCCCTTCCGTGAGCCAACCAGAAACTCCTGGCCCTTCCGTGGGCCAACCAGAAACCCCTGGCCCTTCCGTGAGCCAACCAGAAACTCCTGGCCCTTCCGTGGGCCAACCAGAAACCCCTGGCCCTTCCGTGAGCCAACCACAAACCCCTGCCTCATCTGCCAGCTGGCCAGAAACCACCACTCCATCTGCCAGCCAAGCTCCTTGCCAGTCAGACACCAATCCTGGCCCTTCTGGCAGCTGCCAAGAAACCCCTAGCCGTCCAGGAAGAAGTCACTCATCCTCCGGGAAGACGGGTACCCCTGCTGATGATGAGGCACCCCATCCGAAGAAAAAAAGAAAGAGAGTATCCAAAGTGCAACGAGCAGAGAAGGCAGGAAATGTGATGGTGCAGGAGCTGTTAGCTGCACATGAGGAAGCAAGGAAGGAGAGAATGAAGTGGGACAAAGAGAGGAGTGAAATTGAGGACGAACGGGACAAGATAGCAGCAGCCAATGACCGGCAGCTTATGATGTCTGCCATGGGGCAAATGATGGCGTTCTTCACCCAATGCACAGGTGTTTCATCCACTCCATACCCTCCTCCATTTCAACCTGGTTATCAACTGCCCAGTTCTCCAATGCCACCCTTTTCAGCTGGGTATCCGCCCAGCACACAGTCGTTTCAACCGTTTCCCACTGATGGACATCCACTCTACCAGCCCCATCCAACCTTCCCTCCTCCCCCTTCTATGCACAGCTCGGATGAAGAAGACTAGCTTTTCCTGCTATTAATGTATCAATATTGCTTCACCTTTGCTCACTGAATTAAACACATTAGAAGTATCAATTTACTCGTAAGATGTTAACAAAGTACTGTAAGTATACCATACATGTATGCAGTGCTATTTAAAGTGATAATATATAAGGTGAATAGACACTTAGTTGCTTTCAATATAATCACATAAAGCATTTCGTATAGATATAGCTGTTGAGCTGCTGGGAATAGTAGTTGCATTGCTTGGTATGTTGCCTGCTTGCCCAATCACCTCATCATCAATCCACTGCTGATCAAAATTGTCCTGATGTATCTCGCATATATTGTGCAGGACACAGCAAGCAGTAACCAATGTGGACATGAATTCCAAGTTCACATCATTTCTTTTCAGTAGGCATCTCCACCTCCCTTTCAGCCTGCCGAATGCGCACTCAACAACCACACGAGCTCTGCTAAGTTGAGTGTTGAACTTTCTGTGTTTGGCGCTCAATCCCTCCCCAGGGTATGGTTTCATTAACCATGGAAGGAGTGGATAAGCTGGATCGCCAAGGATAACAACAGGCACAGGCACTCCACTCATTGTTCGTACCGAATTGGGGACAAGGGTTCCAGCTTCTCCCATGGCGAACAATTTGGAATTAGATAAAATACGGGCATCATGCACACTGCCGGGCCATCCAGCGTACACATTCATAAAACGATACTCGTGATCTACCATTGCCTGCAGTACAATAGATGGGAACTTCTTACGATTGTAGTAGTCATTGGCACAATTCTCAGGTGTGATAATGGGTATGTGTGAGCCATCCACTGCCCCAAAACATTGTGGAAAGCCCCATCGGTCTTCAAAACCCCTGACTATTGCCATGGCCTCATGTCCTTGTGGAATCTTGATATAAGTCCGCAGAAGGCAGCGGACTATTTCACGGCACACCTCATGAACAATGACACACACAGTAGAAATACCCACTCCAAAGAGATGCGATATTGTTCTATATTCTACGTTTGTGCCTAGTCTCCATAGTGCAATAGCAACTTTAGTCTCAACAGGAATTGGTGCTCGCACGCGGTGTGCACGCTGCAACTTTGGGCGAAGTTTGCTACACAAATATGCAAACGTTGACCTGCTCATCCGAAAATTTCTCTTCCATTCCATGTCATCCCATCCGCGCGTAATTTCAGTAAATGCTCTGCTTCTCTGTCTTGTCCAGACTGACCTGTGCTGCATAGTACTGATGGTTAAGGAATTACTCAGTATCAGTGCGAGGACACTCAATTCCCTCTCTTGGTCGTCATACAAGGCAGCCAATTGTCTTCTTGCAAGTCTTCGGCGTCTCCTCATCCTCCTAGAACGTTGCCACCGCCGATAGTTAAGCCAAAGCAGTCCAAAATATATAGCCACAGCAAGCATCACAGTAGCAGCCATTTTACTTCCAAGGTGTTAGGTAACGCCTTAACCTCAATCTTAGATATCATTGACCACAAAGCTATTGTGTCCATGTGAACACAATCAACACTCCTAGGGCTAATCTGGATTCAAATCTGGATTCAAATCCAGATTCACAGTGCGCATGTGAAAGGGGGGCTACAGGTGTACACAGCACAGCAGGGATTCCCAGAAAACAGACAGGTGAGGGCAGTGAACCCAAGAAGCCAAAAGTGTGTTAGTGGTGACTTCAGAAGCCAGAGAGTGAGTAAGATGCTTTGACACCACACAGGGGCTGGCTCTTATTGAAAGAGCTGTGCCTGTTTGTAGCGCATGACAAATGCACACAAACAGGCGTGCGCACACACACATACACTAGGTGCCTTGTACAAATAACTTTTGCGTTCAGTGTACTATGTTCAGTCATCAACTGCTGCTTGTGGCAGTGACAAAGTGTACACAGACAAACGACTATATGCACACATACACATACAGCTATTTATATGCACACATGCCCACACAGCTACATGTACAAATGCACATACAGCTATATGCACACATGCCAACACAGCTACATGTACAAATGCACATACAGCTATATGCACACATGCCCACACAGCTACATGTACAAATACACATACAGCTATATGCACACATGCCAACACAGCTACATGTACAAATGCACATACAGCTATATGTACACATGCCCACACAGCTACATGTACAAATGCACATACAGCTATATGCACACATGCCAACACAGCTACATGTACAAATACACATACAGCTATATGCACACATGCCAACACAGCTACATGTACAAATGCACATACAGCTATATGTACACATGCCAACACAGCTACATGTACAAATGCACATACAGCTATATGTACACATGCCAACACAGCTACATGTACAAATGCACATACAGCTATATGTACACATGCACATACAGCTACCCTATAAGACAATATAACGTTATCGTACCGTTTCGTTTCGGTTTCGTTTCGTTTCGTTTATAGGGAAAGGTCGAATCGTTTAAACGGACGATCCGTTTCGTCTGTTTGTTTAACTGCCTTGTGGCAGAACGGAGGAAAAACGATTGGATAGAAAACAAACGATTGCGCGGTCTACATATACGATTAGGCGCGCCGTATAAAAGGGTAGCTTTGGGGAGGATTCGTTGTTTCTGCCTTTCACAAGCGGCACGAGATGTACAGCAGGTACAAGAGACAACGAATTCTCCACTTTGCGCGAATGGGCTACAAGCCGCCGACTATCAGACGAAAGAGCAGCAACAGGGCGCGAAAGAGCAGCAACAGGGCGCGAATCGTTCTTCATCGTTTTATTCAGCGATGAATCGTTTTGCGATCGTTTTATTTAGGGTGAATCGTTTTTGAACCGTCCGTCCATTTCGTCTAAACGGGTGGGGTGTTTCGTACAACGGAAAAGGTCGTTCCGTTTTCGTTTCGTTTCGTAAAAACGGTACGATAACGTTATATTGTCTCATACTGTACATGTACAAATGCACGTACAGCTATATGTACACATGCACATACAGCTACATGTACAAATGCACGTACAGCTACATGCTTCCCTCCAAATGTCTCCTACGTACTTACTTCATCAACTCTCCCCCTCTTTAAGCCACTTTCACCATCTCTTTGTCCCATCCCCTTCCATCCTCTCTCCATTTATGTATAGCTCTCTTCTTCCCTCTTTCATTGCCTTCCCTTTTTTCTCTGTCCCTCCTTCCTCCCTCCCAACTCTCTCTCTTTTCTACACTCCGTCCTCCCCTCTCCCGCCTCCCATCCTCTTTTCCACACTCACCGTTATAGTCTCATCTGCCCAAGGCCGGTCTACCACCAAACAGTGGTCCACTATATACAAATGTCCTGGAGTCGGCGAGGTACTTCATCATGTGACACTGCCTCCTGGAGCAGCACCTCTGCATTCAGTCTGCTCTTCCAGTATGGCCAGCATGTCCTGGGGTGGACAGGCACACACCACATATGGAAATGGGGTAGAGGCTTATGCAGACGATGAGGTCTTGAATGAACACTATGCAATGTATACAGTACGGTAGAGAGGTCTATAGCTGATATATAGACCACCTAGTTAATTAAATAAACCGCCGAGGTCGTATACAGAGGCTATAGACTGACCTGCCACAGTTCGGAGAAGGATTTCCAGTTCTGCTGAAGGTCATTCTTCCTTGACAGAACATTGCTGGACCCGTTCTTTTTCATTTCGTCAAGTTGCTACAACGTTGCAGCAAAGTCCTCCACTTTACCCAGCACAGCAGTGTGTTCATTGAGCTTCTCCATCAGGACCTAGTGGTCGGACCTAGTGGGTTGGACATAGTGGTCGGACATGCATACACACAAGTCAGCCTTAATACTAAACATAGGCATAGTAACACTTAAAATCTATGGGTGACAAACATGCTCCTCCTAAAAAGGACATTACAGTTATAATAAACTAGCATAGAAGCCAGCCTTTGGCAAGCTTCTCTGCTAGGGTGCGCCGTTGACGGCATTTCGGTGACGTCAATGTTTCAACGAAAGCACTTCTAATGTCATCTACGTTGCCAACAGAGAGTTGGCAAATGGAACCAGGAGAGAAAAAATGGCAGTCAGCCGCGAAGAAAAAACCAGAAATCTCAAAAAGAGGACACTTTTTGAGTCGTTCTTTATAATTCCTGAGCATCTGGCGTCAATCTGTCTCATAGTTTTGGCATTTACTGCCAAGGAACAAACAAATAAGCAAACACACATTGAATAGTCTATTGCACAATGAACAAAATGGCTTCCACAATACACCTCTAACTACGTACGTAATACCTTGAACCCTCACACTCCTCACCCACTTGTCTTCCTCCACCCTCCCCTCCCTCCCTCCCCTCTCTCTCCCTCTCTCCCCTCCCCTCCCACCCCTCCTCACATCACATGCATCCAAGTGCTCCACCACTCCATACTCCTTCTTGTTGGTGCACAGGTTAGAGAAGTGCTGTGCTTCGTCCATGATCCAGTCAGTGAGGGACTTGAACGCGCCTTCAAATTCGTTCCACTTGTCCAGGAGGTCCTCTGGATGTGCAGGCAGGTGAATGAATTAAACGAACATGTGCGTATATACCCCCTCCCCCTGCTCCCCACCTTCTCCACTCAACCCCTCCCCTCCTCTTCCCCTCTCATGCCATATACCATACTAGACACACATACCAAACGTGATAGCCTATGCCATTTTTGAATTATAAGCATTTAAATTTACAAACTCCCAGGGGGCATTTATACTGGCAGGCACTATAGCTCTCAGACATATGCACACCAGACATACGTACATACATACGTACCTTGACAACTTAATACGTACACTTATCAGTGACTCACACAAATATGGCCACCCCAGTTCACACAAACACTGCTAACATATGTATGCCCACTACATTGGAATTGGGATGTACGTAATGCTCTGCAGAGAAACTCCCTTTACATACAGTGCATACATACGTACATAGGGAGAATTTGAATGTCTGCATGTGTTCGCCTTTTCCTCATGACATAACCTACCAAGGTAGCCCTTCCTTGAGGCACACAGCTGGTCCAGCTGGTCAAACATGTCTTCCAAGGCTGCCATCTTGTCCTTCAACCACTGCCCCGGGGCGTACTCCTCCCACAGCTCCTCTGCATCCTCCTGGAGTGAGGGGAGCTTCTCACGCTGCTCTGCTACGTCCTTCTCAAACTCCTGCACAAAAGGGTAGGGTAGGGGGGTGGGGGAGGGGGGAGGAGTGAGAGTGAGGAAGGTTTGTGGAAGGTTTCTTGTCTGGGGGAAGCTCCCAGCGCAGCTGCTACAAACGTAAGCAGAACAAACAGTAAATGGCATGTAGAATGCTTCTTGAGCGTTCAAGAGAAGAACGACGAAGGAGTGGACTGACGCTGAATACTGGTTGCTGGTTGAGCAACTTCACTGAGTGCACACAACAGACTAATCAAAATGTCTGCCATGGGTCTGTGAAATGAACCACACAACACGACTATGTAGGTAGGTATGGAGTCATTTGTCTATACACATGTTGTGTTATTATTCATGTCTAGGCATGCATCAGATATAAATACCAACAACAGGCTATACTTACGTACATCCCTTTTATCATTGCTAAACTCCGAAACATTCTTAGAGAAATCCCCACTCTCTAGTAAAATATTTGCTGATATCAGTGAATTCCTCACTGTATACATACATAAGTAAGTTTCTCTACCCAATCTCAATCCACATTGTGCCTCCACGCAGTGCTAGTGCCCTCCAAAGTGTTGGTCTCTATATATATTCGTAGCATTGCCTCTGGCTACCAAATGTCCGCAAGCGCAACCAACCCACTCATCACACAACACATGCACACTCACAATGTGCTCATCCAGCACGTTCTGCGTCACCCCAATGCAGTGCTTGGACTCTGCCTCCTTGGTCGTACGCTCCAACCCCTCCTCCACCCAACGATACACTGTGATGTAGTCTCCGTCCACAAAGGCCTGAAGGTCAGCAGTTGCCTTCTCTACTTCTTCTGGCATTTCAGCCAAAGCACCTTCCACTTCTTCATATCTTGCCATAATGGATTCAACTCTACTTTCCACATCCAAGTCATCTTCATTCTCACCAGATTCAAAATGGGAACTGTGGTATGAAGTGGGCGGGTCCTTGACAGTTGGGTAAGCAACTACCAATTGGTCCCACTGTTCCCTGACCACAGATACATGAGGCGAATGTGCAGAAAACTTCTCCTGTATCTCCTACACAAGACAGCACGGATTAACACACAGTGGAGTATTACATACAGAACACCATATATCATGACAGGACTGAGCTCAAGAACTGAATACATATGCACATGTAAAGTGCTAAAATACAACTACATACATAAGTACAACATACGTACATGCTCTATGGTTGCAGTATAATTTATTTCAAGTGTACGTAATCTCATCGTGGGTGTTTGGCCTTCGTGTGTTCAGACTAGCACGCTCACTGCATGTGACAAAATTCCGACCGACAAGTTCTGGATTAGTCAAGGCTTCAATTCAGGTGTGTGCACTATACGCAAAGCAAGACTTTTATGGTATGAGTCTATCAAAAACAGCGGTACAACCTCCTCTTTGACTGCTAGCTTTAAAGTCAAGTTGAGAATGAGTACAGTTGCATCGGGATCCAGATTGCAATATGGTTACATGAAGATGTGGCATTAGTTAACAAGTACTAATTTGCACCTACCGACATACGTATGTACAGCGACTGAGTCTCGAATTAAGGTGGTGTCGTAATCGCTGTTTTGTCATTTACGGCCGCATATGAACAACTGAAATGTTAATAAAAAGTAATTGCGACTCTGTGATACATGTTAACGTTTTGGTAGTTGCAGTCGTAAAAATTCACTATAGTCAAGGATTCCCAAGAACCATGAATGGGAACCTAAAGTTACGTAATTATATACCATTATATACACAGGATTACAATAAATTGACTGTGAATGTCACATGTGTGCCTCTCTGTGTCTCGATTCCCTGAAATCAACATCAACTTGCTCTCACACTTCTTTCTCCCTACCATTACAAACTACCCTCACCTCTATTGCAGTTCTCTGTCTGTCTAGTTTAGGAAGGTCTGCTTCCACTGGTAGCAAGTCTTCCAGTGACTTCTCCACTTCTGACAGGAAGACTTCAAAACTCTTCACTAGCTCCCACTGTGCCTCTATCTGTAGGAAGGTGACAGGGGAGGGGGGAAGGGAAGTACAGGGGAAGGTGGAGCAGCGGGGATGGTAGGGGAAGGCAAAGGAGGGAGGGAGAGAGGGAAGGGAAATAGAGTGAAGACGAGCAGAGGAGAGGGGAGGAGAGGAGGGGATGGGATGGAAAAGGGAGGGAGAGGGGAAGAAGAGGGGAGAGGACGGGAAGGAGAAGGGGAGGGATGGGAGGAGAGAGAAGAGGGAGGGGTAAGCTCCCCTCCCCTCCCCTGTCCTGTTCACTCTTACACCAAACATACACAAGCCTGCACAAACACAGCAGCAAACCTCAGGACTGTACTCACGCATGCACACACGCCTTCAAACAAGATCACCACACCCACGTCCCCTCCCTTCCTCACCTGTGGAAGGAACTCCCCAAGCTCCTTGGTATTCCGTCCACAGGTCCCACCCACAGTGCTCCAGGAGGAGGTAAGGCGGTCCAGCTTGGCAGCAATGTCCTCGGACAAGCTCGGACTGACCTGCAGCACAGTACGGCAGTGAGAGGAGGAGACAATAAAGTGGCACGAACAGGAGAAAGGCAAACTGTGTCATGGTATTCTTGTGATAAGAATCTATAACTGGTTTCAGAAGAGCTTTGGTGTAAGTTCAAGAGGAGCTTCGCACGCACACACACACACACACACACACACACACACACACACACACACACACACACACACACACACACACACACACACGCACACACAAGATTACGGTAGGTACACTTGCCACAGACTAAACCACACACATTGTGTTTCACTGCGTTGCAATTTGTTTTTACACTATACATGTACGTACATACGTATGTAGCTAGGCATACACACAAATGTACCTGCATTCACAACAGAAAATAGCAAATTCACACAGTACGGTCTTTGCAAATACGTACAAGTGTGTGGATCAAACGCAAACCTCAAGTACATACATCTCGAGTGCCATTACGCACAAATGCAGCAGAGACACACACGTGACATCTATATTCATATTCATGGCCAAAACAAGTGAAAAGGCACATACTGTATACCACAACCCTACGTATGCATGCAACACACATGTACATATGTATGTACGCACATACGTATGTACATACACAAACATATACACCGACCACCTGAAACTACATACGTATGTACGTACATTAATGCATGAATGAGGAAAACATCAAGACTTGACACACAACACCCGCACATACACAGGACTTTCACAGCACCCTTAACTAGACACACCTTTAAATCTTCCAGCGCAGCCTTGACCCCACCCACATTGGGGGAGGGGACCACCTTCAAACCCATACGATCTGACTCCTGTTTCAAAGTCCACCTCAATACGTCATCCAGTTGGCCAAGGAGAGAAGTGATGTGTTCTGATTTAGACTCCAGTCGATACCTCATGGTCTGCACTCGCTTCTCAACCTCAACGCACTTGCAAGTGAGAACCTCTACTCCTTCTTGAGTGCCTGCTGGCCCTGCCCCTTCTGCATCAGGGGCATCCACTTCGTCACGGTGATTCAATTCTTCTTTGAAAGGTACAGGGAATGAAGAAGACTCTTCCTCCAAAAATGGCAGTTGTTGCCATGGTAACACATTATCATTGAGGTTGTTTAGTTGTGTCTTGTACGCCATCAGTCCCTCTTCAATCTCCTTGACAACGGACCACATGTTAACAGGGGCTGCATCATCTGTTCCGTCTGTGGACTCCACCCCCTCAGCTCGAAGGAGCTTGGAAACTGCACTGTAGAGCCACTGTGCTAGAGATGACATGCGTCCAAGAAAGGCTGCAAAGTGGCTCTGAACTATTTGTCCTCTACGGTTGACATCTTCCACGAGAGCTGACATGGCCTTCCATCTTGCCTCCACTGTTTCCAGTTCAGCTTTAAGTTCCTGTTTTTCGTATTCATGTTCAGAGTGGAAACTGTTACAAAGCTTCCTTCCTGATTCAATGCAGGACTCAAATCTCGACAGGACAGCATTCTTCTCCTCACTTAGTGCCTGTCATGTGTTGTGTGTGTGTGTGTGTGTGTGTGTGTGTGTGTGTGTGTGTGTGTGTGTGTGTGTGTGTGCGCGCATGTGTGTGTGTGTGTGTGACAGTACGAATGGGGTAGTCAAAAACAAACAGAAAACATATCAATACCATGCACATCAAGCAAGAACGCTTCAGTAAGATGTCAACACTTTGACATGGATAGACATTTAAAATCTCTTTATTGCTTGTATTACACATAAGTCTGCATGTATGAAGGGGAAGATGTGTGCCCAAAAACTATACAGACAGCAGAGCATCCGTTTCTCTAGATACCAGCTATGATTAGCAATCCTGCAGTCAAAGCTGGTATCTGGAGAACCACCCCTTTCCACCCTGCCTGACCAGCGGAGAAGCTCCACTTTAGCAGAGCAGCTGACCCCAACACAGGTAAGTACGTACCTACTCCCCCATATGCCACCACCTCACCGCAATGCGTTTGAGCAGAACAGAAGGCAGAGATGTCATCTTCTCTCCGTCCTTCCCCACAGCAAGGCTGCCCTCCTCAGAAACTGGCAGCAGACAACCCTTGACCTCTTTGACTTCTTTCTCTGCGTGGTCAAGAAACGTGGACACGGCCTGCAGGTCTTCAAGGTAGGTGGTCCAGGTGTCAATGAGTAGGGCAAAGCGCCCAATCACCTGACGGAAGAAGCAACACATGCAATTGGAACACAGCCCAGAAAATAAAGTGCACAACAGTCATGCACAAGTAATTGCAGTAGGGAATGAGGCAATTACCGAATGGAACATCATGTTAGGCTGGACCAACCCCTGCGGTGTCACTGCAGATAAAATACATGCAGTAGACGTCCACCGTGGTGGAATGAAAATGCCATCTGTTGCGCCCTTTGTGAGACCAGATGGCATTTTCACTCCACTATGGTCTAAGCTTTCATTTATTCGATACTATTTTCACCTGCTGCACGAGCGACTTTCCTCTGATTTGAGCGAAACAATGATTAACACCACGGCGGTTCGGGAATTGCCGGCCAATCAAGTGGTTGCTTACTGACTTCTGGATGCTGTCTGATGAGGAGTGCAATTCTTCGAAAAGGCCTTCCAGCAAAGTGTCAGTCCAACGTAGTGACTTATTTGCAGAGGTAAGTACCATTTTGACCTTTATCATGTATTGAAGTACCGAACAAGATCAAGAGTAGCATGGATATTGTCCCTGCACACCTCACACACACACACACACACACACACACACACACACACACACACACACACACACACACACACACACACACACACACACACACACCTCATTGCTCCTTGGCTCCACAGTTCCAACGAGCTCCTTAACCTCATCCACAGCCGTTGGCACAAGAGACAGTCTATCAAATATCTCCCTCACTTCCCCGATGGGGGAATGTGCTGCACAGAGGGGAGCAGAGGGAACAGCAGAGTAGGCAAGTGCTGGATATACGTATGTATATCCACATATGGAGGGGCTAACAACGGTCTGAGTGGCAGCAGGCCAATGCACAGAATTTGCAATACACTTCAAATTAATTAACACCATAAAATTGACCAATAATTGTGTACCAAAAATTAAACCAGTAATATTTATTCATACGCATGTCTTGTCTGCAATTCTTACCCATCACTTGGCTGGCTGCCCGATCTACTTCACTGACTTGCTTGCAAAGGTCCCCAAAGTGATCTGCTGAGAAGAAAGTCTGCATTTGTATGTTGCAGGAGAGAGGGGAGGATGAGTGGAGGTGTGTGTACATACGCACGTACAGTACCCTGTACTTACAGCATGAAGCGATAGTTGTTCCTCCACGGCAGTCATGCCCGCACAGAACTCCATCCCTCTCTTACAGCGTTCGATGTCACTCACAGCCGCACAACGGAGGGGCACCAACTTGTTGAGGAGTTCCATCAGGTCCAGCAACCAGCGAGCCTCCTGGTACTCCTCACTCCATAGCAGTTGCACCCGCTCCAAATCTTCTTCAGACACTGAAAGATGAATGGGGGAGACTTGTGTGTAAGAGGGGCTTGAGGGTGCCGAGGAGGTACTGAGGACAGGTGGATCGTCAGGTGGAGGAGAGGCTTGCGCAGCAGGTGACATGGAGTGCCGAATTTTCGTCTGCAAATCATCTTTGAGACTGTCAAAGGTGAATAGCATGTCTGGGCAGAAGAGGTTCTGAAGGAGAGAAAGGAGGGAGGGAGGGAGGAGGAAGGGAGGAGTGAGTAAGTGGAGGGAGGGAGAATGGAATAGAGGGAGGGAGGGAGAATGGAGTGAGTGGAGGGAGGGAGAATGGAATGAGTGAAGGAAGGACGGAGAGAGGAGGGAAGGAGGGAGGAAGTTAAAGTCTGTGATTGCATGCGTACACCTCTCCATCCCCCCCACCTCATTGCCCCAGTGAACAGTTTGGAATATGTGCACATACGACACATAGGCCAAAATGAGAAGAGACACATAAATGTGTGCCAAATGTTCACTGGGGTAGGATGCCAGGCTAAGATGGGGGCGGCTCACTTCGATGGCCTTAGAGCACTTTCCCAACTGATCCATCTCCACCCCGCCCATCCCCACACCGACGACAGGTGGGAGGTGCCACCCCCAGAGAAGCTCCTTGGCCTCCTTCAGCAGCCCCTCGCCTTCAGTCACAACACCCTTTAGCTTCTGCCAAGCATTGTCGGTGAGGTCACGGTGCTCCTATTGCAAAATACAGGTGTAAGGACACGGAAGATCAAGACAGCCATGCACTGTAAACAGATATGAATGACAAAACTTGAAAGTTCTACCTACCTGTGTATGTACGGATCTTACGTAGCTACTGCACTTAACTTATAAAAGGTGCAGGTATGTACTGTACACTGTAGGTAGGTAGGATACTCTTGAATTACATTTGAGGGGATCTGTTCATTAGTGTGTATCTTTCAGGCTAACATTTGATTGGATGTTACAATCATGTGACCATGTCGCCAAGGCAACCACCCACTTCCTCATGTAACCCCACCTGTGTCAGTGCCTCGTAGCTGGCAACCACATTGTCTCGAACGAGGCACCATTGTTGCTCCATCTGACTCATGTCACTGCGAAAGTGGTCTACTGACTGGATGTGACCACTTTCCACCAGTTTGCTGCCAAGCAGTTGTAGCAGTTCAAACTTCTTTGCCAGCTTCCCCAACTTCGTGTTGTAGCCCTGCACACGACACATGGTAGGTTGACTAGGAATAGGCCACAGACCACAGTTGAACAACATGCCAGCGAAAAGGGCAGGGTCACACCTTCAGTACACCTGCTGTTGTAGCATGGTCGTGAGTGTGCTTGTGTGAGTATTTGCATGTGCAAGAGTATGTACGTATGTACGTATGTAGGTTAGTGTGCGTGTGAGCAAACGTGTGTGCATATGGCTAGTTTTGTGTGGTGTTGATTGTGCATTTGCATTAAGAATATAGCAGGGGTGGGCGGTATACCGGTATGTAGTGGTATCGCGGTATTGAATTGATACCGTTCCGGTATATATTTGTATGTCTGTCATACTGGAAACCGGATACCGATTATACCGTGACTAACTATTTAGCCTCAGTAACATTTGGAGCTGTAACACCCAAGCAAGATTATCCTTCTTAAACATCTCTGTGAACAACTTTCGCTCGTTGGGCAGACGGAGAAATGGTACCAAAGACGATTTTTAACCGATGAACAGAAGATTCCGGGGCAGCCATTTTGTTTTGTAGATTGTGTCTGCACTGGTCGTAAAATATCGTACTGGCACTAAACGAACAAATCGGTCGCGTTGCGTGTAGCGTACGAACGAAACGGCACAAAATGGAAGAAGCTCAAACACAGTAACTTACTTTATTGTTAAAGACTCTCTTCCTATATGTACGTACAGTTGAGAAAATGTCATCAAATCATTAAAAGGTCTATGAACCTTGCAGCATGCTATTGAGAGGAGCTTGCAAATCAGCTACTCCAATAGTAGGTATGTAGTTATACCGCAATATTTTTTTCAAGAAACACCGAGGTACAGTATAAGACAATATAACGTTATCGTACCGTTTTTAAAAAACGAAACGAAAACGGAACGACCTTTTCCGTTGTACGAAACACCCCACCCGTTTAGACGAAACGGACGGTTCTAAAACGATCCCATGCACACGTGCACCCCCCACCCACACATATGCACACACCTATGCTTGCACCCCCCACCCACACATATGCACACACCTATGCTTGCACCCCCCACCCACACATATGCACATACCTATGCTTGCACCCCCCACCCACACATATGCACACACCTACGCTTGCACCCCCCATCCACACACCTGCACACCTAACACCCACAAAGTCCCATGCACACGTGCACCCCCCACCCACACATACAGTATGAGACAATATAATGTTATCGTACCGTTTTTACGAAACGAAACGAAAACGGAACGACCTGTCTCGTTGTACGAACCCCCCCCACCCGTTTAGACAAAATGGACGGACGGTTCTAAAACGATCACAAAACGATCGTCGCTGAATAAAACGATGAAGAACGATTCGTGCCCTGTTGCTGCTCCTTTGCGCCCTCTTCGCGTCCGTCCATATCACGTTATCGAAGCCATCGCTGTGATGTTCCTGTGCCCACTGGAAACACTTTATTTTGCTGGCGAATCAACTGGCAATAGACACTGCCTTTGAGCGTCCAACCCAGAGCAGCGCGACACCTGAGGACTGTCATTGTGTGGCCATGGCGTAAAAGCAGAGCGTGCAACTGAACCTCGGTCGTTTCATCGTCGTCCCTCATCTGCTGCTCAACGAGTGCTTTCACAGGCGCCGTCATCTTCGCTGGTCGGCCTGAACCGGGTCTTCTCTCGATGTTATTCATCTCTCCATAGAAGCTTGTGTATCCCCATTCGGTTAGCTATCAAGCCCTCCTCTCGTAACATGCGGAAGATAGTCGGCGGCTTGTAGCCCATTCGCGCGCAAAGTGGAGAATTCGTTGTCGCTTGTACCTGCTGTACATCTCTTGCAGCTTGTGAAAAGCAGAAACAACGAATCCTCCCCAAAACTACCCTTTTAAACAGCATGCCTAATCGTATATGCAGACCGCGCGATCGTTTGTTTTCTTTCTATGCAATCGTTTTTCCTCCGTTCTGCCACAAGGCAGTTAAACAAACAGACGAAACGAATCGTCCGTTTAAACGATTTGACCTTTCCGTATAAACGAAACCAAAATGAAACGAAATGATAACGTTATATTGTCTCATACCGTATGCACACACCTACTCATGAACCCCACCCCCACCCACACACCTGCACCCCACCCTGCCCACACACCTGCACCCCACCCCACCCACACACCTGCACACCCCACCCCACCCACACACCTTATACTTCAGCAGCAGCTTCAGATCCCCCTCTGTTGTCTGGATGGGTTCCTTTGGCAGTTTAGAGTTCATCTTGGCAGTGAAGGCCATCACCTCCTGAGACACCTGCCACGGCAGACGGCACACAAGGTTAAGGGAACTACTTCCAGTCCACTTGTTTTCGAAGCTATGACTACTGTGTAGTCATTGTATGCATGGAGCCTTGTGGTATTGATTTGAATGGTGAAAGAACAGCACAAAAGGTACGGTAGCCGCGGAAATTATGTTTCCATGCGAAGTTCGTACTTCACGAACTTCGAACGAAGTTGGCTCGAAGTTCGTACGAAGTTGGCTCGAAGTTCGTACGAAGTTGGCTCGAAGTTCGTTCAAAGTTGGGCCAAAGTTCGTTCGAAGCTCGTATGAAGTGGGCTCGAAGTTGGGCCGAAGTTCGTTCGAAGTTGGCTCAAAGTTTGTTCGAAGTTGAGACGAAGTTTGTTTGAAGTTGGGCCGAGAAAATTGTATGGCTTCATTCAGCGAGTACAAACGGCAGAGGATTGTTTCTGATGTTGAGTGGACATACTCGATCTTCCTTCACTGCTCTTCCCCAAATCGTGGAGACGTTGCACTTCCAGGTGCGAAATTTTTTGGATTAACGCTGCAATGTTTACTCATTCGTACAAAGTAGCCCGAACTTCGAACGAAGTTTTCAGCTAAGTTCGCTTCGAAATGGAAACATTTTCCGCACCTACCGTACGTACATACGTATACGCAACTGTATCACTTGGGAATGTGAATTAATTCACATGTGACAAGTACGGTACGTGGAATAAAAAGGTACCGTCTATGGGCATAGGTATGGATATGGGTACGGATATTGGCGTAATTGATACAGCAGACGGGTGCTGATACGGGCGTAGTAAAGTTAGGTACGGGCGGTGTGATTTTGACAGATGGCAATTGTCCTTAAAGGGCCACTGACATGTTTAGATGAAATTTGATATGTTGTAGAGACTCACTGGAAACTACACAAAATCACATTGAAAGTTGTGTGCGCTCCTTCGTTGGGCAGAAAATCGCTCACTTCCGGTAAATTCGTCTCTGAAATTCGCCATTTTGAGCCGTGACGTCACAGTAGTCTCCTCGCGTATATATTATATACCACAGCTGACAGCTGCGCTGCGCGTTGAAGGCAACAGTCGTTCGAAAGCAGCCATATCCATCAAGAAAAGGCGTGCCGTATCGTTGTGTAGCTGGAGGGTGCTCACGTACTTCGGACGATGAAGTATCGATGCACAAGTTATCCACAGACGCGTCTCGCCAGCAAATGGTCTAAAGCGATACGCGTACATCGCGCGGATTGGACAGGGCCGTCCTCCTTCTCCAGACTTTACAGCCTGCGTTTCACCAGCGACTGCTACGACAGGTTTCTTCTATTACGGTTTCTTACCAAATCACATATAGCTTACAATTTAATTTTATCTTGGTAAATGAGGGTACAGTGGAACCTGTCTAAGATGTTCACTGTGTAAGGCAGCCACCTCTCTAAAACATCCAGCCTCCCTGGCCCCAGATAGCACTAAAGCATTGGAATCTATCTCTGTAGAGCAGCCACCTCTCTATAATGGTCAGTTAGAACTGGCCCACAGGCGGTTGGTTGTCTTAGCCAGGTTTCACTGTACTTAAAACCTATGTACCCATCTGAAGGAAATGCCTCCCTTATCTTGTTTACAGCACAAGGCGCGCACGGCAGAACCATTCTCCGATGCTTTCCTAGGTATCCCCAACCATGTTGTCAGCTGTCGATACGCGATGTAGTGTGGTGTGACAGAGCAAAATGTAATTTACAGAGTCCTGATAATGGTCTACTGCAGCTGGTAACATACTTGTGAGAAGGTCCTGCTCGAGCAATTGCACCTTGACCATGGGTATGGTGAATTTGGTGAGCAGTTGTCGGCAGTACCCACACGTCCAGAAAACCTGGGTGCTCTGTGATACAAGTTGCCTCACTGTTAGGGTCAAGTGTTTGCAGTTCTGACATCTTGTCCTCGATTTCTGTCATTTCAAAGCAGCAAACACTTTCCCTAGCAGTGGGCATTGCAACGCACTTCCATCCACACGAGCACCTGTACGTATTTATGAACAAGCTTGTAAAGACGCAGTCTAATGAAACTTATACGCATATCTAGCTATAGAAGGCAACTAATCATTCGTTATTACCGCGCCTTTCAGAGCCTTTGTCGTCCTTGTCGGACCCAGTGCCATCGCTTTCGCAGCCTTCGTCTTCCCCAGCCCCCTGCGTCACTCAAGTAGGGCTCACACTGGTATGGTTCGATACCTAGATGTTGCGCGCTCCCTTCAGAATCAGTGTCCGCGAGGTCTTCTGCGTCCGTCGATAAATCAGCGTGCTCATCATAGTCCGACGACGAACAGGAGAGGTACGCTTCTTCTTCGTGTACGACGTCCGCCATAGTTCGCCTACAAGTACTACGTTCCTGGTCACTACTCCTACGTCACGAGTCCACTCCGATAATTTAACCGCAATACCGGAAGTATTACGTAGGCCACTGGAATTTTACACTCTTTTGAGAACCAGTACTCCCCCATCTTGTGCGTGGTCATACTAAGATGGGTATCAAATGTCATAGTTTTTCATGCTCTACAACATATAAAAAATAATTCAAACATGTCAGTGGCCCTTTAAATTAGACTGAATTAGGCCCGGGTCGTACTACGATGAAAACCATGACGGTGACGGTAACATTTACAGCGACGGCAAAAAAAGCAGTGAATCGGTCACACTCAAAACTTCGATTAGTTGAACATGGTGTCCAATTTGTTGCAAACTTCCTTCTCGTTGTATTTTTCAGGCCTGTTGAGCTCCTCAGGGACGTAGACGTTCACGCTTGTGGTCGCTATGGCCTCTTTTTTCTTCCTCGTCATCATTATCCCACTGAATTCTCCCAGGATGTCGGCCCAGACATCGATTAGCTTCCCTTCAGTGTCAGAATCCCACCTCGCTCTAGGTTTCTTGCCCTGGGTTGCCATCGCTCACTTCTTCACTTGCGCAGATCCGAAAAGACACCTACGACTACTGTCGCCATGAACTCCGCCATGGCAGCCATTGTCACGTCGACGTTCATGTCACGTGAAGGCCACGTTCACGTTACGAAACACGTAGTGTGACTGATAAAACGTCACTGTGCCATCGCCGTCATTTCTGCCGTAGTGTGACTGGGGTCTTACTTAAGTTAAAACGTCTAATTCAAGGACAATTGCCATCTGTCAAAATCCGAGCTAGTGTAATCCAAGACATGAGTACTAGAGGGTCTTTTACAACCACAACCACTCTTCCAGAACTCATTATGCCTGAACTTCAACTCAACTGAGCAGCCAAACTTACATTCAAGAGCTCAAAAAGCACCATTTCTTCAACGAAACAACCATTTCACAATACAGCGATTCACAGTGGAATACCTAAAACCAGTGTACATATGTACGTATGTAAGTACGTGCATATCCCTCACCTCGTGGTACTCCTTCCACCATCCGACTATCTGGTTGACTTCGATGTGGACACTCTCCAACTTCTCACACAAGCGGACCCAGCCCTCCTTCAGCTGGTCCATGTCCTCATCAATCTTTTGACCAGCTTCCTCAGACACACCATACTCGTGCATTTCATTGGCCAGTGCTAGGATACCCTCCAACTCATTCTGTTTCTCATCGCAAGTGTCAGTGATGCCCTGAATGGGAACAGGTGTGCCATTGAGGGTGGGGGAGGTAAATAAGTACATCACGAACAGCTAGCTGTTTCAGAGCAACATACGCACGCACGTACGTAGCAATAATTCAATACGATGCAGGACGTTTGGACCCGAAGGTCTTTGTCAACCGCAGAGTACAAGGTGGGTATGAGCCTCTACCAGATTACATACATCATATTTTCACCACAGGTATTCATACAATATACACTGTACATCACACGTTGCGTTGTCCCTCACACACGCACACAGCAACACGCACCATTACGATGCTGAAGAATGCCTGTGCCTCCTCCAGAGTTGACCCAGCGTACTCCCGGTCCACTTCGCACTCTGCTCTCTCCAACCACTGTTGGAAGAGAGAGGCGTGGTCCAGGAGAGTGGACCACTGGGCCAAGCTGGCCTTGAGAGAGGACTCCAGATCCTTAGACTGAGGAGAGACAGGAAGGTGTGATGATGTGGTGTGTGATGGGGTGTAACTACGTTGTGTGAGGCAATTAACTCTGACAATGTGACATATATAATGTGTGACGGTGTGGTGTGTGCAACGTGTGATGGAGTGTGACGACGAGTACCATTCCAAACTTGCAAACTGTACGGACCATTACAATCATAAAATTAACTCATTTCCTGTAACACACTCCCAAACACTTCAACAGGTTTTTGGCTTAAAAGTATGTGGAAGTGGCTCTGTACTCTTTTATGTGAGAGATCCAAATCTTCCTCTGAATTAGGAACACCTCTCTATACAGGACAGTCAGCTGGGTCCCAGTGGTGCCCTCTATAGAGAGCCTCCACTGTATGTACGTATGTATGTACATCCGTACGTACGTACCTGTTCACATATTTCTCTGGAGTTTGTTCTCAGGCTGTCTACCACCCCCATCACCTCCCCCTCCTCACTGGCCCCTGCTCCCACGTAGGCCACAGCACTCTGCTGCAGTGCGTCAAGCTCACGCTCAACCTTCTCGGAGAACTCCATTGTGTGGAAGAAGTCCTGGGGTGTAGAGATTGGTATGTATGCATGTGTGTACGTACGTAGCAATTTGGGTGTTTATGAGACATTTCTGCTGTCCACTTGGACCTGCTCCTGCCTACAACTTAGCCACTAACATCGGACATATACTCCACACCTGTCACCCTCCCCAATCCACCTGTCACCCTCCCCAATCCACCTGTCACCCTCCCCAATCCACCTGTCACCCTCCTACCTCCCCTCCCCAATCTATCCCTTTCACCCTCACCCTCCTACGCTCCCCTCCCCACTCCATTCCACCCCTGTCACCCTCCCAAAATTCCTCTCCCCACTCCACTCCTGTCACTCTCTCCCACCTCCTCTCCCCCTCCCCTCACCTCCAATCCTTCGAGGTACTCCCTCCCCTCGGTTGGCAGCACGTGGAGCCGTGGGATCTCATCCAACTCACTGGCTGCCTCCTCCAAGTGACCGCTGATCAGCTGTGTGGGTGGGAGTGTGAGAGTGTGTGGGTGGGAGTGTGAGGGTGGGAGGTTACAGTGGGATAGTGCTAGATGTCAAATGGGTGGGCCGGGAGGACGGTATTCGATACATAGTAAAATAAGTTAATGTTCTACGTCTGTTGGACGACAACGGGTACGGGCGTGCTACGGGGAAGGGTGTGACTGCCATTTTGTTCCAACTGGTATTAGTGGTGCAAGCAAGGCGGTCTATGCTGGTGAGAGGAGTACATAGCCTCTGAAAAGGATGTTAATCTCACTGAGAGAATAAGAGTGGCATTTCGCTGGAGTAGTAGTGGATAAGTAGGGCAATGCAGTTTGAGCTACAGGCATACCACAGGTAGGGCATACCGCGACCACAGGTAGGGGCACACCAAGACTAACATTATGGGCGAGTGCACTGACGTAGAAAGTTAACTTTCTTCATCATTTGTACAGCAGCAGGAGATCAGTGCAGATAAGGGGATGGATGACCAGAAGAAACGGAGGGTTACGGCACAAGCAAAATACGTAGAAGCAGTGGAGTACAAGGAGGAGGTCTTTCAAGATTAAGATACGGAGGGGTTAATGAGGTGCAGGGCAGAGTCTCTATGAGTAGGTCCAAGCGCAGTGCACACTACAGAGACTACAAAGTAGCCACCTCTCCTACTCCAAGCTCTTACCTGTACATTCCTCTTATACTCGAGCTCTGCAATACGAAGGGGAAGTTGAGAGCTGACCAATTCCCATTCCTGTTTGACCCCTTCCAGTCTAGTTTTCAACTCAGACGCAGTCTCTGTCGTACTGATGCTGGCTATGAGTCTGCCCATAACGAGCACCTTCTGTGTCTTGTGTCCCTGAACAGTCATGTTCAGATGGCGCTTCTGCAGCAGGGGAGGGGGGGAGACGGAAATGGAAGTACGTACAAACAACAGCATTAACACAGCACAGTACAGTGCACACAAATGTATGCCCACATATGTATGTCCGTACGTAGGAACAGAAACGGTATACGCAGACACTTGGGGTCAATATGGTACATGCATCACCAGCTAGTCTCGAACCCAGACCCTAACCTCCGCGTCACTACTATTGCACAACCGTGGAGGATAGGGTTTGGTCAGATTCGCCAGGTTTCTGTGTTTGCGTGGAATGCATGGAATGTGATGTCATCGACCGCAATTCATAGGTGACACTGAGATGGTGTGGCGCTTCACACGTTGGTAGTGCGCAAGATGTCTATGGGCGGCATTCAGTTACGGTGCAGAGCATGCTCTGCACCTGTTCCCAGGCCAGGAGACCGGCGCAATCTCGTGTCAGCCTCTTTCGAACACATCGCTTTGGATTTGAGGCGGTTTGTTGGACGTTTTTTACCAGCGATGGCGATCTAGGCATCCAACGACTCCTACACCTGCAGGCCCTGCTTCAGCAGGATTGAGAAGATCCTGAAGCTTCAGAAAACAACTGAGGACATTGAACAGGAGGTCATGGTGAACCTGAAGCACACCGAATTTCTGTATGGCTGGCAGAGATGTCGAACTCGATGGTATGCGCAAGTGAGAGAGCTGCGTGTCGATGACAGAGGGTCACATTGCATCAGAAAGCGTTTCCAGCAAGCGGCGAGGCGAACCTGTACGATTCTCCCTTCTGTCCGACATTAAACGGCTTCGTTAACTGTAAACACCCGTTCCTGCAATCTAATTGGTTTGCCTACATTCCGGCAGAGGACACAAAAACCTGGCGAGTTTGACCAGACCCTATCCTCCTCAGTTGCGCAATAGTAGTGACGCGGAGGTTAGGGTCTGGGTTTGAGACTAATCATCCAGCTATCATCAGCTGAAGACTCCATTGAATGAGTGTCACCTTCAAAGTGCTGATCAGGTCGTCCATGACCGCTTGTCTGTCACTCTGGGAGGCCACACCTTGAACGGCTTCAGACTGCTTGACCACTTTTGCTGACTGCTCCTCACTGCCTCTTTCTTGTTGCTCCTTCTCTTCCAGAAGGGCCTCCTGCACCACCTCCTTGGTCTCCTTCAACCATTCTTCCACATCACCGAGGTTGGAGAAAAACTGGTTCCTTCGTTCTTCATACAGATCCTGCATGTATGGTCAAGAGTAGACGGAGCATGCACTTTTTTTCAATGCACATTTGTACTAGCATTTGTCTGTGTGGCAGCGTGTGTGTGTGTGTGTGTGTGTGTGTGTGTGTGTGTGTGTGTGTGTGTGTGTGTGTGTGTGTGTGTGTGCATGTGTGTGTGTGGACATGACCCCACCTCCAACTGTATCAGTTCTTCACTGCAGTCCTCTGAAGTGGATTTCACCTCCTCCTTCACCTTCCTGGCTGCTTCCATCACTTGACAGTGAGTACTCACCCAACTACACACCCAGGGACAAACACATGTGCACACACATGCACACACACGCGCACACGCACGCACACACACACACACATGTGCACACACATGCACACACACACCCACACACACGCACACGCACACACACACACACACACACACACACACTTAGACACACACACGTACGTACACTTGTATGTACACAAGACATGTACATGTACACAAAATGAGGTTGCACTATACTATCTACACTGCACCTACGTATGTCTTGCTCACGTACTTACGTATGTACGTGAGCAATGCTTTGTATACATCAATCATCAATTGTCTGATATCAGGTAAATTAATTAATTTCAGGTACAGGTCACCAATAGCCTGAGTGCTTCATTACACAGTGACAGAGGAGTGGAGTCACACATGGATACGTTCCATGCGCTGGTCAGGACGGATGTGTAAACTGTTAATGAGCAAAGTTCCACATACAAAGTGTCTACTAATTTGTGTGACCACATAGTAAAGCACCTCTCACACACACTCAATGAAACTCACCTATGGGCTGAGGTGGAGGGGCTGGAGGATGAAGCCACAGTATGGCTTTGGGACACTGTCACCATGACAACAAGTGGGCGTGGCACATCCAACACGGACACAATCTCCTTAGACATCTGACTCAACTGAAGTTGTGTGCTCTAACATGAGAAACACACACTCCCAATGAAATTCCCGTAACAAGATACACATGAAACTACCACTAAAACGGTTATTAGCACACACATTACTTTCTCCAGGGAGGGTTGATCATTCTACCACACAAGACATGCACTTGTACAAACTTCTGAGCCACTAATTGTGTCCAGTTTCCAGCCAGCTGCAAAGAAGCCATGGAAGTGCACAAGTGTGCTGGATCAACACAATTCCCTTAGGGGAGGCCTGTTGCTAGGTAAAAGTAAGTTACTGCTCCAGCTACCTGTCACTAACCAGAGGAGGTGTTGCTAGGTAAAAGAGATGCACTGTTGCTTCTTGTCACCTACTGAGTAGCTGTTGCTAGGCAAAAGTACTGCACTAGCTCACAAGAGTAGCTGTTGCTAGGTAACAGACATACACTGTAGCTCCTTGCCAACAGTGGAGCTGTTGCTACAGTATGACAATATGATATCAATGTTCTGTTCTGTTTTCGTTCCAATTTTACAAAATGATTTGACCATTCTACGATTCGTTGTATGAAAAACGAACGAAGTGCTCGTACCAATCCCAGGAATTACGTAAAGATTAGGAGCTGGAGAAATGGCTAGTAAATGCTCGCGACATTAGCTGGCCTGCCGACAATCGTATCCAAATCTTTCTCGATCGGCATAACATTTCGTTCAATTGTTCTTCTTACATTACACATTGTACACGAAGCGTTCTACAGATGGAAGCCATGGAAGTGCACAAGTGTGCTGTGTCAACACAATTCCCTTAGGGGAGCCCTGTTGCTAGGTAAACATTACTGCTCCAGCTAACTGTCACCAATGAGAGGAGGTGTTGCTAGGTAAGAGCAAGAGTCTTGGTAAGGTTATTGCACCATCAGAGGAGCTGTAGTCGGGGACAAGCGACTGCTGCAAGAGGAAGTGTGTCCTACACTGAACATGACATACTGCACTCCACTTCGCACTTAGCATACTGCAATGACTCACTTGGCAATTAGCACATGAGACAGTTCCAGTACCGTACATTACATGAGGGATTGCAGTGTGCAAACGGGACTAGAAACCCTGAAATGACTGTACACACACACACCACAGAGCAGATACCTCAATCCACTTTCTCTTCTTGTCCAAGGTGGAGAAGTCATCCTTGGCGTTGCTCCTGCCCTCCGTCTCCATAGCCTCCCTCACACGCTTCAGACCATCCTGAACCCTCTTCATGTTCCTCCCCAGTATGCCATCCAGACTGCAGTACAACCGCCCTTCAACGGCCACCAACTCCTTCACTGCCTCGGACAACTTCGAGCGAACACCTTCATCGACTACACTGTCCCCCACGTTCAGCATAACATGACAAACATGCTGTGACGATGTTGTGTGCTCCTCAGATGGGAGAACCTTCGCTGAAGATGACTCTTCACTCGAGGAGTGCGGCACTGCAGAGTGTGAGCCAAACACTAGGGCCTTCTCTAGAAGTGTCTGAGGGAGGAGAGGACAGGAGAGCACAAATGAGGATCACAGGTGAAGGATGTGGAGGTGCACACACAGAGAGACATAGTGTAAGCATCACAAGGATCACAGCAGAGAGACAAGAGGAGAGTACGAGGTGCTGAGATGAAGATGAACGGCAAGGAACATGGCATCTCCTAAAGTATACGACCACGACCCTAACCCTAATTTTAGTCATGCCCATGATTGTGTATTTAGGAGAGTCACCTCCACAAACGTACATACGTACATACACACATCAGTTTGACCCAGCATACCTTGCTTCTGCTGATCTGCTGCAAGAGTGGAAAGGTCACACTCGCAGCGGCTGGGGACAAGAGTCAAAGGGATCAGTGTGAGAGGAGGAAGGAGGCAACAATGAGTACAAATGCCCACGACAGTGCAAGTACTTCCCACAAAAACAGTACGTTATGTCATTGACGGTCAAGAAAGGGCTTGCTTTATTCCTAACACTGAATCTACATGCACACGTACTTGGAGCACTCTACTCAAAGAGAAAGTGGCAAAGCATCCATTATGGAGTGAGAGTGGTACAAATGCCCAAGTAACGCTCAGTAACCTACCGGTGGCTCGACGATCAAGAAAGAGCTTGCTTCATTTCTAACACTGAAACTACGTACGTACACACGTACTTGGACTGGGTCACTCTATTCATACAATAAGATACGAATTATCATACTGTACACACACACACACACACACAACGGAGCATACACCTCAATCCACTTTCTCTTCTTGTCCAAGGTGGAGAAGTCATCCTTGGCATCGCTCCTGCCCTCTGTCTCCATTGCCTCCCTCACACGCTTCAGACCATCCTGAACCCTCTTCATGTTCCTCCCCAAGATGCCATCCAGACTGCAGTACAACCACCCTTCAACGGCCACCATCTCCTTCACTGCCTCGGACAACTTGGAGCGAACACCTTCATCGACTACACTGTCCCCCACATTCAGCAGAACATGACAAACATGCTGTGACGATGTTGTGTGCTCCTCAGATGGGAGGACCTTCACTGAAGATGACTCTTCACTGGAGGAGTGTGGCACTGCAGAATGCGAGCCAAACGCTAGGGCCTTCTCGAGAAGTGTCTGAGGACAAGAAGAGAGCACAAATGAGGATCACAGGTGAAGAATGTGGAGGTGCTCACACAGAGAGACACAGTGTAAGCGTCACAAGGATCTCTCAGGCAGGCAGGAAAGAGAGAGACAAGAGAAGGAGAGTACGAGGTGCTGAGATGAAGATGAACGGCAAGGAACATGGCATCTCCTAAAGTATACGACCACGACCACGACCACGACCTTAGTCATGCCCATGATTGTGTATTTTAGGAGAGTCACCTCCACAAATGTACATACATACATCAGTTTGACCCAGCAAACCTTGCTTCTGCTGATCTGCTGCAAGAGGGAGTTGTACTCACTCCCAGCGTGCTCCGGCACACTCTGCACCGCCTTCTTGGCCAGCTGTGTCCAGGCGAGTACATTGTCGTGAGACACCCCAGGAAAGGTCACACTCGCAGCGGCTGGGGACAAGAGTCAAAGGGATCAGTGTGAGAGGAGGAAGGAGGCAACAATGAGTACAAATGCCCACGACAGTGCAAGTACTTCCCACAAAAACAGTACGTTATGTCATTGACGGTCAAGAAAGGGCTTGCTTTACTTCTAACACTGAATCTACATGCACACGTACTTGGAGCACTCTACTCAAAGAGAACATGGCAAGGTATCCATTATGGAGTGAGAGTGGTACCAATGCCCATGTAACGCTCAGTAACAAGTACCTACCGGTGGCTCGACGATCAAGAAAGAGCTTGCTTCATTTCTAACACTGAAACTACGTACATACCGTTACGTGCACACGTAGCTACTTGGACTGGGTCACTCTATTCATACCATTATCTGAAGAGAAATCAGCAAGGTGCCCATTACCGAACGAGACCGCACACCGCACGAGCGGACTCTACCAACGAGGACTAGAGGTATTCGGACTCGCCCACAAAACAGGAGGTCGACTTCGGTTAGGTGTACGTACGTACGTTGAACAGTACGAGCATGTGGAGTGATGCTTCGCCTTGAAATGTGGAGGAAGTAGACGGAATACACAAATGCTGCCATTCTGGTGACACTTCTGCAAGTTCTGGTGACTTGGGCCCGAGAAGGACTTTGACGATACAAAGCAGCTAGCTACCTCCGGCCATTCTGAAAGCCTGTTACATAAACCAAAGCCAAATGACCTAAAATGTGAATTTCCAGTTAGAGTACTGATACACGTGGAGGTTTAAAGCTACCATCTGCAAGTACAACGACGCCAAACCAACCTTGCTCAGCCATTTCCGTGCCTCGTGGTATTCAACGGTACTCAACTGCCAGCCATTTTGTATCTGACGACTTGAAATCACGTGACCTAACCCCGCCCCTTGCGCGCCTGGCTGCATGCTGAGCTGTGGAATCTATGTTGGGATCTGAGTGTCGCGCAACACCACCACCTTAGCAATCAATTGGAGCGCACATCTTATGGCTGGTTATATCTGTTTGCTCCTGCGCGTTATCGTGAATGGTATTATATACACTACTTTTAAGTTTAGTGTTGCCATTTAATGTCGTGTTGTACTGAAGCTTGCAATGCAGGTTACTATTACAGGCAGTTTTGTACGCAGTTGACGAAGGCCTACGTGGCCGGAACGTCCTGCAATCAGTTGCTATTGATAGGTATGTAGTTATCCATTGTCTTAAATGTCCTGCAGGTAATGTCAAGGGCCGATCGAAGGAGATTGTGAGCAAGCAGTTGAAACAGCCTTGTATCCTTCCCAGCCTTATGAGATTGCCTTGGGTTAAATGAGTTGGAGAAGGTGAGATGTGAAGTTTTCCTTTTCAGGTGGGCGTGACTGCTATCATTTGGGATGTGGATTAGACCGTTAGGACCACATGCAGTCATTGAGATAAGGTGCCACCTTCAATTGAAGCATGGATGGAGTGCCAAATACAGGTAAATTTGACCATCAATGATTGCCCATTAATGGTTGATGATCTAGGTACCATCTAATGTTAAGATTAAAGTGTTATGGTTAGGGTTAGGGTTAGTCGTTGAGATGAAGTGCACTTACATTTACAGAATGTGTTTGAAGTTAGAAGTTACAGAGTAGTCACTATCAGACTAACGTGCTGTGTAGGTCTCTATGCTGTATTTAAGTTATTATTTCAAGGTGTACGAGTATAGAGCGCTAAGACCAGCAAAATTCGACCTTCCATGATTGACTATTGATCATTGATCATGTACCATCAAAAATCGATTCTAGAACTTATTCCTTTGCAATGTACAGGAAACAAGAAAAGATGCATAGCTACACCTGATGCTAAAACTGCTGAACTATGGCTAAGTGGTGTTTAGTACCATGATATTGCACTCAGTAGAGTGCCTTATTCTGTAATGCCTAAATGCAGACGTTATACACATATATACCTAAAATCCAGCATAAGTTGCTATGCGTATGAATACATACATTCTCCATGTAATGGTCATAATGATTAGGCACTAGGTTACAATAATCACAGCCAGCATAAACATTGTCAAAGCCAGTTCTCTTGTCAGAAGACTCCAAAGTTCTTCGTGTGGACCATCTCCATACTCAGCACATTTACCCACAAATCCGATCTGTAGAACAAGAAGCATAAGAAAAGTACATGCATCAGATGGTTTGCTTCAAACTTGTGTTAAGGTGACGGGGTCACTTACTTTGCATAAACATGTTACTTTTGTATAGCTTCTAATCAGAAATTAAATGACGTGTGAATTCAGAGCTAGTAAAAGAGAGTGTGCGTTGTTTATAAATCAGTGTTATTTTTAGCGCAGTGTAGCAAGGTAAAGTACAATTCCTTGCGTACTAATGTTCAACTCATTTTGGTACTCCCACCTGTCTGACATGCTGCACATCTGCTCCTGAAGTATCCCTTCGTACAACACTTGGTGCCTTTGCACGTATCCAGTAGTCACTGTTCTGCTTAAAATTGAAGAAGTGTCTGGCCAAAAGATCAAAACGTGCTAAAGGTACTCTTGGCCCAAATGGTCCTGCTTATCTAGAGAAGCATCAGGTTGCTGTGATTGCGATCCATGGTCATGAAAAGGGTGTATTCGTGAGCAATTCACGTGGCATAGAAAGTCAATAACAGAACGTTTCGGCCTCGAGGGCCTTCTTCAGCTGTTACACTGAAGCACTACAGAGTGACGCACCTTGTAAGTACAGCGTTGGGTGATGTCACGACAGGTGTTGATGGGTTTGGTGGTTAAAGGTATTAAAAATAAGATAAAATAACATAAAATAAATAAAATAAAATGATAAAATGATGGAATGGATATTCTAATGAAGTAAATTGAGGGGCATGCATGGAAATTAGGTGGGTGGGGGTGGTGGTGTGGTGCTACTGTTAATGATGGGGTACCATACAGGTGACAGGTGAAGTCCACAATCGAGGTTCATGTTGTGGGGTTCAGTACGGATCTGGATTGCTTCCATTGTTCTCCTCTTCCAGAATTCACGCGCTGTCCCATGAACCCGTGCTTCTTCCCAGTTGATGCTGTGGTTGGTGGTGTGGGCGTGCACGGCTATCCCGTTCTTCTCATCTCCCCTCTTTACTGCTTGCTTGTGTTCACTTATTCTGAACTTTAGTTTTCTCTTGGTCTCCCCGATGTACACCTTGGGGCAGTCCTTGCAAGGAACCTGGTAGACCACTTCCTTCCTCTTCTCTTCTGGCGTCTTCTGCTTCACTCTCACAAGCTGCTGCTTCAATGTACTTTGGAGCTTGAAGATAGCTTTCACGTCAAGGGGTCCACAGGTCTTCTCTATCTTCTCGCTGAGACCTCTCATATAGGGGAGGTGGAGTGTCTTCGGTGGTTCCTCTTCGTCTGGTTCACATGTCTGTTGTCTCTGAGGCTTGGTTAGGCTCTTTCTGACTAGCTTCTCAGGGAACCCATTGGCTTCAAACACACTGGCAAGGTGCTCCATCTCTGCTTGCCTGCTCGTGTTGTCGCAGATACGAAGGGCTCTGTCCCGCATACCTCGCATCACTGTCAGCATTCTGGGATGGTGGTGAGAATGGAATGGGATGTACCGGTCCGTGTGGGTCAGTTTCCTGTACACTGCAGTGGACAGTTGGTCTTTGCTGCGTGTCACCAGGACAACCAGGAATGCAAGTCTCCCCTCTTCCACTTTCTCGATTGTGAATTGGATGTTGGTAGACAGACATCTGGTTGAGGTGTGCATGGAAGGATTGCAGTTCCTGTTCTCCATGGGGCCAGATGACAAAGGTATTGTCAACATACCTCAGCCAGAGGCTGGATTGGAGTGGGGCAGAGTGCATGGCTTGTTCCTCCAGATCTTCCATGAGGAGGTTGGCGATGACGGGGGATAGGGGAGAGCCCATGGGTGTATCATCAATTTGTTCCAAGAAGTTGTTCTGAAACTGGAAGTAAGTAGATCTTAGGCACAATTCAATGAACTCCACCAGTTTTGTGGTACCGGGATGCTGGTCCTGTTCACCAGGTTGGGTCCTTGGTCCGTCTTGCTTTGACCACTTTCAGTGCTTCATCAATCGGTACCTGTGTGAACAGGCTCGTGACGTCAAAGCTGTCCATTAGGTCCTCTGGTCCAGTGCAGACTTCTTGCAGCCATTCCACGAACTTGGTTGAGCTCATTATTGTGTACTTGGTTTGTCCTGACAGAGGGGTGAGGATTCTGGCAAGGTCTTTGGCCGGTCTGTAGGTCATTGTATCCTGCATTGGGTCTCCAATGCAGGATACAATGACCTACAGAGTGGCCAAGACATGCTTTTATTACACATTTAATGCATCTAACAGTCAACACACGTAAAAGTGACGTCAGTGTGATGGGCGGAGTCCCATGACCACCCCAAGTGGTGCTGAGTCACTGCCTGGCTCCAAGTGTGAAATTCACTGCTGTCACTGCTTGTATGTAGCACTGCCTAAAATTGGACATTTATGGTGTCTTGCACTGTGGTTGGTAAGCTTCCCTCCAAGCAAATGGTGGGGAGTGGAAGGTCATGTGAATGGCATGATTGTGATGTTTTGTGCTTTGGTTAATGATAATCATGAAGTGTTTAATGACATTCATTTACCCATGAATGTAATTAAGTAGTGGAAATATGGCCCACACCAGACCACCTTACCCTCAATGTGGACCACACAAGAAGCACTTCCTGGGCACTGCCTTTAGGGCATCTTCCAGTACATGGAACAGTACATGGCTTCTCCTTTTTCTGTACATGTACACTTTATGCGGAACTCTTCCTCTGAACGATTAATGGCCAGTACAGTTATTTGATGAGTGGCAGTGATGGAGGTAAGAGTTTCTCAGTTATGATGGAAGGCAGGTGTAGCAGATCATGGCAGACTGGAGTACAGGTTATTAAAGGCCCATGGGAAATCAGTTCAATTCTTTCCATCTTTGTTTTTAAGGAGGGAACAGGATTGCCAATGCAAACCATATGTTGGGGGTTCCGTACAGCTCCTGTATACAAAGGACGCTTAAGAAGCTTGGCCTGTGAAAGTTGGATTGCAGTGTAGTGAATACATGCCAGATCAGGACATACACGGGTATATATATACTGTTGGAGTGCACAGTGCAGCATCATTACAACGACGCACAATTATAGCAAGCCCATCAGCAAGTTGTGTTGACTACTGCATGTGGGTGTCAGGGAGGGGGGATGTGTATATTTATGACAGTGACAATGACGGGCTAATGACCATCGACACAAATGCATCTGTGTGTTCATCAGTTCCTCTGGTGGTGACCATTACATAACTCCTTCCCCAAACCTGCTGCAGGTGTTGTTTGTTCAAGTAAATGGGAAAGGAAGCGTCCCCGAACTCAGTCCCAAAGCAAGAAAAGTTACACGGCTGTTATTCAGCCTCTGCAGGACTGTGCGGTCATGATTAGAGTACATCTCCGTGTTGTGTACTTTATAACGAATGCATGTATGTGTGTGTGTGTGTGTGTATGTAGCACAGACAGTGTCGACCATTTGTTCCTAGTGTGTGCATTTGCGTTTGCGTAGACAATCACTGGTTACAATCTGTATTCATTTGGTGAGTGTGTCATTTATACAACATATACCAGACATGTAGAGCTGGCCAAGAAATGCATCTGCATGTTTGTACATGTGTGTGTATTATTCGTTGGCTGATTTCCCATGCGTGTATATACGTACAGAGTTGTTGGTCCAGACACGTGTGCTACTTGTACGTGGTGCACAGTCATGCATTCCCAACTGGCCTCTTGCACAAGCACGTATTGTACATTATGTGCATAATAATAATTATATATATGTACGTATAAGTATATAATTATATATAATACATGTGCACGCTGTGACCTCATGTGTGTATGTATAATTATACAATTGCAAGCAATGTTCAATATAACAGTACTGGGATGTACAGTAATGTGATTTAGGGTGCATGAAATTAAATTCCATTGGCTCTCCCCCCATTCTGGTTATATGCACTTTTAACTCTGTATAATTGTCACTTGCAACATTAACCACATTAGGAGCACCGAACAATGCCAGGAGGGGCGCATGCATGCAGATGGCAAGTGCAGGTGCTGTGTGAATATAATTATATATGTATAATTACAATACACAAGAATCATCCAAACGTCCATGGTGTCAGTGGTGAGTGTCCAGGAAGGATACAACTGCCACTCTTAACTTCTCTGCTTCAAATCGGCTGTAAAACGAACATGAACAAAAGAAACTGTAATTTATAAGATGGATGAAGAGCTGTGTGTACACACACACACACACACACACACACACACACACACACACATACACACACACACACACACACACACACACACACACACACACACACAAACACACACACACACACTGTGTTCTCTTGTACATGCAGACAATTAAGTATAAACACAGTTGTAATAATAATACACATGAATACACATACACTCTATAGATGTGTCTAGAGGGTGGAGTAAATGTATAAATGCAACCGACCAATTAAAATGATGTAACAACTTTTGGAGTGCAATTCAGTGCATTCCTGCATATACATGTGTTAGTGCTAAGGCTTAGCTACGTACGTACATGCATTGTGCAATGTGATTGGTCCAAGTGGTAAATTTCAAGTTATAGATCCAAAAATGGCGTGGAAGACAGAACTTTCTTCCATGGGTGGAGGGGCTGGCACGCCAGACCATGCACACTCACACACCAGAGATCACCACAAGATGGTGGGTATTTCACACCAGTCAGTTATGCCCTGACAAAGGCTAGAGAACCTGAAACTAAGTAGCTGAGAAAGCCTATGTAGTTGAGTAAAGCATGTGTGTGCCTTCAGTGGAGATGAAAGCGGTTGTCTTCTAGGAATACGTACAGGTACAATGTGGACACTCACATCACTAAGTGCCCCTACAACAGAGAGAGGTAGCAGTCACTCAAATAGGCTGCTCCTCATGGTCCAGTCTGGCATGACAGCCCCTCTACCCATGGTCTGACGTCACTGGTGGAATGGTTTGTGTGGAGTGGGCGGAGTAAACGTGTAAATGCTACCGACAACACCACTACACACAATGCACATCACTCACACCAGTTAATTAACAGGATGTAGAATGGAAGCATAAAAGAGGTTTTATAATCAGTGAAATGTGGTTTATGCTTATGTAACCAAAGGATTAGGTATAGTGTTTGCCATTTCACCAGTGCAGGTGGTGGATTGGGAAAGTGAGATCCTACACAAAAATGGTGCACAAGTGAAGCCTTCCTTCGGTAGCTGGAGCGGCTAGCATGCCAGACCATGTACAATCACACACCTACATCAACACAAGATGGTGGGTTTTCACACCAGTCAGTTATGCCTTGAAGAAGACTGGACCACCTATATAGCTGAATGAAGTTGGCAGAACTAGAACAATCGCTGGTCACAGAGGTCCCCACTGCAGTATTGTGAACACACCAACAGAGAACCAACCCACTCACCCACAGCTACAAAGTAGCAACTCCAAATCTGGACAGGCCTGAATGTGTGGTGACACTGTTAGCAGAACTGCACCCTCAGTGCACATTAAACATCACACACAGTGTGTGTGGTTGGAGGGTCTGGAGCAATGAACTTAACACTTCACACAACACAAACAGCAATTACACATAACAGTCACCAACAATGAGACACCACCTCCACCTGGTGCATCCTCCCAATCTCTCTCCTCACACTCCCTCCACACGTTATCAGCAGGTCACATCCATGCACATGCATAGATGAAGCTTCAGTACACATATGTACACACACACTACACACAAACAGAAACACAACAGACACAAACAGACAGTCACCCAAACACATGTACCCACATACCCACACAAGGAGATATTCCAACATGTTCAAATCATGCAAAAACGATTTGAAGACATTTTGAAGAACTGTGCATGACCACCTGAAAAGGGGATTGTGTGTGCCTGGTCTGTTTTCATATGCACATCCCCCCAACAACACCCACAGACATGGTCCAACCACAAGAATGGCATTAGCTGGTGCAGTGTACACTGAAGGTGTGTCCCCATCAAACAGTGAGGGCATGCAGACCACCTGTGGGGCACACACATGCACACAGATAGACACAATACGTACCTCCCTCTCTCCTTTTGCTGCATTAGAGCCGAAGTGCATGGTTCACATCACGTACGGCCAGACAGCCTAAGTACGTACGTCGCTAGCTGAGGTAGCTAGCTACGCAGGAGAGATGGTAGGCACGGGGGAGATGCGTGTGGGAATCAAAGAACGAACAGCATGAGGAATAAATCGTGCTTACTGGATGCATATCTAGCAGAATGTTACGCCAGCCAACCTTGCTACTGTACTCTGTTTCGCGCAAGTTCCACTCTGAGGGCTCAGCGGCCATTTTCAATCATCAAACGTCACATTCCGATCATAGGCGTCGCCCACCCATGATCAGCGCAGGCAATGGCGGAAGGAGCAGCTGCAGAGGAGGGTGAGTCTGTCTGTGAGTGAGTGTAACGTGCGCAACGGTCTATAAAACGTGTAACTAACAAACGTATGCGAGTCTATCAGTTTCAGTTTACTGATACGATTTGTTCTTGTTGTTACGAGTTGTTCTTGGTTCCTTCTTCAGATGGCCAGAAAAGACAACTCGGTAGACAGTTACTGGACGCATGTGAGCGTGGAAAGTGGCAGAAGGCAAGAAGCCTCATAGTTAAGGGTGAGTGGACCAAAGCCGAGAGACACCGTGAAGTAATGTTCAGTTAATGTCGCCCAGCAATCGTCGGACGTTTCTGCCCATGTCAGCTACGTAGCTACCAGCTCACACGGCTACGTAGCTACCAGCTCACACAGCTACGTAGCTACCAGCTCACACAGCTACACAGCTAGCTAGCTACAAACTCCACTTCTCGGTACTAGTCTAAGATGTTGGCACAGTGATTGCAAGGGTAGTCTTGTGAACCAGAATCCACCCGTCTGCCAGCCAAGTAGCTATCTGTGGAGAGGTGGAGTCTGGTTCAGGGACTAATGCAAGGGGGCACCATTGACTCGTACATGTTTAGGTGATATGCGTGTGGAGTTGAGTTTATGACACCCAGATGCACAGGTACGTAGGTATGACATCATCATCTCCCATTTAAACGATTTGTGAAAAATTCCAAGTGTTTTTCCATCTTGTTCATCATGTCACTAGTCTTACACCACCACCCTCCCCACAGAAGGGTGTAGAGTGGACTTTAGACTTGTAGATGTGATCGCCACGAATGCACCATAAAGTGAAGACAGCCCATCAAATTTCTAGAGCAAAGGCTCTATTAGAAACATCTTTGTATCATTTCCCATTTGAATGACTTGGCAAATTCTAAGTGTTTATTACTCTTTCCATCTTGTTCATTATGTCACTGATACCCAACAAACTAATGATGCTGCCCTGGACATGGCAAAACATGACAGTGCATATACGGTAGCTATTTGGCTCAAATTACGTATGCGGATGTTGACACTGACAGTCAAGTAGCTGTCATCGTGGGTGACTGGAGCTTCTATAGTGTACGTGTGTGTGTGGGGGGGGTGGGGGTGGAGGGTAGCATTAGTACATGGCACAGTGGTGGAATGTTGTGAATCTAGAGTTTTTAGAAACTCTGTCTGAAAAGTAAAGACAAGTCTTATTTCCCTTTGGCCAGCTAAGCTCGAAAGTGAGAGGACTCAGCCCCTTGCTCTTTTAGGCTGAAGTCTCCTTCCTTCCTTCCTCCACTCTGCCTGCGGCCATGCACATCACACGCAAAGGGTAGTCTTGTGAACCGGACCCCATACTGTTGTCGGTCTTTTTGCACTTTGCTGGTGGGCTGTGCTCCACTGTATAGATAATACCATATTTCTTGCTGTTCTTTCAGCAGATGCTCAGCTATGTTTAACCTTTTACAGATTCATGAGTTGCAAGATTGCAAGACAATAGCCTTGTCTATGAATCTCTCCAAATTCAGACCTTTACTTCCTCTCATCCAATTTTGAATTGATCAATTGTGTGTCAACCTGATTTCTATGTAGTTTCGTTCTAACATCAATTTAATGTTAAGAGTAACAGGTCCTGCAGCATACCCAGTGCTACACATGCATGTCGTAGGTTAATTTGTGACAATGTTTGGAAGTTTTCTCTTTACCATGTTTGCTCTTGTTTAGGTTTGTTTACGTATACTCTTGTCTTCTTTTGCAGGTGCGCACGTCAACACAAAAGATGAATTTCAGTGGACTCCACTGCATTGGGCTGCCCGTCATGACAATGTGAAAGTGGCACAACTGCTTATAGAGAAGGGTGAGTTCGATACTCCTGTTTACTGACATTTTTTTGCTTCGAAAGAATGCAGAATGTCACTATTCTAGTGTGAAGTGCACTGATCTGCTAGATTTGGGGTCTTCGTAATTTCTTAGGCCAAAGTGGCTCTGTCCATAGGTAATGGAGATGGTGGTGTACCTATAGTTATGGCTAATGTTAGTGTGTCTGTGTGTGTGTGTGTCTGCGTGGGGTAAAGGAGGTGTTATTGTCCATAGAATGATATGGAAATGAATGAACCTCTAGTGGTATGTGTACCGAAGGCTTTGGGAATTCAATGTTTTGACACTGTGGGCACGTGAACTCACTCCTGATTGGAGCACATCACTACCACTGCAGGCTAGGTGGTGCTGGGGACAATTGTTGGGATTATTCAATATAAATTTGAATCTTGGCCAATTTGAAAGACTTTTTCAAACATTGAATACATGTTTAAATTGTATGTAAAATATACACAAGTCATATGTTTGCATATTATAGATTAACTCTTCCACGCAGAACAAAGTGAATGTTATTGTTCCTTAGGCTAATAGAATTTGCACTTGATAAAATGGCGATGCTGACATGAACATACCTGCTTGTTATGGGTCTTCTTAATATCTTGGCTCAAAGTGCACCATGGATAATGGAGATGCCTATACGTAGCTTATGCTGGTGTGTGTATGTGTGTTTTGGTGCAGTTGGGGAGGATTTAGTTAGTCTCGAACCCAGACCCTATCCTCCGCGGTTGTGCAATAGTAGTGACGTGGAGGTTAGGGTCTGGGTTCGAGACTAGGATTTAGTGTCCATGGAAACTTTCCCATGCAGAACGAAGTTACTGAATTGCCGTTCGTCCCTAAGGCAAATAAAATTGTGCAAAAACACTTAATAAAATGGCTGTTCTGTGACGATTTGCCCACTTCTACACACCTCATGTATTCACTTAATGGGTTGTCTGGTTAGATATGCTTTTACACTCACTGTATGACCTAACCAAACTGCTCTGACCCTTTTCAACAGGTCTCATTGCAATGTGGTGGTGTACATGTAAATGGGTTATTATTACTGGAAATCTTCTATAAAGTTGCCGGCGGGAAGCATTTATCCATCACAGTCACGTAATATTACTTTTTCCCCTCTTACCCTCATGTCAGATAATCATAGATGGAATTGTGTAGTTGTTACTTAAGGTTGTCTTTAGGTTTACCTTATGAGTACACAATGCCCACAACTCTTAAGTATTGTCGCCCTTGTTTTGCCGCATTTCATAAACTGTATAAAGACTTACAGTGCAGTGAGCAAATATACACACTAACATTGTGGGGACAATGCCTTGAATACTCTTGTGTGCAATCACAGTGAATGTCTAGCGATTGCTGTGTATGTGAGCATGCGTGTGCTTTCAGTGGAGATGGAAGCGGTTGTCTTCTAGGAATACGTGCAGTGTTAACTGATGAATTGATCTTGTGAACATGTACATAGCAGAATCAATCAATCAATTGCAACTGATTGCAGGACACTTCAACCACGTGACGAAGGCGTCCTTGACCAAACATCCTACCATATTGCTATTGATTGATTGATTCTGCTACATAAATGCTCATCAAGATCAATTTGCCAGTTGTCACAACGTAGCAATGAGCTTCTACTATATCACATACAGTGTTGGATGTTCAGCCTGTGACAATGCTGACTAGCACTTCATGCACTACTGGTGGTGTGCTCTGTACAACATTGGCTCACATGCACAAAGCTGTATGGAATGTCATCGTATGCGAACTCATGACCTGTCAGTGACTGTACATTTTCTGGTTAACTGTGAGGGACATGCGGCCATTTTTGATCCCAGCTGCACACTCCAGTGTACAGTTGTGCTTCCAAGACAGCTCACAACACTCTTAGATGCATTGCCATGGCTTCTTTAAGGGTCTACTGTTTACTGTTATTGGTGCACCTGTTGCATGTGTAGGACATTTGTGAGGTGCTTCCAATCTTGTGGTATGTCACTTATGTCTGTTGTGTTTATGAGTGCAGCTGTGTGCAAGATGCTGTGCTCAACTTCATAACGAAATAAACAGACTATGCCCCCCATTTCCAGCACTGTCTGTGGTGGAAATAACAGTTTTGCTTGCTTAGGAAAATGATGCTAAAGTGTTCTGTCAGTCTACTAAAACACTTTAGCATCAGGTACCCATGTCTAGTGACAATAGTGATTGCATCATCAAGTAGAAATAGTACTTAGGTACACTGTATACAGGTACACTGTACTAGCACATTCATGTTTTGATGGGTTTGGATGGTATATGCTCTAACCGTCCTCCCCTCCTCCCCCTGAGAATACGCAGTATATAATGGGATTTGAGTGGAAATCACTGTTAATTCCAGTATACGTTTCCGGTTATAGAAGAAAAATGGCTGCTCATTGGGTGTACTACAAAAAGGTCTGGTTTTCGTTGCAGCTGATGTTTCTGCTATTATTTCAATTGTATCAGTGAGGAGTCGACCTCAGACAGTGAAGCAAACCTTTTTAACGAATGCCTGACAGTTGAGAGGTTGTTCCCCAGTGTGGGAGGGTGTGCCCAGTGTGGGAGTGTGTCCCAGTGAGGGAGAGTGTACCCCAGTATGGGAGGGGGTGCCCCATTGTGGAAGGGTGTGCCCCATTGTGGGAGAGTGTGCCCCAATGTGGGAGGGGGTGCCCCATTGTTGAAGGGGGTGTCCCAGTGAGTGGGAGAGTGTTCTGCAGTGTTGGAAGGTGTGCCCCACTGTGAGTGGGTGTGCCCTAGTGTTGAAGGGTGTTACCAATGTGGGAGGGAGATCCCCGGTATGGGAGGGTGTGCCCCTGTGTGGGAGTGTGTGCCCCAGTGTGGAGAGTGTTCCGCAGTGTTGGAAGGTGTGCCACAGTGTGTGAGAGTATGACCCAGTGAGGGAGGGTGTGCCCAAGTCTAGGAGAGTGTTTCCCAGTGTGGGATAGTCTAGCTGCTAGACCCTAATTTGTCTTTGCGCGTGGGGGCACAAGAAAAGTAGGGTCTAGCAGAATGTGTAAATGCCACAACTCGCAATGAACGCCCAAAGGGGCGTTTATTGGTAATGGTAAGTATGGCGTAGACGATGTCAGTGTGATTCCAGGTGTTCCAGACGGCGTAAATGCCACGGACGAACAAGGATATCGAGTCGACGTAAGTCGGGGCCAACGTTCACTGAGCGTAGTGATGCTCTGGCTTCATACACTCATGTCCTAGAGACAGTGACGCCACCTTCAGACTTTCATCGATGATCTTGGACTCCACAGACTGCAGTGCACGTACAATCGGCATACTCTGGCTCTAGCTCCCTGCTCTACTTACACCAGCCACTTCGGCGCTGTTACTCTAGTTGCTAAACCCTACTTTTCGTGCGTGCGAAGACACAGTAGCTCTAGCAGCCGCGCGGCGTTGGTGCCAAAATAAACGCCTTCACTGCAGAGAAATGGTGCAGCAGCGATTTCATTGATTGGCGCGAGGAGTGGAATTTACACATTCTGCTAGACCCTACATTTCTTCCGCCCCCACGCGCGAAGACAAAGTAGGGTCTAGCAGCTAGACTAAGTGTGGGAGGGTGTTCCCAAGTGTGGGAGGGTGTGGACAGGTTTGATAAATATAGTACCATGGTATTTCTTGAAAACGAATTGTGATATGACTCATATCTACGACTGGAGTAGCTGACTTGCAAGTTGCTCTCAATAACATGCTGCAAAGTTCATAAAAGCTTTTGATGATAAAAAAACATTTTCTCAATCGTACGTATATATAGGAAGAGAGTCCTGAAATAAGTGACTGTGTTACTGTTATTATATGAGTTTCTTGAGAGGGTATAGATGATCTCCTTAAATTCTCTCGTGCATACATACCTTTATTGTATGTAAGACAGTGGAGACACGTTGTGGGGACATGCTACATATGTATATGCAAGTCAGGCTTTTATCGTCTACTCATAATGCCTCATTGAACGTCATAATCACATCACAGTGAGAATGGCTTGTTATAAGTTTTTTGTCTACTCATATTGCGTCCTTAAATGATATAATCACAGTGAGAGTGGCTTGTTATAAAGTGTGTCTTGAATCTGATGACACTAGCATATTGTTTTGTAGTAGTCTTGAACCCAGTCCCTATTTCCATTTCTTGTTATAACGTGTTTCTTGAGGTTTACCTCACAAGTACACAGTGCCCCCTTTGTATATAAAAGTTTTATCGTTGATAGTGTGTGGACAGTGCAGTAATTGGTGCATCTCTAAGTGTGTCAAAGGAGGTAATCTCGTCAGAATATTCAGTGAAGTATAGTGACTTAGATGCTACTCCCAGTCTGGATACCCTGTGTTACTACTCTTACATCTCTTCCTTCCTGATAGGATGCTTTATATAGAATTAGTTTATTCATGACAACTTAATCAAGTGCCTAATCTACGTAAGTGGGCACTGCAGCATAATCCTGATGACACTAGTATGTTGTTTTGTAGTAGCCTCGTACCCAGTCCCTATTTCTATTCCGCCTGTTGTTCGAAGGGAGAAGTAGGGCCTGGTGACATTGGTTCCTTATGTAGGTGAGGTCGAGCATTCAACCTGTGACAATACTTGACTATAACATTTCATGCATTACAATTGCATGTTCATTAGCACAGACTGTTAGCTGTTAGCCAGAATAGTAGGACCACATTTAGGCAGTGATGCTGTGCTATGTAGTGTTAGTATTGGTATGTCAGTGGGAAGCCCGTTAAGTTCTAACGTGATGACAATTAATTAATTAATGCACTACATTATTAGTCTAATTAGTACAATATTACCTCATTAGGAAAATTACCCTTGCTGATTGCTGTGGGTGTGCCCCAGTGTGGGAGGGTGTTCCCTCATGTGGGAGGGTGTTCCCTAGTGTGTGATAGTGTGGCCCAGTGTGGGAGAGTCTCCCTCAGCATGAAGGGGTGTGCCCCAGTGTGAGAGGGTGTACCCCAGTGTGGGAGGGTGTTCCCTAGTGTGGGAGGGTATTCCCTAGTTTGAGAGGGTGTTCCCCAGTGTGGGAGGGTGTGGTCCATTGGGGGAGGGTGTGGGTGACATTAATAAATATGTCTAAGACCATGTGGAAGGGTGTGCCTTGTGTGAGTGCATGTGCCCAAGTCTAGGAGGGTGTGCCCCAGTGTGTGAGGGTGTTCCTAGTGTCGGAGGGCGTGTCCCAGTGTGGGAGGGTGTGTCCCAAGTGTGGGACGGTGTGGACGGGTTTGATAAATATAGTACTGTGGTATTTCTTGAAAACGTATTGTGATATGACTACAGACCTACTACTGGGGTAGCTGACTTGCAAGCTGCTCTCAATAGCATGCTGCAAAGTTCATGAGATCTTTTAATGGTAAAAATAGCATTTGCTCAACCGTATACATAGGAAGAGAGTCCTTAGCAATATAACTAGTTACTGTGTCTGTGAGCTCCTTCCATTTTGTGCCTTTTCATTCGTACGCTACACGCGACGCTACCAACACCGACCGCAACTGCTACCGACTCTTGAAGCATTCGTTGACTGCCAGTACAATCTTTTACTTCCTGTGCAGAAGCAAGCTACAAAACAAAATGCCCGCCCCAGTGTGGCAGGGTGTGCCTAGTCTGGGAGGGTGTACCTAGTGCGGGAGATGTGCCTAAGGCTAGGAGGGTGTGTCCCATTGTGGGAAGGTGATGCCCAGTGTGGGAGGGTATTCCCCTGTGTGGAAGGATGTTCCCCAGTGTGGTGTGTGTCCCAGTGTTGGAGGGTGTGTCCCATTGTGGGAAGGTGTTCCCAGTGTGGGAGGGTATTCCCCAGTGTAGAAGGGTGTGCCCCAGTGTGAGTTGTGTGCCCCAGTGTTGGAAGGTGTGCCTAAGTGTTGGAGGGTGTGCCCCAATGTGGTAGGGTGTGTCCCAGATTTGGAGGGCGTGCCCTGTGTGGGTGCGTGTGCTGAAGTCTAGGAGAGTGTGCCCCAGCGTGAGATATGGATGTTCTTGTCACATTTAAACCCCTTTCACATGGACCAAAAAATTTGGGACATGCGCGAGTCGACCCCAGATACAGTCGAACCCTGCTACCGTCCCAGGGTCGAATCCGGGTTAAAAATGGCGGACAAGGGAGTTATGCGGTAGATGACGAGGGGGTAGCCTCTGGGAGATTCGGCAGGTGTACATTCTCCGGGGAGGAATCTTTCTATTTGACTGCATTGATAACTTGGCTGAAACGTAGTGCGCCGCTGTGGCCAACAGCCTCTCCCGATTCATTCGTATAGCTGCGCGTACGATCAGCGACCCGAACCAACCTACACCTTCTAGCGTTTCTTTTCCGAACGAGCACGCCTCAGCTTCAAACTAGAAGAAGGAAAACAGTGTTCTTGTCACTCGTGAATGCCATTATGCACAATACCAATCGTCGTTGTAATGTGTCCATGTGAAAGCAAACTGGGTTCGACCCGCTTCCGTTTGCGTCATATCTAGGTTGAATCCAGATTCGACCCGGATTATTTATCAGTCCATGTGAAGAGTGTGCCCCGGTGTGAGATATGGATGTCCTTGTCTCATATATATACTCATGACGGACACACAAGTGCATCTGTGTGTTCATCTGATTACAGGACGCTTCAGTCTATGTGGCTGAAACGTCCTGAAACCAATTGCTATTGATTTACTGATTCTGCTGTGTATATGCTCATCAAGATCAATTTGCCAGTTGTCACAACGTAGCAATGAGCTTCTACAATATTACATACAGTGTTGGATGTTCAGCCTGTGACAATGCTGACTAGCACTTCATGCACTACTGGTGGTGTGCTCTGTACAACATTGGCTCACACACACAAAGCTGTATGGAATGTCATCATATGCAAACACATCACCTGTCAGTGACTGCACAATTTCTGGTTAACTGTGAGGGACATGCAAACTTTTTCGATCCCAGCTGCACACTCCAGTGTGCAGTTGTGCTTCCAAAACAGCTCGCAACACTCTTAGATGCATTGCCATGGCTTCTTTAAAGGGTCTACTATTTACTGTTATTGATGCACCTGTTGCATGTGTTGGACATTTGTGAGGTGCAGCCAATCTTGTGGTATGTCACTTGTGACTGTTGTGTTTGTGAGCCGCCATTTCGTTCGTACACGCGACGCTACCGACTCTTTAAGTGTTTGTTGACTGCCGGTACGAGCTTTTACGACCGATACAGAAACACACTACGAAACAAAATGGCCGCCCCGGAGGCTTCTTCTCATCCCGTTAAAAATCGTCTTTGTTATCTTTTCGCTGTCTACCCAACGAACGAAAGTTGTTCACAGAGATGTTCAAGAAGGATAATATTGCTTAGTAGCTAAATTTCAGTCTTGCTTGCAAGTTATAGCTCCAAATGCCACTGAAGCTCAATGGTGTTAGAGACTTCCATGCAGAACAAAGTCGTTGAATTGCTGACTGTCCCTTAGGCTAGTATACTTTGGCACTTGATAAATGGCTGATGCTGACATGAACGTACGTACCTGCTTGTTATGGGGTCTTCTTAATTTCATTGCTCAAAGTGGCTTGGTGGAAAGTGGAGAAGCCTATATGTATAGCTTACGCTGTGTGAATGTGTTTTTGTGCAGTGGAGGAGGCGTTAGTGTCCATAGAAACTTCCATGCAGAACAAATTTATTGAATTGCTGTTTGTCACTCAGGATTGTAGAATTTTGCGAAAACACTTGATGAAATGGCTGTTCTAGGACGACTTGTCCACTTCATGTGCCTCTGCTCCAAAGTGCAATGTGTTCTCCAATGTGTTCAACTTTGAAGTGAACAGAGCTATTTTGCCCCCATTTCTCTTGCTGCTTATGCAAAGGGTGCATCATGTTTATCTGGCTGGCACAAATGAAATAGACCCTTGCCCTCATGCATGTAGCTTGCACTGCGTGGCTGTGGTTGTACGTATGTGGTGGTGTAAATGTAAACGGGTTTTACTACTGGAAATCCACTATGAAATTGGCAGTGGGAAGCATTTATCAATAGCAGTTATATGGTTTTACCCCCTTCGCATTGTCAGATCACGGAATCTATGGAGAGAATTGTCTAGTTGCTATGTTTGTCTTTGAGTTTACCTCATGAGTACACAATGCCCACAACTCTTATGTATTTTAGCACTATTCAATCAAACTGGGGAAGCAGGAGACCATACACAAGCAACCCCAAATGAAACTGGAACCCACTTTTGATTACCGGTTTTCCGTTAACTTTTACCGGTTAACCGCTAATGGGTCATCAACACTATTTGCGGATAAAGGACAAATAACAGCCAATAAAGTCAGCCTGCAAACAAAATTATTATCATGTTTCCTATGCACCATACCGTACCTGTTAGTTTGGTGTGATAATGCTGTTGGGCTTGCACTGAAAGCACCACCTTCCCATTCACTACTGTCAGTAATGCTAATGATAGGGAAATTTCAGGTGACTTTATGTAAGATGTGCAGTAATTTCAGACCTGCTGACAAGGGAAGTGATACCCAGCAAATCGTTGTAATGTGTCCATGTGAAAGCAAACTGGGTTCGACCCGCTTCCGTTTGCGTCATATCTAGGTCGAATCCAGATTCGACCCGGATTATTTATCAGTCCATGTGAAAGGGGTTATATATACTCATGACGGACACACAAGTGCATCTGTGTGTTCATCTGATTACAGGACGCTTCAGTCTATGTGGCTGAAACGTCCTGAAACCAGTTGCTATTGATTTACTGATTCTGCTGTGTATATGCTCATCAAGATCAATCCACCAGTTGTCACAACATAGCAATGAGCTTCTACAATACAGTGTTGGATGTTCAGCCTGTGACAATGCTGACTAGCACTTCATGCACTAGTGGTAGTGTGCTCTGTACAACATTGGCTCACATACACAAATCTATGGATTTCTATTATGTACGTGTACACATAACCTACCGAAAGTGACAGCACATTTATTGTCTGACATTTGGTGTGAAGTGTATGCGCATATACAGATACTACTGGTTATCTGTGAGAGGGACATGCAACGATTTTGATCCCAGCTGCACAATCCAGTGTACAGTTGTGCTGCCGAGACAACTCACAACACCCTCACTTGAGGCATTCAGTATATACATTGCCATGGCTTCTTTAAGGTCTACTGTTTACTGTTATTGATGCACCTGTTGCATGTGTTGGACATTTGTGAGGTGCTACCAATCTTGTACTGTATCACTGTATGTGCTAGTTGTGATTGTTGTGTGTGAGTGTAGTTGTGTGCACGAAACTACGCTCTACTTCTGATTGGACAATGCAGCTTATCCGCACATCGTTTAGTAGTGCACTTGCATGTTGTGTATATAATGACTTTTATAGTGGGTAGTAGACTGACTGACTGTTGAAAGAACAGTGCCTCTTTAAATCCTCCTCATAACTATAGCAGTGTACATGCAGTGGGTGCCTTGTTGTGTCATCTGTTGCATTGCACTCACTACAGGTGCAGATACAGAGGTGCAAGACAAGGATGGGTGGACTCCTCTCATGCACGCCTGCTTTGGAGGCCACAAAAAAGTGGCCTCGCACCTTATTGAGCATGGTGAGCAACTGCATATTTTTGTTGGCATGCCGTGTTAATTGTTTATGATGAAAAGACGAAAGCAAAGAGTTTAAATTGTGCGAGGGTGAGGAGTCATGTGGTTGTCCCAACTCACGTATTACATGAAAGATGTAATTTAACAAGCTAAAAAGGTTACTCAAAATTGGTAGTAAATTTATCTAAATTACAACAATAAAAGCAGAAAATAGTGCAAGTTTATACTGAGAGCATTTTACTGAGCATTTAGAGGTATAGGCTATGTGGTTCGAGTGAGGCTGCAATGACCAAACCACCCACACCACTCTTCTACACACATGGCACTTTGTAATAGTGACTACCTTGTAGTGGCGTGGTGCCAATATGAGCTATAGAATTAACAGTAGTTAATTATGTTACCTGTATGAATATCTTAACATCATACATAATATTTTAACAATTTGGCTTCTTCGAGTTTAATGAACGTTTGTAGATATTCGCCATGCTCGAAACAGCACAAGCAGAGGCAAGAAACTTAGTCATGGAGGAATGATGAGAAAGCATTCTGATGGTATATTCTGTAGTACAGTAACCGTAACATACACCTCATTATTTACTACTGTGTTTGAAACTCCCCTTTCTATGCCTCTGATAGGAGAGGGTAGGAATGTAACAATATTTGACTGATGGAATGTAGAAAGACAAGGCATGAAATTCTTGAGAGGTTACGTATAGATTATCTGATAAAATGTTCACTTACGTACATACGTACAATAGTACATTTACAGTCTGTAAGATAGTGGGTACACATTATGGGGACATGCAAGTGAATTTTATGAGATAGTCTATACGCAACAGAAGAACAGAGAACAGCAAGGGCAAGGGGACATTGAATGCACTCAAACTCTGAAGACAAGGCACGTCATCCCTTTTGTTGTCTACTCATTTTGCCTTAGGTGTGAATTCAATGTCCCTTTGCTCTTCGGCATTTTAGCACATGTTGTGCAATATTTCATGTATTGTAAAGATATTTCAGTACAGTGGACATAAATACATACAGACTAATGTTGTGAGGACAATGCCTTGAATCGTTTGTGTGCAATCACACAGTGAATGTCTAGCGATTGCTTCATGTGTGCATCATATGTTGTCACTCATCATTGTATCATAGAGGTGGGAACCATAATAGACCCTTAACATTAAAGCTGAGGTATGCACAGGATAGTATTGCAGGTGATAATTGTCATGACATCACATCCAGTAACTGGCTCTGGCAACCAAAACCTGGCTTAAGTATAGGAAAGATGGGAAACAGTACCAATCTTTGAAGCTGGTGTGTGGCTCAGATGTACCGTTTACTCTAGAGGTGGGACAAATATTCAAATATTCAGTATATTCGATTGTTAGCTAACATATTACATAAAATATACTTTTGCCTTTTCGAATATTCGTTATATGTATAGAATTCGTTATTACTATTTTATACATATGAAATGAACATACTTTGGCATATGAATTGATCTTACAGTGGAAGATAGATAAGCTCCAACCAGAGTCCCCACTAGCGTGAATCGTTTCTTCGCTGGAACGATTTACTGCCAGCATATCAGTATTGAAGAGACTGCGTAGCTAACAGAACGTGACATCCTTGGAGTGCCTCTAAGTAAGCCTCTTGACAATCACAAGATATCCCTAAAGCTGAAAGAATGGCTTTTGTGCAGAGGGATTGAGGGGTAATTGTCTTGGAAGAAGGATAATGGCTATATAGGTAGCTCTGCATCAGCCCAAACTCTGGCTGTCTTCCAACACACTGAACTGAACGAAGACTACCCTCCACACTTCATGAAACACCTTTCCGCACGCTCCCTTGACCGAAAGTCGTTCACAGACCTCGCTGTAAAGTTGTTGTCTTTTCGTTGCACTTACTCGAGTGTGTCAAGTCTTTGTGTTTTTAACATTGTTTGCTAAATTAGAGTAAAAGGTACGTCTGAGCCACACGCGAGCTTCAAAAATTGGTACCGTTTATTATTGTTCCCTTACATAAGTCCCGATTTGGTTGCCAGTGTCGCCGCTGGATGTGATGTCATACCAATTAGTGTCTGCTGCATTCCTTGCCTCCTTAATGGTTTTCTCAATCGTTTGTACATAGCTCTAGGAAGAGAGTCCTGAAATAAGTTACTGTGTCTGTGAGCTCCTTCCATTTTGCGCCATTTCGTTCGTACACGCGACGCTACCGACTCTTGAAGTGTTTGTTGACTGCCGGTACGATCTTTTACGAACCGATACAGAAACACACGACGAAACAAAATGGCCGCCCCGGAGGCTTCTGTTCATCCCGTTAAAAATCGTCTTTGTTATCTTTTCGCTGTCTACCCAACGAACGAAAGTTGTTCACAGAGATGTTCAAGAAGGATAATATTGTCTAGAAGCTTAATTACAGTCTTGCTTGCAAGTTATAGCTCCAAATGCTACTGAAGCTAAATGGGGTTATTTCACGGTATAATAGGTATCCGATTTCCAAGAAACAATCGAGCTATCATATGAAGACTTTTCATCAGACTACTCGGTCGATGTTGTACATGGTATGGGACATCTGGAAGATATTCTTCGAATTATGCAATACCATTCCTGGGCCAAATGTTGAGTGATATTCAGGAAATAAAGGTCCTAGGTGCTTATATTCATTACTCTTTGATTAAAGTAGCTTTGTCCATGGATAGAGGTGGTAGTGCACGTACATATAGATTGTGCTGGTGCGTTTGTGTACATGTGTCTGTGTGAGGTGTGGGAGGCTTAATTGTCTATGGCATGATATGGCAATTAATAAACCTCTAGATGCATGTATAGATAGTCTTGGAAAGTCGATGCTTTTAACACTGTAGGCAAGTGAACTCACTCCTGATTGGAGTACATCACTACCACTGCAGGTTAGGTAGTGCTGGAACAATTGTTGGGATTCTTTGGTGTAAACTTAGATGTTGGCCAATTTGAACGAATGTTTCTAGCTATGTATGAAAGAATGTTTAAACTGTATGTAGAATATGCACTTATCTTTGCATATTAACTTTTCCATGCAGAACAAAGTCGTTGAATTGCTGACTGTTCTGTAGGCTATATAATTTGGCACTTGATAAATGGCCGATGCTGACATGTACATGCATAACTGCTGGTTATGGCGTCTTCTCAATTTCATAGCTCAAAGTGGCTTGGTGGAAAGTGGAGAAGCCTGTATGTATAGCTTACGCTGTGTGAATGTGTGTTTTTGTGCAGTCGGGGAGGCTTTAGTGTTCATAGAAACTTCCATGCAGAACAAAGTTATTGAATTGTCCACTCAGGCAAGTAATTTTGAGAAAACACTTGATGAAATGGCTGTTCTAGGACGACTTGTCCACTTCATGTGCCTCTGCTCCAAAGTGCAATGTGTTATCCAATGTGTTCAACTTTGAAGTGAACAGAGCTATTTTACCCCCATTTCTCTTGCTGCCCTACAAAGGGTGCATCATGTTTATCTGGCTGGCACAAATAGGCCCTTGCCCTCATGCATGTAGCTTGCACTGCGTGGCTGTGGTTGTACGTATGTGGTGGTGTAAATGTAAGCGGGTTTTGCTACTGGAAATCCACTATGAAATTGGCAGTGGGAAGCATTTACCAATAGCAGTCATATGGTTTTACCCCTTTCACATTGCCAAATCACGAAATCTATGGAGGGAACTGTCTAGTTGCTATGTTTGTCTTTGAGTTTACCTCATGAGTACACAAAGCCCACAACTCTTATGTATTTTAGCACTATTCAATCAAACTGGGGAAGCAGGAGACCATACACAAGCAACCCCAAACGAAACTGGATCCTACTTTTGATTACCGGTTTTCCGTTAACTTTTACAAGTTAACGTCTTTTAGGGTTAGCAACACTATTTGCGGATAAAGGACAAATAACAGCCAATAAAGTCAGCCTACGAACAAATTATTATCATGTTTCCTATGCACCAAGCCGTACCTGTTACTTTGGTGTGACAATGCTGTTGGGCGTGCACTGAAAGCACCACCCTCCCATTCACTACTGTCAGTAATGCTAATAATAGGGAAATTTCAGGTGACTCTTATGTAAAATGTTGTGCAGTATTTTCAGACCTGCTGACAAAGGAAGTGACACCCTGACTAGTACCATGCTATTGGTCATGGGTATCACTTCCTTTGTCATGGGCAACTGTGCATTCTGACAACATATCTGGTTGCATATAATTATGTATGTGTATTGCACTAATTTAGTCTTTGAATCGTACCCCACTTTCTGAGGCATCTTGTGCTGGTATGAATGTATGTGTCTGCCCTTTTATGAAGTACTGTTTCATGAGCAGGGATTGAGGGATAGTCTGAATCTACCTCATGGGTATATAGAATGCACCCTAACTCTTAGCATTTTAGCATTCGTTGTTCATATTTTCATGTGTTGTGTATGATAACTTGTATAGGGGTATACAGCTATATGTGAGCGGATTTGCAAAAAGGGACCATTTGGGGCGCACTTCCACATTTTGAGTTAGGCATATGGCGTGAAAGTACATCTGATGAGCTTCCTTTTGCATATTATTGCGCTGCGCTAGCTTGTTCCGTTGCCGAGATATGCTTGCGCAAACCGTGGAATGGCAAGAAGTATGTTTTCGAGAAAACGGCCCAAAACATTTACTTCCGTTAAAAACCGTAAATTCCGCATATTGTCGTGTTACGAATGACATCATCGCAAGCATGGCGGACTCGGCGCAACACACCGTTAGTTTCACAGCCGTCTACCTAATGTGGACTTCATCCGAAACCTCAACGAACTACGGCGGATTCTTCTGGAAGGCCTCCCGAAGCCAGCGTGATGGCGCTGAACTGTGCTGTTAGCGCAAGCTACGTAATCTTGCGCTATCAGCTTGTTGGTCGTCGGTAGTGCCATCTTCATCGCTGTCAAAATCTCTGCCTTCAACAGGTGAGGTGGAATAGTCAGCCATGACTTCCAGAAGGGCCTGCTGATCATCTCTGCTGAAGTCCAACAGGGTATTGGCCGCTTTTGTCACATCTATTGCACTTGTAGACATCATGAAAGGCTACAAGGGTTGCAGCTGTCGAAGCGGTCGAACGGAGAGACGGTACGACGAACGCGAAGGTTATACAACGAAGCAGAAGTGGGTTGCGGGCTTAGCCTGCAACTTCTTTCTGTACGATCATAGTCTAATGAATAATGTCATGAAGATTATGAATACACTTAACAGGTAATGAATGCACTTAACTTTGGGCTTTTCCCTGTGTTACACTTCCGGTATAGTCCGTAAACCAACAACAGCAAGGGCAAGCGGACATTGAATTGACACAAACTCTGAAGACAGCCTACCAATTAGATGATTCCCTCCATTATGATGTTCAATGAGGCCGTCAACCCTTTTGTTGTCTACTCATTTTGCCTTAGGTTGTCTTTGAGTTTGTGTGAATTCAATGTCCCCTTGCTCTTCGGCATTTTAGCACATGTCGTGCAATATTTCATGTATTGTAAAGATTTTCAGTGCAGTGGATATGAATACAGATTAATGTTGTGAGGACAATGCCTTAAATCCTTTTGTGTGCAATCAATCACACAGTAAATGTCTAGCGATTGCTGTATGTGTGCATCATATGTTGTCACTCATCGTTGTATTATAGAGGTAGCCACTCTGGTGGGAACCATAATAGACCCTTACCATTAATTAAAGCTGAGATATGCACAGGATTATAATTGCAGGTGATAATTGCCATGACATCACATCCAGCAACTGGCTCTGGCAACCAAAACCTGGCTTAAGTATAGGAAAGATGGGAAATGGTACCAATCTTTGAAGCTGGTGTGTGGCTCAGGTGTACTGTTTACTCTAGAGGTGGGACGAATATTCGAATATTCAGTATATTCGAATGTTGGCTAACACATTACATAAAATATACTTTTGCCTTTCCTAATATTCGTTATATGTATAGAATTCTTTATTACTATTTTATACGTATGACATAAATAAAAACATACTTTGGCATATGAATTAATCTTATAGTGGAAAATAGATAAGCTCCAACCAGAATCCCCACTAGTGTGAATCGTTTCTTCAATGGAACGGTTTACTGCCAGCATATCAGAGCTTTTGGACTGCAAGCAGAACTGTACTTCCACCGTAGATAGTGCTGGGTTCAGCTGGAACCAGCTGTATGCGCTTGAAATGCTTTTTGTCTTCTCAGCAGATGCACACCACAATGTTTGTACTACACTATTATATACGCCATAGCAGAATTGCATCATCATTCTGAGAATATATCTAGAAGGAATATTCAAATCCAAATTTTAGCATTTGTCCCAACTCTAGTTTACTCTAATTTAGTGAAAAGTACATGACTACGAATGCCTGACATGCCCGAATACCTGTGAAGCAGTGCAATACATTGAGCGAGTGCAAGATCTAGGTCCTATGGCAGAGCACCTAATTTTGAAGAGACTGCGTAGCTAACAGAACGTGACATCCTTGGAGTGACTCTGAGTAAGCCTCTCGATAGTGACGAGATCCCTAAAGCTGAAATAGTAAACCTAAACATCTTGGAAAAAAGATGATGGCTATATAGGTCCCTGCATCAGCCCAAACGCTGGCTGTCTTCCAACGCACTGAGGCGAATGAAGACTACCCTCCACACTTCATGAAACACCTTTCTGCACACTCCCTTTACCAAAGGTAGTTCACACAGACCTTGCTGTAAAGTTGTTGTCTTTTCTTTGCTCTTACTCGAGTGTGTCAAAGCTTTGTGTTTTTATACATTGTTTGCTAAATTAGAGTAAAAGATACATCTAAGTGGGCTTCAAAGATTGGTACTGTTTCTTACCTTTCCAATGCATAAGTTACGTTTTGGCTGCCAGAGGCACTTGCCAGATGTGATGTCATGGCAATTAGTGACTGGTGCATTCCTTGCCTATGGTAAGGGTCTATTCCTTTGACATATCAGCTGACTCAACAACTACAATTGGTGCAACAAGCATTACATGCCATTACAAATACTATTAAGCCATGAATATATTTTGAAATGAGCAGTCAGTAGCTGACTTGCAAGCTGCTCTCAAGAACATGCTGCAAAGTACTGAAGTGCTATTGATGATAAAAAAAATACATTTTTCTCAATCGTATGTATATAGCTATATAGGAAGAGAGTCCTGAAATAAGTTACTGTGTCTGTAAGCTCCTTACATTTTGCGCCTTTTCGTTCGTACACGCGATGCTACCGACTCTTGAAGTGTTTGTTGACTGCTGGTACGATCTTTTACTACGGTACAGAAACCACACACTGCGAAACAAAATGGCCGCCCGGAGGCTTCTGTTCATCCCGTTAAAAAATCGTCTTTGTTATCCTTTCTCTGTCTACCCAACGAACGAAAGTTGTTCACAGAGGTGTTCAAGAAGGATGATGTTGTTTAGAAGCTTAATTACAATCTTGCTTGCGAGTTACAGATCCAAATGCTGCTATAGCTAAGTGGTTATTTCACGGTATAATGGGTATCCGGTTTCCAAGAAACAATTGAGATATCATATGAAGACCTTTCATCAGACTACTCGATCGATGTTGGAAATTTTATGGGACATCTGGAAGATATTCTTCGAATTATGCAATACCATTTCCTGGGCCAAATGTTGAGTGACATTGAGGAATAAAGGTCCTAGGTGCTTATATTCATTATTATTTCTTTGATTAAAGTGGCTCTGTCCATGGATAGAGGCGGTAGTGCACGTACATATGGATTGTGCTAGTGTGTCCATGTACATGTGTGTCTGTGTGAGGTGTGGGAGGGTTTATCGTCCACGGAATGATATGGCAATTAGTAAACCTCTAGATGCATGTATAGATAGTCTTGGAAAATCGATGTTTTGACACTGTAGGCAAGTGAACTCACTCCCGATTGGAGTACATCACTACCACTGCAGGTTAGGTAGTGCTGGGACAATTGTGGGAATATTTAACTTATAGATGTTGACCAATTTGAACGAATGTTTCTAGCTAAGTATGAAAGAATGTTTAAACTGTATGTAGAATATGCACTTATCTTTGCATATTAACTTTTCCATGCAGAACAAATTCGTTGAATTGCTCACTGTTCCATTGCCTAATATAATTTGGCACTTGATAAATGGCCGATGGTGGCATGTATGTACCTACTTGTTATGGGGTCTTCTTAATTTCATTGCTCAAAGTGGCTTGGTGGATAGTGGAGAAGCCTATATGTATAGCTTACGCTGTGTGAATGTGTTTTTGTGCAGTGGGGGAGGCGTTAGTGTCCATAGAAACTTCCATGCAGAACAAAGTTATTGAATTGCTGTTTGTCACTCAGGCAAGTAGAATTTTGCGAAAACACGTGATGAAATGGCTGTTCTAGGATGACTTGTCCACTTCATATGCCTTTGTCACAACAAAGCAATGAGCTTCTACAATATCACATGCAGTGTTGGATGTTCACCCTAGCTGTGACAATGCTGACTAGCACTTCATGCACTACTGGTGTAGTGCTCTGTACAACATTGGCTCACATACACATTCCCATTACATATGCGTAATGTACGGTCCCCTATTATGGCCAGTTGCCTATTATGGCCAAATCGCTGCAACTGGCCAGATAGGCTCATTGCAACAGCTCCTTGCCACAGCGTGAGTGAACGAAGTGAGCTTTCAAATCGATTTGGCTTCGAGTAGTATCGCCCGAGAGTGGGCGCGTCACCTTTTCCTTACTACCTCGTTCGTGCGATGGCCTGCTGTTCGACTTAGAAGGAAGGCACGTCTCTGTTTGGTGTTTCAGCAGATTCTCTAACAATTGCAGCACAGTTTCGTAGGTGGGCAAGGTAGTCACCCTTGGCTAACCGGAATTGAACATTGACCTTTTTTTCCTTTACATTAGAATCCCACGTGGTTCTTGGTAGTTCTTCTACCTTCAATTACTCTGATATTATGGAGTCCTGTGTCAGCTAATAGCTTGCAATTGTGCTATAAACTACAGTACACTTGCACCGTAGTTAGGGTTTCATGCAGGAAAAAAATTGAAACGTATGTCCTTTTGGTTGCCCTGATATGACATGAATGAAAATTAGTGGCCATAATAGGGTTAAAGTAACCAAATATGGACACTTTTGGTGTGGATGCGAGAATCATCCTTGTTGGCTCACAATGAACAGATGCAATGCATCGCTATAACCTGTGGAAAGAGGAAGGGTAGGACTAACCACCATATGCAGAGCAGGCAGCATGGTTCTTCTTGATAAAATAATTGATGGAAAACCCAAAATAGTGGCCATAATGGGCAACTGTACGCTACACATAAGCTACCAGTGACAGCACTTTTTTGTCTAACATTTGTTGTTATCTTTGGAATTGTGGGTGTTTCTAAATGTCAATCATCAGTCTGCATCTGTGCATTGCCACACTTTTGTATCTTGTGTGAAGTGTATACGCATATACAAATACTACTGGTAAACTGTGAGGGGCAGCCACGTTTATCCCAACTGGCCACTCCAGTGTACAGTTGTGCTTCCAAGACAGCTCACAACACCCTCATTTGAGGCATTCAGTGTATGCATTGCCATGGCTTCTTTAAGGGTCTACTGTTGACTGTTATTGATGCACCTATTCCATGTGTTGGACATTTATGAGGTGGAGCCAATACTCGTGGTATGTCACTTGTGACATACCACGAGTATTGGCTGCAAGTGTTTACATCCACAGCTGTGTGCATGAAGCTGTGCTCTACTTTTGGATAATGAAATAAACAGACTATATTGTGGATTTTCAGCTGTCTTTGAAAGTTTAGTATCACAATCATGTAGACAAGAGCAGTGAAAGCGCAGGACAATTGTAGCTTCGTTAAAATCTTTCAAGCATGTTCACATCCGACGTCTGTACCTTATCTGCACTCTGAACGGCAATGAGCACTGTACCTGTGGCAAGTATCCATGCACACCATGAAGAACATAGAATGGTACAAGGGAAAGACGTTGTACGTATTACAGTTGGTTCCAGCTGTACCCTTTACTATCTATAGTACAGTTCTGCTTGCAGTCTAAAAGCACTGATAAGCTGGCAGTAAATCGTTCCCTGAAGAAACGATACATGCTAGTGGGAGATTCAGTAGGAGCTTATCTGTCCGCCGTGTTCTGCTGTGAAGGTTAATTTATATGGCAAAGTATGTCTGGTATATACATATAGAATAGTAATAGCCAATATTTAAACATATTCAAATATTGGCTAACATTCAAATAAACTGAATATTGGCTAACATTCGAATAAACTGAATATTGGAATATTTGTCCCACCTCTAGTATAGGACATATTAGTAAGAGTGGATGTGTGAAGTAGTGTGCAGTACCTAATTATGTTATTACCTGTATCAATGTCATGACATGAAAATTATTTCATCAGTTTGGCTGCTTCGAACATGATGAACATTTGTATATTTGTCGTGCTCGAGACAGCAAATGAGAGGCACGAAACTTAAAGTCACGGGGAAATGATGCTAAAGTGTTTTGACAATGCAGTGTTCTGACAGTGCAGAACAGTGCAAAACACCCATGAATGTGGTAGAGCTGAGTGAGGGCTTCATCCTTCTCTCGGAGTTGCGGCAGTTGCTCCATCTCTTTTAGGATGTGGATCTGGATACAGGCGACCTAGAGGAGGAGGGGCGAGGGGGATGGGCTGCTTATTTTACCGTACAGCGGGAAATTTTGGCGGGGGTTTTAATTTGGCGGTTTGGCGGTTTTTGGAAAAATCCACCAAATTAAGAGAGTTTCCTGGGGACGTGGCCAACGACAGTACTGTCTCGCATCACTGCAATGGCGTACGGGTCCTTTGTATTGCTGTTTTCTCTCGCACATGCCAGCTCTTCTCTTGCTGTCGGGCTCCAAATGTCCTTGTAAACGTGGTGACCACGAATGCAGCTATCAACGCTGAAAACCTGCGTCGTTGCTCGTTCACAGTCTTCGCGCGTACTGTCAAGGGCAGATAATAATTAGATTCATTGTGCAGTAATAATTGTAGTAGCGGACCCGCCAAATTAAAAAATTGTCAAATGCATTTCGGGACAAATCCGCCAAATTTTGAACCCGCCAAATTTTCCCGCTATACGGTATGTGCTATGCATGTGGAGTTGAGTTTAGTACACCCAGATGCACCGGTAGGTATAACATCATCATCTCCCATTTAAACGATTTGTGAAAAATTCCAAGTGTTTTTTCCATCTTGTCCACTATGTCACTAGTCTTACACCACCACCCTTCCCACATACACTAAGACTATGCCCCCCATCTCCAGCACTGTCTTTGGTGGAAATAACAGTTTTGCCTGCTAGGGGAAATGATGCTAAAGTGTTCTGTCAGTCTACTAAAACACTTTAGGATCAGGTACCCATGTCTAGTAACAATAGTGATTGCATCAATTAGAAATGAGTACTTAGGTGCACTGTATACAGGTACACTGTACTAGCACATTCATGTTTTGATGGTTTTGGATGGTATATGCTCTAACCGTCCTACCCTCCTCCCCCTGAGAATACACAGTATATAATGGGATTTGAGTGGAAATCACTGTTTATTCCAGTATACATTTCCGGTTATGGAAGAAAAATGGCCGCTCATTGGGTGTGCTATAAAAAGGTCTGGTTTTCGTTGAAGCTGATATTTCTGCTATTACTTTAATTGTATCAGTGAGGAGTCGACCTCAGACAGCGAAGCAAACCTTTTTAATGAATGCCTGACAGTTGAGAGGGTGTTCCCCAATGTGGGAGGGTGTGCCCAGTGTGTGTGTGTGTATGGGAGGGGGGGCCCCGGCCATTGTGGGAGGGTGTTCCCCAGTTTGGGAGGAGGTAACCAATTGTGGGAGTGTGTGCCCCAGTGTGTGGGAGTGTTCTGCAGTGTTGGAAGGTGTGCCCCAGTGTGAGATGGTGTGCCCCAGTGTTGAAGCGTGTTACCAATGTTGGAGGGTGATCCCCGGTATGGGAAGGTGTGGCCCAGTGTGGGAGGCTTCTGTTCATCGGTTAAAAATTGTTTTTGTTACCACCTCGCCGTCTACCCAACGAACGAAAGTTGTTCACAGACAATTTTTAAGAAGAAGAATGTTCCTTAGATGCTTAATTACAACCTTGCTTGCGAGTTACAGCTCCAAATGCTATTGAAGCTAAATGGTTATTTCACAGTATAATCGGTATCCAGTTTCCGGTATACAATCGAGATATCAGACTACTTGTCGATGTTGTACAATTTCTGGAACATCTGGAAGATACTCTTCAAGGTGTGCAATACCATTCTGGGCCAAATGTTCGGTGATATTAAGGAAATAGAGGTCCTAGGTGCATATTATTTTGTCTTTGGGATGCATTGTCCATTAGTGATTAGAGTGCTACCAAATACTAGGGATATTGACCGTTATTGACCTTATACATGCAGTCCCTTCTATAAGCGTAGGTAGAAAATACTACTAAAACTACTTTGTAGCAATGGTGGAGGGCAAAATGTGTCATGCCAAAGTTTTGTTCCATGACCAACTCAATGAAATTACTTTTAGCTATTCACTGAAACTGGCGAAGCATGAGGCCATACACAAGCTGCCCCAAACAAAACTGGAACCCACAATTGATTACCGGTTAACCGCTAATATGTAATCGAAAATATCCATGGAAAGGACGAAATAACGGCGAAAAGTTAAATGGAAAATGGAAAGTTTGTCATCTAGCACCATACCGTACCTGATACTTTAGTGTGACAATGTCGTTGGGCTTGCACTGAAAGCACCACCTTCCCACTCACTACTGTCGGTTATGTTTGAGATGTTGTGTTGAAATGCATCACATGATGCCTATGATATGGCTTCTGCTCTTGCTGTTGAAGAGAGTGTAATGCTAAGAGACCGTTAATTATAGCGAAATTTCAATTGCAAAATGTTGTGCAGTCTTTTCAGATTCCCTGCTGGCTCACATGCAAAAAGCTAGGGAATCTGACAAAGAAAGGAATAACCATGACTAGTACCATGCATGTGAGTAGGATGTGCCCCAGTTTGGGAGGGTGTGCTCCAGTGTGGGAGGGGTGCCCAAGTATGGGAGGGGTGCCCAAGTATGGGAGGGTGTGCCACAGTTTGGGAGGGTGTGCCCCGGTGAGGGAGGGTGTTCCCCAGTTTGGGAGGTGTGCCCCAGTGTGGGAGGGTCTGTCGCAGTGTTGGAGGGTGTGTCCCAGTGTGGGACGATATGGCCCAGTGTGTGAGGGTGCGCCCCAGCGTGGGAGTGTCTGTCACAATGTTGGAGAGTGTGTCCCAGTGTGGGAGGGTGTGCCCCAGAGTGCACGTGGGAGGGTGTGCCCCAGTGTAGGAAGGTGTGCCCAGCCCAAGTGTGTGAGGGTGTGTCCCAATGTGTGTAGGTGTGCCCCGCTGAGGGAGGGTGTGCCCCAGTATGGGAGGGTGCGTCCCAGTGTGGGAGGAATTGTCCCAGTGTGGGAGGGTGTGCCCCAATGTGGGAGGGTGTGCCCCAGTGAGGGAGGGCATGCTGACTTCATATGAAGTCAGTCTCAGGTCATATGAATTAATCTTACAGTGGAAGATAGAAATGCTCCAACCCGAATCCCCACTAGAGTGAATCGTTTCTTCGCTGGAACGATTTACTGCCAGCATATCAGTATTGAAGAGACTGCGTAGCTAACAGAACGTGACATCCTTGGAGTGCCTCTAAGTAAGCCTCTTGACAATCACAAGATCCCTAAAGCTAAAAGAATGGCTTTTGTGCAGAGGGATTGAGGGGTAATTGTCTTGGAAGAAGGATAGTGGCTATATAGGTAGCCCTGCATCAGCCCAAACTCTGGCTGTCTTCCAACACACTGAACTGAACGAAGACTACCCTCCACACGTCATGAAACACCTTTCTGCACGCTCCCTTGACCGAAAGCCGTTCACAGACCTCACTTACTCGAGTGTGTCAAAGCTTTGTGTTTTTAACATTGTTTGCTAAATTAGAGTAAAAGGTACATCTGAGCCACATGCGAGCTTCAAAGATTGGTACCGTTTATTACTGTTCCCTTACATAAGTCACGGTTTGGCTGCCACTGTCGCCACTGGATGTGATGTCATACCAATTAGTGTCTGCTGCATTCCTTGCCTCCTTAATGGTTTTCTCAATCGTTTGTACATAGCTCTAGGAAGACAGTCCTGAAATAAGTTATTGTGTCTGTGAGCTCCTTCCATTTTGCGCCATTTCGTTCGTACACGCGACGCTACCGACTCTTGAAGTGTTTGTTGACTGCCGGTACGATCTTTTACGACCGATACAGAACACACTACGAAACAAAATGGCCGCCCCGGAGGCTTCTGTTCATCCCGTTAAAAATCGTCTTTGTTATCTTTTCGCTGTCTACCCAACGAACGAAAGTTGTTCACAGAGATGTTCAAGAAGGATAATCTTGCTTAGTAGCTAAATTGCAGTCTTGCTTGCAAGTTATAGCTCCAAATGCCACTGAAGCTCAATGGTGTTAGAGACTTCCATGCAGAACAAAGTCGTTGAATTGCTGACTGTTCCATTGGCTAATATAATTTGGCACTTGATAAATGGCCGATGCTGACATGTACGTACGTACCTGCTTGTTATGGGGTCTTCTTAATTTCATTGCTCAAAGTGGCTTGGTGGAAAGTGGAGAAGCCTATATGTATAGCTTACGCTGTGTGAATGTGTTTTTGTGCAGTGGGGGAGGCGTTAGTGTCCATAGAAACTTCCATGCAGAACAAAGTTATTGAATTGCTGTTTGTCACTCAGGATAGTAGAATTTTGCAAAAACACTTGATGAAATGGCTGTTCTAGGACGACTTGTCTACTTCATGTGCCTCTGCTCCAAAGTGCAATGTGTTCTCCAATGTGTTCAACTTTGAAGTGAACAGAGCTATTTTGCCCCCATTTCTCTTGCTGCTTATGCAAAGGGTGCATCATGTTTATCTGGCTGGCACAAATGAAATAGACCCTTGCCCTCATGCATGTAGCTTGCACTGCGTGGCTGTGGTTGTACGTATGTGGTGGTGTAAATGTAAACGGGTTTTACTACTGGAAATCCACTATGAAATTGGCAGTGGGAAGCATTTATCAATAGCAGTTATATGGTTTTACCCCCTTCGCATTGTCAGATCACGGAATCTATGGAGAGAATTGTCTAGTTGCTATGTTTGTCTTTGAGTTTACCTCATGAGTACACAATGCCCACAACTCTTATGTATTTTAGCACTATTCAATCAAACTGGGGAAGCAGGAGACCATACACAAGCAACCCCAAATGAAACTGGAACCCACTTTTGATTACCGGTTTTCCGTTAACTTTTACCGGTTAACCGCTAATGGGTCATCAACACTATTTGCGGATAAAGGACAAATAACAGCCAATAAAGTCAGCCTGCAAACAAAATTATTATCATGTTTCCTATGCACCATACCGTACCTGTTAGTTTGGTGTGATAATGCTGTTGGGCTTGCACTGAAAGCACCACCTTCCCATTCACTACTGTCAGTAATGCTAATGATAGGGAAATTTCAGGTGACTTTATGTAAGATGTGCAGTAATTTCAGACCTGCTGACAAGGGAAGTGATACCCAGCAAATCGTTGTAATGTGTCCATGTGAAAGCAAACTGGGTTCGACCCGCTTCCGTTTGCGTCATATCTAGGTCGAATCCAGATTCGACCCGGATTATTTATCAGTCCATGTGAAAGGGGTTATATATACTCATGACGGACACACAAGTGCATCTGTGTGTTCATCTGATTACAGGACGCTTCAGTCTATGTGGCTGAAACGTCCTGAAACCAGTTGCTATTGATTTACTGATTCTGCTGTGTATATGCTCATCAAGATCAATCCACCAGTTGTCACAACATAGCAATGAGCTTCTACAATGTCACATACAGTGTTGGATGTTCAGCCTGTGACAATGCTGACTAGCACTTCATGCACTAGTGGTAGTCTAGTTATTGTCTGACATTTGGTGTGAAGTGTATGCGCATATACAGATACAACTGGTAATCTGTGAGAGGGACATGCAACGATTTTGATCCCAGCTGCACAATCCAGTGTACAGTTGTGCTGCCGAGACAACTCACAACACCCTCACTTGAGGCATTCAGTGTATACATTGCCATGGCTTCTTTAAGGTCTACTGTTTACTGTTATTGATGCACCTGTTGCATGTGTTGGACATTTGTGAGGTGCTACCAATCTTGTACTGTATCACTGTATGTGCTAGTTGTGATTGTTGTGTGTGAGTGTAGTTGTGTGCACGAAACTACGCTCTACTTCTGATTGGACAATGCAGCTTATCCGCACATCGTTTAGTAGTGCACTTGCATGTTGTGTATATAATGACTTTTATAGTGGGTAGTAGACTGACTGACTGTTGAAAGAACAGTGCCTCTTTAAATCCTCCTCATAACTATAGCAGTGTACATGCAGTGGGTGCCTTGTTGTGTCATCTGTTGCATTGCACTCACTACAGGTGCAGATACAGAGGTGCAAGACAAGTATGGGGTGACTCCTCTCATGCGAGCCTGCCGTGGCGGCCACAAAGAAGTGGCCTCGCACCTTATTGAGCATGGTGAGCAACTGCATGTTTTTGTTGGCATGCCGTGTTAATTGTTTATGATGAAAAGATGAAAGCAAAGAGTTTAAATTGTGCGAGGGTGAGGAGTCATGTGGTTGCCCCAACTCACTTATTACATGAAAGATGTAATTTAACATGCTAAAAAGGTTTCTCAAAATTGGTAGTAAATTTATCTAAATGACAACAATACAAGCAGAAAATAGTGCAAGTTTACACTGAGAGCATTTTACTGAGCATTTAGAGGTATAGGCTATGTGGTTCGAGTGAGGCTGCAATGACCAAACCACCCGCACCACTCTTCTACACACATAGCACTTTGTAATAGTGACTACCTTGTAGTGGCGTGGTGCCAAAACGAGCTATAGAATTAACAGTAGCTAATTATGTTACCTGTACGAATATCATGACATCATACTAATATTTTGACAGTTTGGCTGCTTCGAGCTTAATGAACGTTTCACATATTCGCCATGCGCGAGACAGCAAAAGCAGAGGCAAGAAACTTAGTCATGGAGGAATGATGAGAAAGCATTCTGATGGTATCGTCTGTAGTGCAGTAACCGTAATATACACCTCATTATTTACTGCCGTGTTTGAAACTCCCCTTTCTATGCCTCTGATAGGAGAGGGTAGGAAGGTAACAATACGTGACTGCTGGAATGCAGAAAGACAAGGCATGAATTTCTTGAGGTTACGTATAGATGATCTCATAGAATTCTCACTTGCATACAATGGTACATTTACAGTCTGTAAGATAGTGGGCACACATTATGGGGACATGCAAGCGAGAATTTTATGAGATAGTCTATACGCAACAGAAGAACAGAGTACAGCAAGGGCAAGGGGACATTGAATGCACACAAACCTTGAAGACAGCCTACCAATTAGATGATTCCCTCCATTATGATATTCAATGAGGCACATCAGCCCTTATGTTGTCTACTCATTTTGCCTTAGGTTGTCTTCAGAGTTTGTGTGAATTCAATGTCCCTTTGCTCTTCGGCATTTTAGCACATGTTGTGCAATATTTCGTTTATTGTAAAGATTTCAGTACAGTGGACATAAATACGTACAGACTAATGTTGTGAGGACAATGCCTTGAATCGTTTTGTGTGTAACCACACAGTGAATGTCTAGCGATTGCTTCATGTGTGCATCATATGTTGTCACTCATCATTGTATTATAGAGGTAGTCACTCTGGTGGGAACCATAATAGACCCTTACCATTAAAGCTGAGGCATGCACAGGATTATAATTGCAGGTGATAATTGCCATGACATCACATCCAGCGACTGGCTCTGGCAACCAAAACCTGGCTTGAGTATGAAAATTCTGGGAATCAGTACCAATCTTTGAAGCTGGTGTGTGGCTCAGATGTACTGTTTACTCTAGAGGTGGGACAAATATTCAAATATTCAGTATATTCGATTGCTACCTAACATATTACATAAAATATACTTTTGCCTTTTCGAATATTCGTTATATGTATAGAATTCGTTATTACTATTTGATACATATGAAATGAACATACTTTAGCATATGAATTAATCTTACAGTGGAAGATAGATAAGCTCCAACCAGAATCCCCACTAGCGTGAATCGTGTCTTCGCTGGAACGATTTACTGCCAGCATATCAGTATTGAAGAAACTGCGTAGCTAACAGAACGTGACATCCTTGGAGTGCCTCTAAGTAAGCCTCTTGACAATCACAAGATATCCCTAAAGCTGAAAGAGTGGCTTTTGTGCAGAAGGATTGAGGGGTAATTGTCTTGGAAGAAAGATGATGGCTATATAGGTAGCCCTGCATCAGCCCAAACTCTGGCTGTCTTCCAACACACTGAACTGAACGAAGACTACCCTCCACACTTCATGAAACACCTTTCTTCGCGCTCCCTTGACCGAAAGCCGTTCACAGACCTCACTGTAAAGTTGTTGTCTTTTCTTTACACTTACTCGAGTGTGTCAAAGCTTTGTGTTTTTAACATTGTTTGCTAAATTAGAGTAAAAGGTACATCTGAGCCACATGCGAGCTTCAAAGATTGGTACCGTTTATTACTGTTCCCTTACATAAGTCACGTTTTGTATGCCAGTGTCGCGGCTGGATGTGATGTCATACCAATTAGTGTCTGCTGCATTCCTTGCCTCCTTAATGGTTTTCTCAATCGTTTGTACATAGCTCTAGGAAGAGAGTCCTGAAATAAGTTACTGTGTCTGTGAGCTCCTTCTATTTTGCGCCATTTCGTTCGTACACGCGACGCTACCGACTCTTGAAGTGTTTGATGACTGCCGGTACGATCTTTTACGACCGATACAGAAACACACTACGAAACAAAATGGCCGCCCCGGAGGCTTCTGTTCATCCCGTTAAAAATCGTCTTTGTTATCTTTTCGCTGTCTACCCAACGAACGAAAGTTGTTCACAGAGATGTTCAAGAAGGATAATATTGCTTAGTATCTGAATTGCAGTCTTACTTGCAAGTTATAGCTCCAAATGCTACTGAAGCTAAATGGGGTTATTTCACGGTATAAGAGATATCCGATTTCCGAGAAACAATCGAGCTATCATATGAAGACTTTTCATCAGACTACTCGGTCGATGTTGTACATGGTATGGGACATCTGGAAGATATTCTTTGAATTATGCAATACCATTCCTGGGCCAAATGTTGAGTGACATTGAGGAAATAAAGGTCCTAGGTGCTTATCTTCATTATTCTTTGATTAAAGTGACTTTCTCCATGGATAGAGGTGATAGTGCACGTACATATAGCTTGTGCTGGTGCGTTCGTGTACATGTGTCTGTGTGAGGTGTTAGAGGCTTTATTGTCTATGGAATGATATGGCAATTAATAAACCTCTAGATGTATGTGTAGATAGTCTTGGAAAATCGATGCTTTTAACACTGTAGGCAAGTGAACTCACTCCTGATTGGAGTACATCACTACCACTGCAGGTTAGGTAGTGCTGGGACAATTGTTGAGATTATTTGGTGTAAACTTAGATGTTGGCCAATTTGAACGAATGTTTCAAGCTAGGTATGAAAAAATGTTTAAACTGTATGTAGAATATGCACTTATCTTTGCATATTAACTTTTCCATGCAGAACAAAGTCGTTGAATTGCTGACTGTCCCTTAGGCTAGTATACTTTGGCACTTGATAAATGGCCGATGCTGACATGTACGTACGTAACTGCTTGTTATGGCGTCTTCTCAATTTCATAGCTCAAAGTGGCTTGGTGGAAAGTGGAGAAGCCTATACGTATAGCTTATGCTGTGTGAATGTGTGTGTTTTTGTGCGGTCGTGGAGGCTTTAGTGTCCATAGAAAGTTCCATGCAGAACAAAGTTATTGAATTGCTGTTTGTCACTCAGGCAAATAAATTTTGCGAAAACGCTTGATGAAATGGCCGTTCTAGGGTGACTTGTCCACTCATTTGCCTCTGCTCCAAAGTGCAATGTGTTCTCCAATGTGTTCAACTTTGAAGTGAACAGAGCTATTTTGCCTCCATTTCTCTTGCTGCTATACAAAGGGTGCATCATGCTTATCTGGCTGGCACAAATAGGCCCTTGCCCTCATGCATGTAGCTTGCACTGTGTGGCTGTGGTTGTACGTATATGGTGGTGTAAATGTAAATGGGTTTTACTACTGAAAATCCACTATGAAATTGGCAGTGGGAAGCATTTATCAATAGCAGTCATATGGTTTACCCCTTCCACATTGTCAGATCACGCAATCTATGGAGGGAACTGTCTAGTTGCAATGTTTGTCTTTGCGTTTACCTCATGAGTACACAAAGCCCACAACTCTTATGTATTTTAGCACTATTCAATCAAACTGGGGAAGCAGAAGACCATACACAAGCAACCCCAAACGAAACTGTATCCCACTTTTGATTACCGGTTTTCTGTTAACTTTTACAAGTTCACAGCTGTTAGGGTTAGCGACACTGTTTGCGGATAAAGGACAAATAACAGCCAATAAAGTCAGCCTGCAAACAAAATTATTATCATGTTTCCTATGCACCATAACGTACCTCTTACTTTGGTGTGATAATGCTGTTGGGCTTGCACTGAAAGCACCACCCTCCCATTCACTACTGTCAGTAATGCTAATAATAGGGAAATTTCAGGTGACTCTATGTAAAATGTGCAGTAATTTCAGACCTGCTGAGAAGGGAAGTGATACCCAGCAAATCGTTGTAATGTGTCCATGTGAAAGCAAACTGGGTTCGACCCGCTTCCGTTTGCGTCATATCTAGGTCGAATCCAGATTCGACCCGAATTATTTATCAGTCCATGTGAAAGGGGTTATATATACTCATGACGGACACACAAGTGCATCTGTGTGTTCATCTGATTACAGGACGCTTCAGTCTATGTGGCTGAAACGTCCTGAAACCAGTTGCTATTGATTTACTGATTCTGCTGTGTATATGCTCATCAAGATCAATCCACCAGTTGTCACAACATAGCAATGAGCTTCTACAATGTCACATACAATGTTGGATGTTCAGCCTGTGACAATGCTGACTAGCACTTCATGCACTACTGGTAGTGTGCTCTGTACAACATTGGCTCCCATACACAAATCTATGGATTTCTATTATATACGTGTACACATAACCTACCGAAAGTGACAGCACATTTATTGTCTGACATTTGGTGTGAAGTGTATGCGCATATACAGATACTACTTGTAAACTGTGAGAGGGACATGCAACCATTTTGATCCCAGCTGCACAATCCAGTGTACAGTTGTGCTGCCAAGACAGCTCACAACACCCTCACTTGAGGCATTCAGTGTATGCATTTCCATGGCTTCTTTAAGGTCTACTGTTTACTGTTATTGATGCACCTGTTGCATGTGTTGGACATTTGTGAGGTGCAGCCAACCTTGTAGTGTATCACTGTATGTGCCCATTGTGATTGTTGTGTGTGAGTGTAGTTGTGTGCACGAAACTACGCTCTACTTCTGATTGAACAATGCAGCTTATGCGCACATTGTTTAGTAGTGCACTTGTATGTTGTGTATATAATGACTTTTGTAGTGGGTAGTAGACTGACTGACTGTTGAAAGAATAGTATGCCTCTTTAAATCCTCCTCATAACTATAGCAGTGTACATGCAGTGGGTGCCTTGTTCTGTCATCTGTTGCATCCCATTCACTACAGGTGCTGATACAGAGGTGCAAGACAATGCTGGGTGGACTCCTCTCATGCACGCCTGCTCTGAAGGCCATAAAGATGTTGCCTCGCACCTCATTGAGCATGGTGAGCAACTGCAAATTTTTGTTGGCGTGATGTGTTAATTGTTTATGATGAAAAGACGAAAGCAAAGAGTTTAAATTGTGCGAGGGTGAGGAGTCATGTGGTTGTCCCAACTCACTTATTACATGAAAGATGTAATTTAACATGCTAAAAAGGTTTCTCAAAATTGGTAGTAAATTTATCTAAATTACAACAATAAAAGCAGAAAATAGTGCAGGTTTATACTGAGAGCATTTTACTGAGCATTTAGAGGTATAGGCTATGTGGTTCGAGTGAGGCTGGAATGAACAAACCGCCCGCACCACTCTTCTACACACATGGCACTTTGTAATAGCGACTACCTTGTAGTGCAGTGGTGCCAAAATGAGCTATAGAATTAACAGTAGCTAATTATGTTACCTGTATGAATATCATAACATCATACATAATATTTTAACAATTTGGCTTCTTCGAGTTTAATGAACGTTTGTAGATATTCGCCATGCTGGAGACAGCAAAAGCAGAGGCAAGAAACTAGTCATGGAGGAATGATGAGAAAGCATTCTGATGGTATATTCTGTAGTGCAGTAACCGTAACATACACCTCATTATTTACTACTGTGTTTGAAACTCCCCTTTCTATGCCTCTGATAGGAGAGGGTAGGAAGGTAACAATATTTGACTGATGGAATGTAGAAAGACAAGGCATGAAATTCTTGAGAGGTTACGTATAGATTATCTGATAAAGTGCTCACTTACGTACAACGGTACATTTGCAGTCTGTAAGATAGTGGGTACACATTAAGGGGACATGCAAGTGAGAATTTTTGAGATAGTCTACACGCAACGGAAGAACAGAGAACAGCAAGGGCAAGGAGACATTGAATGCACACAAACCTTGAAGACAGCCTACCAATTAGATGATTCCCTCCATTATGATGTTCAATGAGGCACATCAGCCCTTATGTTGTCTACTCATTTTGCCTTAGGTTGTCTTCAGAGTTTGTGTGAATTCAATGCTCTTCGGCATGTAAAGATATTTCAGTACAGTAGACATAAATACGTACAGACTAATGTTGTGAGGACAATGCTTTGAATCGTTTTGTGTGCAATCACACAGTGAATGTCTAGCGATTGCTTCATGTGTGCATCATATGTTGTCACTCATCATTGTATTATAGAGGTAGCCACTCTGGTAGGAACCATAATAGACCCTTACCATTAAAGCTGAAGTATGCACAGGATTATAATTGTAGGTGATAATTGCCATGACATCACATCCAGCGACTGGCTCTGGCAACCAAAACCTGGCTTAAGTATAGGAAAGAGGGGAAACAGTACCAATCTTTGAAGCTGGTGTGTGGCTCAGATGTACCGTTTACTTTAGAGGTGGGACAAATATTCGAATATTCAGTATATTCGATTGTTAGCTAACTTATTACATAAAATATACTTTTGCCTTTTCGAATATTCGTTATATGTATAGAATTCGTTATTACTATTTTATACATATAAAATGAACATACTTTGGCATATGAATTAATCTTACAGTGGAAGATAGATAAGCTCCAACCAGAATCCCCACTAGCGTGAATCGTGTCTTCGCTGAAACGATTTACTGCCAGCATATCAGTATTGAAGAAACTGCGTAGCTAACAGAACGTGACATCCTTGGAGTGCCTCAAAGTGCCTCTTGACAATCACAAGATCCCTAAAGCTGACAGAGTGGCTTTTGTGCAGAGGGATTGAGGGGTAATTGTCTTGGAAGAAGGATAGTGGCTATATAGGTAGGCCTGCATCAGCCCAAACTCTGGCTGTCTTCCAACACACTGAACTGAACGAAGACTACCCTCCACACTTCATGAAACACCTTTCTGCACGCTCCCTTGACCGAAAGCCGTTCACAGACCTCACTTACTCGAGTGTGTCAAAGCTTTGTGTTTTTAACATTGTTTGCTAAATTAGAGTAAAAGGTACATCTGAGCCACATGCGAGCTTCAAAGATTGGTACCGTTTATTACTGTTCCCTTACATAAGTCACGTTTTGGCTGCCAGTGTCGCCGCTGGATGTGATGTCATGCCAATTAGTGTCTGCTGCATTCCTTGCCTCCTTAATGGTTTTCTCAATCGTTTGTACATATCTCTAGGAAGAGAGTCCTGAAATAAGTTACTGTGTCTGTGAGCTCCTTCTATTTTGCGCCATTTCGTTCGTACACGCGACGCTACCGACTCTTGAAGTGTTTGTTGACTGCCGGTACGATCTTTTACGACCGATACAGAAGCACACTACGAAACAAAATGGCCGCCCCAGAGGCTTCTGTTCATCCCGTTAAAAATCGTCTTTGTTATCTTTTCGCTGTCTACCCAACGAACGAAAGTTGTTCACAGAGATGTTCAAGAAGGGTAATATTGCTTAGTATCTGAATTGCAGTCTTACTTGCAAGTTATAGCTCCAAATGCCACTGAAGCTCAATGGTGTTAGAGACTTCCATGCAGAACAAAGTCGTTGAATTGCTGACTGTTCCATTGGCTAATATAATTTGGCACTTGGTAAATGGCCGATGCTGACATGTACGTACGTACCTGCTTGTTATGGGGTCTTCTTAATTTCATTGCTCAAAGTGGCTTGGTGGAAAGTGGAGAAGCCTATATGTATAGCTTACGCTGTGTGAATGTGTTTTTGTGCAGTGGGGGAGGCGTTAGTGTCCATAGAAACTTCCATGCAGAACAAAGTTATTGAATTGCTGTTTGTCACTCAGGATAGTAGAATTTTGCGAAAACACTTGATGAAATGGCTGTTCTAGGACGACTTGTCCACTTCATGTGCCTCTGCTCCAAAGTGCAATGTGTTCTCCAATGTGTTCAACTTTGAAGTGAACAGAGCTATTTTGCCCCCATTTCTCTTGCTGCTTATGCAAAGGGTGCATCATGTTTATCTGGCTGGCACAAATGAAATAGAACCTTGCCCTCATGCATGTAGCTTGCACTGCGTGGCTGTGGTTGTACGTATGTGGTGGTGTAAATGTAAACGGGTTTTACTACTGGAAATCCACTATGAAATTGGCAGTGGGAAGCATTTATCAATAGCAGTTATATGGTTTTACCCCCTTCGCATTGTCAGATCACAGAATCTATGGAGGGAACTGTCTAGATGCTATGTTTGTCTTTGCGTTTACCTCGTGAGTACACAAAGCCCACAACTTTTATGTATTTTAGCACTATTCAATCAAGCAGGAGACCATACACAAGCAACCCCAAATGAAACTGGAACCCACTTTTGATTACCGGTTTTCCGTTAACTTTTACCGGTTAACCGCTAATGGGTCATCAACACTATTTGCGGATAAAGGACAAATAACAGCCAATAAAGTCAGCCTGCAAACAAAATTATTATCATGTTTCCTATGCACCATACCGTACCTGTTAGTTTGGTGTGATAATGCTGTTGGGCTTGCACTGAAAGCAGCACCCTCCCATTCACTACTGTCAGTAATGCTAATAATAGGGAAATTTCAGGTGACTCTGTGTAAAATGTGCAGTAATTTCAGACCTGCTGACAAGGGAAGTGATACCCAGCAAATCGTTGTAATGTGTCCATGTGAAAGCAAACTGGGTTCGACCCGCTTCCGTTTGCGTCATATCTAGGTCGAATCCAGATTCGACCCGGATTATTTATCAGTCCATGTGAAAGGGGTTATATATACTCATGACGGACACACAAGTGCATCTGTGTGTTCATCTGATTACAGGACGCTTCAGTCTATGTGGCTGAAACGTCCTGAAACCAGTTGCTATTGATTTACTGATTCTGCTGTGTATATGCTCATCAAGATCAATTCACCAGTTGTCGCAACATAGCAATGAGCTTCTACAATATCACATACAGTGTTGGATGTTCAGCCTGTGACAATGCTGACTAGCACTTCATGCACTACTGGTAGTGTGCTCTGAACAACATTGGCTCACATACACAAATCTATGGATTTCTATTATATATGTGAACACATAACCTACCGAAAGTGACAGCACATTTATTGTCTGACATTTGGTGTGAAGTGTATGCGCATATACAGATACTACTGGTAATCTGTGAGAGGGACATGCAACCATTTTGATCCCAGCTGCACAATCCAGTGTACAGTTGTGCTGCCGAGACAACTCACAACACCCTACCCTCACTTGAGGCATTCAGTGTATGCATTTCCATGGCTTCTTTAAGGTCTACTGTTTACTGTTATTGATGCTCCTGTTGCATGTGTTGGACATTTGTGAGGTGCTACCAATCTTGTACTGTATCACTGTATGTGCTAGTTGTGATTGTTGTGTGTGAGTGTAGTTGTGTGCACGAAACTACGCTCTACTTCTGATTGGACAATGCAGCTTATCCGCACATTGTTTAGTAGTGCACTTGTATGTTGTGTATATAATGACTTTTATAGTGGGTAGTAGACTGACTGACTGTTGAAAGAACAGTATGCCTCTTTAAATCCTCCTAATAACTATAGCAGTGTACATGCAGTGGGTGCCTTGTTGTGTCATCTGTTGCATTGCACTCACTACAGGTGCTGATACAGAGGTGCAAAACAAGTATGGGGAGACTGCTCTCATGCACGCCTGCTCTGGAGGCCATAAAGACGTGGTTGCACATCTTTTGGAGCATGGTGAGCAACTGCAAATTTTTGTTGGCACGCTGTGTTAATTGTTTATGATGAAAAGACGAAAACAAAGAGTGTATATTGTGCGAGGGTGAGGGGTCATGTGATTGTCCCAACTCACTTATTAAAGATGCAATTTAACATGCTAAAAATTCTCAAAATTGATAGTAAAGTTATCTAAATTACAACAATAAAAACAGAAAATAGTGCAAGTTTATACTGAGAGCATTTTACTGAGCATTTAGAGGTATAGGGCTATGTGGTTCGAGTGAGGCTGGAATGACCAAACCGCCCGCACCACTCTTCTCCACATATTGCACTTTGTAATAGTGACTACCTCGTAGTGCAGTGGGTCAAAATGAGCTATAGAATTAGCAGTAGCTAATTATGTTACCTGTATTAATATCATGACATCATACATATAATTTTAACAATTTGGCTGCTTCGAGTTTAATGAACGTTTGTAGATATTCGCCATGCACGAGACAGCAAAAGCAGAGGCAAGAAACTTAGTCATGGAGGAATGATGAGAAAGCATTCTGATGGTATATTCTGTAGTGCAGTAACCATAATATACACCTCATTATTTACTACTGTGTTTGAAACTCCCCTTTCTATGCGTCTGATAGGAGAGGGTAGGAAGGTAACTAGCATTTGACTGACGGAATGTAGAAAGACAAGGCATGAATTTCTTGAGGTTACGTATAGACTACGTATCTCATGAAATTCTCACTTGCATGCAACGGTACATTTACAGTCTGTATGATAGTGTCACACATTATGGGGACATGCAAGTGAGAATTTTATGAGATAGTCTATACGCAACAGAAGAACAGAGAACAGCAAGGGCAAGGGGACATTGAATGCACTCAAACTCTGAAGACAACCGACCAATTAGATGATTCCCTCCGTTATGATGTTCAATGAGGCACATCAGCCCTTTTGTTGTCTACTCATTTTGCCTTAGGTTGTCTTCAGAGTTTGTGTGAATTCAGTGTCCCTTTGCTCTTCGTCATTTTAGCACATGTTGTGCAATATTTCACATGTATTATAAAGATATTTCAGTACAGTGGGCATTAATATGTACAGACAAATGTTCTGAGGACAATGCCTTGAATCGTTTGTGTGCAATCACCCAGTGAATGTCTAGCGATTGCTTCATGTGTGCATCATATGTTGTCACTCATTGTATTATAGAGGTAGTCACTCTGGTGGGAACCATAGTAGACCCTTACCATTAATTAAAGCTGAGGTATGCACAGGATTATAATTGTAGGTGATAATTGCCATGACATCACATCCAGCGACTGGCTCTGGCAACCAAAACCTGGCTTAAGTATAGAAAAGATGGGAAACGGTACCAATCTTTGAAGCTGGTGTGTGGCTCAGATGTACCGTTTACTCTAGAGGTGGTACAAATATTCGAATATTCAGTATATTCGATTGTTAGCTAACATATTACATAAAATATACTTTTGCCTTTTCGAATATTCGTTATAATATGTATAGAATTCGTTATTACTATTTTATACATATGAAATGAACATACTTTGGCATATGAATTAATCTTACAGTGGAAGATAGATAAGCTCCAACCAGAATTTCTTCACTGGAACGATTTACTGCCAGCATATCAGTATTGAAGAGAGTGCGTAGCTAACAGAACGTGACATCCTTGGAGTGCCTCTAAGTAAGCCTCTTGACAATCACAAGATCCCTAAAGCTGAAAGAGTGGCTTTTGTGCAGAAGGATTGAGGGGTAATTGTCTTGGAAGAAAGATGATGGCTATATAGGTAGCCCTGCATCAGCCCAAACTCTGGCTGTCTTCCAACACACTGAACTGAACGAAGACTACCCTCCACACTTCATGAAACACCTTTCTTCGCGCTCCCTTGACCGAAAGCCGTTCACAGACCTCACTGTAAAGTTGTTGTTTTTTCTTTACACTTACTCGAGTGTGTCAAAGCTTTGTGTTTTTAACATTGTTTGCTAAATTAGAGTAAAAGGTACATCTGAGCCACACGCGATCTTCAAAGATTCCCTTACATAAGTCACGTTTTGGCTGCCAGTGTCGCCGCTGGATGTGATGTCATACCAATTAGTGTCTGCTGCATTCCTTGCCTCCTTAATGGTTTTCTCAATCGTTTGTACATAGCTCTAGGAAGAGAGTCCTGAAATAAGTTACTGTGTCTGTGAGCTCCTTCTATTTTGCGCCATTTCGTTCGTACACGCGACGCTACCGACTCTTGAAGTGTTTGTTGACTGCCGGTACGATCTTTTACGACCGATACAGAAACACACTACGAAACAAAATGGCCGCCCCGGTGGCTTCTGTTCATCCCGTTAAAAATCGTCTTTGTTATCTTTTCGCTGTCTACCCAGCGAACGAAAGTTGTTCACAGAGATGTTCAAGAAGTATAATATTGCTTAGTAGCTGAATTGCAGTCTTGCTTGCAAGTTATAGCTCCAAATGCTACTGAAGCTAAATGGGGTTATTTCACGGTATAAGAGATATCCGATTTCCAAGAAACAATCGAGCTATCATATGAAGACTTTTCATCAGACTACTCGGTTGATGTTGTACATGGTATGGGACATCTGGAAGATATTCTTTGAATTATGCAAGACCATTCCTGGGCCAAATGTTGAGTGACATTGAGGAAATAAAGGTCCTAGGTGCTTATCTTCATTATTCTTTGATTAAAGTGGCTTTGTCCATGGATAGGGGTGGTAGTGCACGTACATGTAGATTGTGCTAGTGCGTTTGTGTACATGTGTGTCTGTGTGAGGTGAGGAAGGCTTTATTGTCTATGGAATGATATGGCAATTAATAAACCTCTAGATGCATGTATAGATAGTCTTGGAAAGTCGATGCTTTTAACACTGTAGGCAAGTGAACTCACTCCTGATTGGAGTACTTCACTACCACTGCAGGTTAGGTAGTGCTGGGACAATTGTTGGGATTCTTTGGTGTAAACTTAGATGTTGGCCAATTTGAACGAATGTTTCAAGCTAGGTATGAAAGAATGTTTAAACTGTATGTAGAATATGCACTTATTTTTGCATATTAACTTTTCCATGCAGAACAAAGTCATTGAATTGCTGATTGTTCTGTAGGCTATATAATTTGGCACTTGATAAATGACCGATGCTGACATGTACATGCGTAACTGCTTGTTATGGGGTCTTCTTAATTTCATAGCTCAAAGTGCTTGGTGGAAAGTGGAGAAGCCTATACGTATAGCTTATGCTGTGTGAATGTGTGTGTTTTTGTGCGGTCGGGGAGGCTTTAGTGTCCATAGAAACTTCCATGCAGAACAAAGTTATTGAATTGCTGTTTGTCCCTCAGGCAAGTAGAATTTTGCGAAAACACTTGATGAAATGGCTGTTCTAGGATGATTTGTCCACTTCACGTGCCTTTGCTCCTATTTGCAATGTGTTCTCTCCAATGTTTTCAACTTTAAAGTCAACAGAGCTATTTTGCCCCGTTTCTCTTGCTGCTATACAAAGGGTGCATCATGTTTATCTGCCTGGCACAAATATGCCCTTGCCCTCATGCATGTAGCTTGCACTGTGTGGCTGTGGTTGTACGTATGTGGTGGTGTAAATGTAAACGGGTTTACTACTGAAATCCACTATGAAATTGGCAGTGGGAGCATTTATCAATAGCAGTCATATGGTTTTACCCCTTTCACATTGTCAGATCACGGAATCTATGGAGGGAATTGTCTAGTTGCTATGTATGTCTTTGCGTTTACCTCACGAGTACACAAAGCCCACAACTCTTATGTATTTTAGCACTATTCAATCAAACTGGGGAAGCGAGAGACCATACACAAGCAACAGCAAACAAAGCTGGATCTTGATTACTGGTTTTCCGTTAACTTTTACTGGATAACCGCTAATGGGTGATCAACACTATTTGTGGATAAAGGACAAATAACAGCCAATAAAGTCAGCCTGCAAACAAAATTATTATCATGTTTCCTATGCACCATACCGTACCTGTTACTTTGGTGTAATAATGCTGTTGGGCTTGCACTGAAAGCACCACCCTCCCATTCACTACTGTTGATCAGTAATGCTAATGATAGGGAAATTTCAGGTGACTCTATGTAAAATGTTGTGCAGTATTTTCAGACCTGCTGACAATAGAAGTGACACCCAGGGCTGGTACAATGGTACTGGTCATGGGTATCACTTCCTTTGTCATGGGCAACTATACAATTCTGACAACTTAAGGTAATTGCCGTATCTGATTGCTCGCTAGCATATATATATATGCTACTTAAAGTGGGCTTTACGCGATTTATGGCTCGAGGGGTGGGGGTCGAGTTGCTGATAAAGCATGAGGCGAAGCCGAGTGCTTTATCATGCAACGAGACCCCCACCCCAAGTGCCATAAATCGCGTAAAGCACTCCCAAACACTAGTAACGTAAATCAACATTTTTGTGCAAGTTTTATTTGCGTATGACAATTATGTGAAGCCATATCTGGTTGCATATAATTTCGTATGGGAATTGCACTAAGTTAGTCTTTGAATCTTACCCCACTTTCTGAGGCATCTTGTGCTGGTATGAATGTATGTGTCTGCCCTTTTATGAAGTACTGTTTCATGAGCAGCGATTGAGGGATTATCTGAATCTACCACATGGGTATATAGAATGCCCCCTAACTCTTAGCATTTTAGCATTCGTTGTTCTTTTTTTCATGTGTTGTGTATGATAACTTAGCCAGGATTGTGTGACCATGTTTAGGTGGTGATGCTGTGCTAAGTATATAGTGGTAGTATTGGTATGTTAGTGTCAAGCTTGCTAAGTGCTAATGTGAAGAAAATTTATTAATTAATGCCCTACGTACATAATTAGTACAATATTTTACCTCAATAAAGCAATTGTAGGATCTGATTGCTGTTTGCCCCAGTGTGAGAGGGTGTACCCCAGTGTGTGAAGGTGTGCCCAAGTGTGTGAGGGTGTGCCCCAGTGTGGGAGGGTGTGCCTAGTGTGGGAGGTTGTGCCCCAGTGTGGGAGGATGCGTCCCAATGTGGGAAGGTGTTCCCCAGTGTGGGAGGTTGTTCCCCAGTGTGGGAGGGTGTGCCCCGAAGCATTCTGATGGTATCTTCTGTAGTGCAGTAACCGTAATATGCACCTCATTATTTACTGCCGTACTTGAAACTCCCCTTTCTATGCCTCTGATTGGAGAGGGTAGGAATGTGACTAACATTTGACGAAAGGAATGTAGAAAGACAAGGCATGTATTTCTTGAGAGGTTACGTATAGATTATCTCATAAAATTCTCACTTGCATAGAATGGTACATTTACAGTCTATAAGATAGTGGGCACACATTATGGGGACATGCAAGTGAGAATTTTATGAGAGTCTATACGCAACGGAAGAACAGAGACCAGCAAGGGCAAGGGGACATTGAATGCACACAAACTCTGAAGACACCCGCCAATTAGATGATTCCCTCCATTATGATGTTCAATGAGGCAAGTCAGCCCTTATGTTGTCTACTCATTTTTCTCCAGGTTGTCTTCAGAGTTTGTGTGAATTCAATGTCCCCTTGCTCTTCGGCCTTTTAGCAGGTCGAGCAATATTTCGTGTATTGTAAAGATATTTCAGTACAGTGGACATAAATACAGACTAATATTGTGAGGAGAATGCCTTGAATCGTTTTATGTGCAATCACGCAGTGAATGTCTAGCGATCGCTGTATGTGTGCATCACATGTTGTCACTCATCATTGTATTATAGAGGTAGTCACTCTGGTGGGAACCATAATAGACCCTTCTTACCATTAAGGCTGGGGTATGTACAGGATTATAATTGCAGGTGATATTGTTATGACATCACATCCAGCGACTGTCAACCAAAACCTGGCTAAAGTATGGGAAAGATGGGAAACAGTACCAATCTTGAAGCTCGCGTGTGGCTTAGATTTATCGTTTACTCTAGAGGTGGGACGAATATTCAAATACTTCAGTATATTTGAATGTTGGCTAACATGTTACATGAAATGTACTTTTGCCTATTCGAACATTCGTTATATGTATAGAATTTGTTATTACTAATTTATACGTATGAAATAAGCATACTTTGGCATCTGAAGTAATCTTACAGTGGAAGATAGATAAACTCCAACCAGAATCCCCACTAGCTTGAATCATTTCTTCAGTGGAACGGTTTACTGCCAGCATATCAGAGCTTTTGGACTGCAAGCAGAACTGTTACTTCCACCGTAGATAGTGCTGGGTTCAGCTGGAACCAGCTGTATGCGCTTCGAATACTTTTTTGTCTTATAAGTGGTTGCAAACCACAATGTTTGTACTACACTATTATATACACCATAGCAGAATTGTGTCATCATTCTGAATATTTGTCGAATAATTATATAGAACAAATATTTGAATGCAAATTTTAGCATTTGTCCCAACTTTAGTTTACTCTAATTTAGTTAAAACTACATTGACATGCCCGAAACCTGTGAAGCAGTGCAATACATTGAGCGAGTGCAAAGATCTAGGTCCTAAGGCGGAGCAACTAATTTTGAACCGTATAGAAGGACTGCATAGCTAACAGAACGTGACATCCTTGGAATGCCTCTGAGTAAGCCTCTCTATAATCACGAGATCCCAAGAGCTGAAAGAGTGGCTTTTGTGCAGAAGAATTGAGGTGTAAATATCTTGGAAGAAAGATGATGGCTATATAGGTAGCCCTGCATCAGCCCAAACACTGGCTGTCTTCCAACGCACTGAGCCGAACGACGACTACCCTCCACACTTCCTGAAACAACCTACAGTTGTCACACATCACTCACAGTAAACACGTGTGTACATAATCAGTGGTACTGAATGACCTTATTTCTAATGATTTAGCTAAACCACCAATTTCATTCTAGGCTGAGCTTCAGACTGTGGCACTCAGCCTCTACTATTCAGAGTTGGGAGGCCCAAGCCCACCATGTCTTATATATTCCATGTCCAATGACCTAGGTGACAGGACTGCCATGTTATTGCTTCCAGTTAGCCCAGCTGTATGTGAGTAAATGGTAATGGCCTAAGTATAAACTAATGGGTGCGGATTGGAATGTTGGATTAATTGCTGCCTTGCAAGATGTATCTCATCCATGACTACCACCTTTACTTTTTCTCTGCAGGTGCACGGGCAGATGTCCACAGTTTGAACGTCGCCATCAGCCATACCCGTGATGTATTGCTAGCTAAACTACTTATAGAGAAGGGTGAGTCCAAATATTCCACAGACAGCAACGAGTTGTTAGTACTTAGTGGGTTCATGCTTAATGCTGGCGAGTTGTGGGGGTGTATGCGTAAGTGTCTGTGTGTGTGTGTGTGTGCATGCATGCGTGCGCGCATGTGTGTGTGTTTGTGTGTGTGGGGTGTGTGTGTGTGGGTGTGTGCACTTGAGTGTCCGTGCATGCATGGTGTGCATGTGGACATGTTTGTGTGTGTATGCATGCATTCGTCTGTGCAAACATGCATTGTACACTTGTGTGCATTGCAGATATATTTCAAACAGTTTGTTTACTTTGTTAGGTACACGTGTGTACGTTGGAAGTGCATGTGTGTCCTGACAATCACCCAACCATTTTGATGCAGGCTTTCTCTTACTTTAATCTGTCTGACAGTGACAATGGTGTCAACGCATCTGTATTCACTTTCTGGATTTCTTCTGTTAAGCTGTACATTCTCAAGTGCAGTAATGTGTGTGTGTGTGTGTGTGTGTGTGTGTGTGTGTGTGTGTGTGTGTGTGTGTGTGTGTGTGTGTGTGTGTGTGTGTGTGTGTATGTGTGTGTGTGTGTGTGTGTGTGTGTGTGTAAGTACACGTGTGGTAACTCCATGAATGGGGTAACTCCGGATAAATGGACTTCTGAAAGGTATAACTTTGCCAGTACACTTGCGATCCAGATGTACTTAGGCAAGCATATATATCTGTGCAAGTATAACGATAAGGCATGGCGGAATTTTGGTGACTGTCAACGGCGTTTCTAAAGAGATGAGCGCACAAGCACGGAAAGTAGGAACCTAGCAAAAGATTGACATGATTCTGCTCTGCAAAGTCGCCGTGCTTTTCCTCCGCTATAGTTGCAGCACAATTATCTGTCGTCATTTCAGTCTTCCTGCTATTCCATTTTCCGCTGCGTGCTTCCTGATATTCGCCTTATTTTTGGGGGTTATATTTTCTTTAAGCGCTCCTTTTCTTCTCAGTTGATCCGCCTTCTCCTTCGGTGGTGCGCTTTAGTGTTCCTGCTTTCACAGACTCCGCCATGGAAGCAGGATCAATTAACATTTTTCCAGCTCGCCCTCGAGCACATCACGCTTTTTCATGGTAAAGTATGAGCGAATCGACATAGTTGATCACTTACTACCGGAAAACCTGCATAACTAACTGACGTCTAACAAATCATCGTCTATATTGACACCTATAGTCATACAAAGGCGATAATAGAACTGGGGCATTGTTGGCGGCATTCGGCATCCATTTTATGCAGTTACGCAACACTTTAATCGAAATATTTGTGGGCGGATGGCCTTCTGAACTGCGAAAACAGCGAAAGTTAGTCCCACGAAAATTTTAGCCAATACGGGAGTCCTTCCCCTGCAATGCTGTACCATTTCGTGTTATTGCTGATGTCTTACTGTGCAGTATTCAAAGGCAGTCAAACACCTTCCTTTGTAGGGTTTCTCAGGTGTTTACAGCTGTCTACTGTTTGTGTACGTATATTGCATCATTGTTTGTCATAAATATGGAGGGCATGGTGATGTTTTTATGGCTGTCCGGAGTTGTTATTCGTGAGTATGCAGAATGTTCCTTTACTTATAGACATCTTAGTGTTGTGTGCATTGTTTTCACATAGCTACATGCCTTGCAGTGGGCTTAGTACAGAATATTAACAGTGTGACCGACCGTACACATTAGCGTATGCCGCCAATTATCGGCCAGTTAGTAAACAGCTAGTTTCTGAAGCAAAACAGACTAGCATACGATAATTTACAGCTGTGAACAGATGAATATGGCAGACTAGCAGATGAAATCGCCGTTCAAGTAGCTACGTGTCTGTTCTACATTGGAATACTTGAGAAGCCGAGCAAACGCCCTTTCACAAGCTTCACGTAATCGCCAGCATGTGTTTTTGTGAGTTCGGCGCTTGCTCCCTGGTGGTAATACACTAGACACACAATTTCGAGAAATATCGCCAGCTACGCGATTGCCTTTATTTTTGCCTGCGCTTCTATGTTTATAGATATTTGTGAAAAGGTTTGTGCAGTTTCCATTGTATAGAAGAGAAGAAGAAGAAATAGTTGCACGAGGTGTACAATCACGCAGCAGAACAGAATTGTGGCTGCGTGTACGCGTACAGTTTGCTAACCGTTCCATGCTGCAACTCAAAGTTGGCTATGCTTAGCCAGGCCTTTCTGATCTTCAACCTGATATCAGCCATAGCTTGAGGTGGCTTTGCAAAGCTGAGATATAAACGAAACTTCCAAAATCGGCTGATAATTGGTATAGGGATATATACAGGCAGTCGATAATGGGTACGGGTGGCCAGTAATTGGTCAATCGTGACATCAACTGTTTCGACTCTCACTTCAATACTGAATGTGTCATCCTTTCTGAAATTAGATTGTAGACCTGGCACTTTGTCGTACTATCGATTGATACAAGAATGAAGCTTGTAGGGCCTTTTTGGCCGATATACAGCCTGAAGTTTGAAAGGTGGCCGATAATTGGCAGCTTATGCTACACAATAACTACTTCAGGACCTTCTACTGGCATGTCAGTGTGTGATTTGATGTTGGCTTTGCTAGACCTTACATTTAAGTAGTCTCTGTTCACAACAGAACAAAGGGAGACTGTAATGAAATTGATCCCCTTTGAGTTGCCCATAGCATGTGATGAGTCAAATGATGCCCTGACAAATGGCTGCACAGTATGCACAGCCAAACAGGCTGGAAGTACATATGTCTCCCATGTGTTGACTTTTTCCCTCAATTTGCTGTTAAATGGTTAGGTCATAATGAGAATAATCAATCAATCTTTAGGTATAAAGGGGTGTGTACATTCTCAGTGACAATGGTACATGCATCACAATCATGCATATACTGTATATATGTTTTGAATGTTTGTTGGTAGACTTACCAAATGCATATGTTAGGCGGGTATTCTGCATGGGTCTCTCCTGAATGCACTCATGTTCTCTGCCTCCAACCTTTTGTTTTGATACACAGTCTTTATTTCTTAATATTTGTGTGGGGCTATAATTTATTTAATGTACAATTATGCAACACTGTACATAAAGGGTACAGCTGCATTTGTCATGCAGTGACTGCACGTATGTATAGGTATGTATGAATGCAAAAGACACTAAAATGTCTCTCCTCCATTGTATATACCTATAACGTGTTCTCTTTCCTTTTGCTGCAGGTGCGTTGGCGTGTGTTGCAGACGGGCAAGAAAAGGCCATCAACAAAGCAGTAAATGAAGAAGAATGGAGTACTGCTCGCAGACTCTTGGAAGCTGTGCTAGAAGGTATGCTGTCTTGTTCTACCTGGTGAGATAACTCCTAATTGTACAATATTATATATAGTGCTAACCTTTTACGGTGTACAATTTAGGGGATTCTGAGTTTGGCTATTGATCCTGTTCAATTGTAGTTTGTATCAATCTCCTAGTTTGTTCTTCATGCATAACTCAGTTAAAGATGGCGCTGTATGTATGTGGTACCTAACTAGTCAGTGGGGGCTTCGGAAATAACAAAACTTGATGTAGACTGAAGCTGATCTAATGAGACAATTGGATGTTGGTTGTGCTGTATGACTATCATGAATTTCCTTGCGTATCATAACAATTCACAACAGAAATTGAAGTGAAGAATTTGATTTGCTCTGCATGCCAACACTCCAGCAGGGGTGCTAATCCTACCCAGTTTCAGCTGACTGTGCGTATGCAGTGGGGTATGGGGCGGAACTAGTAGGCATCAGCATAATAGCTGGTGGGACATTGGTCACTGTCACCCTGTAGGGGTGGGTGGTATAAATATAGTGCACACCACGGAATTTCCTGAAAACATACTTCAATATAACTACAGGCCTACTACTGGAGTAGCTGACTTGCAAGCTTCTCTCAATAATATGCTGCGAATTTCATCAGAGCTTTTAATGATGAAATAACAAATTCTCAACCGTACGTATATATAGGAAGAGAGTCCTTAGCAATATAATAAGTTACCGTGTCTGTGAGCTCCTTCCATTTTGCGCCTTTTCGCTCGTACGCTGCACGTGACGCTACCGACTCTTGAAGCGTTCATTGGCTGCCGATCGCTAGTCTCGCGTAGCCAGACCGCCATTTTGTTCCAGCTCCGCCTCCACAAACGTCTTCTGTGGAGGCGGAGCTGGAACAAAATGGCGGTCTGGATACGCGAGACTAGTCTGCCGAGCCAGCCCCTTTCCCAGACTAACGCGAGACTAGCTGGTCACTATCTTTTTCGACCGGTGCAGACACCATCTGCAAAACAAAATGGCCGCCCTGGAGGTTGCTGTTCATCTGGCTAAAAATCGTCTTCGTTACTATTTCGCCTTCTACCCAACGGACGAAAGTTGTTCACAGAGATGTGGAAGAAGGATAATGTTGCTTAGAAGCTTAATTAAAATGTTGCTTGCGAGTTACAGCTACGTATGCTACTGAAGCTAAATGGTTATTTCACGGTATCCATCGCTATCCAGAATTCTGCTCAGAAACGTTCATGGCTTACCATGCCAGTGTCTACCACTAGGCTGCAACTCTTACCAGCAACCAGTCCTCTTGTGTGCTCTAATGTAGAAATCACCCCTACAATACCTGCCCGTCTACTGTCAGTATTTCGCCCCACCTCTTCTCCATCTCCCACTTTAGCTTTTCACTTGGCTTCAATTCACAATTCAGTGATTTCATCATTTGTACTGTACTGTAGGTATAATATACGCAGGCCTGTTGCATAGTGCTTGCTCTGTTCTGTTCTTAGTCAATTTGTCTTTGTCCTGCACTGCAGCAGCAGGAGCATCTTTATTAGTTTGACAATAACATTTTCAGTCATCGTAGTAGGTGTGACAGCTCTTGTTACAGTTGCTGGCGGGTTTATAGTCCTGTTCATACATTGAACACTGCAATCACTCACGGGGTTAAATGTAGTATTGGAATTGCAGAGCCTAATGTGAACTCCAGTGGCAATATGCACATGAGACTCTTCAGTTCCAGTACTTTATCACGTGAGTGATTGCAGTGTGCGATGTGCCAATGGAAACGCTGTAATGACTGTGCGTATATGACAATGGCATCAACATCACTTGATGTAGACTGAAGCTGATCTAATAAGACAATTGGATTTTGTGCCAAAATGTGAAACTTCACATTGAAGATTAGATTAAATGGGGCAATTTTCATTTATTATTGGGTGTGCTACTTGTAAACCATCTTGTATGAAAGCTTGGAAGCTTTGGCACTCATGAAGTGTGGAATGCTTATTTATCTCATTAGCATTTAACAAGCATTCCTTCTAATGTGGCACTTTGAAGGATCTATTTGGAACCTTACATAGGCACACCTCTGAAAGTAGTTGACAACCTTGCGGACATGTCAAAAGGATAAGGCTGAATATTAGCCACTACCACTTATCAGCCAATTGCCCTACACCTCCCCCGTTTCCATGTCGCTATACGTTGACAGTCCATCAATCAAACGGACAAAGTGGTTTATCTCTCAAGTGGGGGTTGGCCTGTATACAATTAAACGAGAAAGAGAGACAGAGTTTAATATACAGCTACACTAGCAAAAGCAAACAATCCAACCATGCATTCATTATTCTATCCACTCTCAGTCCCCCTGTATTCATTGCAACATTGGTTCTGAATCTCTGCATTTCAGCACTGTCTTGTATAATTAACTGTAAACACAAGGATACAAATACTGGTGGTAAACTATTCTGAGGGGTAATTTATAAACTGAGGGGCAGCCACGTTTATCCCAACTGGCCACTCCAGTGTAGTTGTGCTTCCAAGTCAGCTCACAAGCCTCTTACTTGAGGCATTCAGTGTGGTATGCATTACCATGGCTTCTTCAAAGGTTCACTGTTTACTGTTATTGATGCAAATGTTGCACATTTGTGAGTGAGATCTCTACCCGTGTATTACTTTGTGCCTTCCCTTGTAAACCATGCTACAGATGAAGAGAAGAAGAAGAAAGAAGCCAAGGCAAGGGCCACTGCTGGTAAGTGTCATGATAATATTCTCAGTGTGAACATGATCATAGCTGATGTCGGTGTCATGGGTCTGCATCACCGTTGATGTAACAATCAAGATGGCAGGTTCATGACGAGCTTTTCGTGGAAGCAAAATCCTGTCCCTCCGTTTGCACGTTGGCTGTGCTGTATGACTATCATGAATTTCCTTGCGTATCATGACAATTCACAACAGAAATTGATTTGAAGAATTTGATTGCTCTGCATGCCAACACACCAGCAGGGGTGCTAATCCTACCCAGTTTCAGCTGACTGTGCGTACGCAGTGGGGTATGGGGCGGAACTAGTCGGTGTCAGCATAATAGTTGGTGGGACATGGTCGGTGTCACCCTGTACAACGGAATTTCTTGAAAAAAATATTTCGATATAACTACATCCCTACTACTGGAGTAGCTGACTTGCAAGCTTCTCTCAATAATATGCTGCGAAGTTCATAGATCTTTTAATGATAAAATAGCATTTGCTCTACCGTACGTATACATAGGAAGTGAGTCCTTAGTAATATAATGAGTTACTGTGTCCGCATGTGGGACATGGCTAAACAAACAAATATGGTTGCCGTCGTGTGCGATATTGACCTTCGTATATACTTTCGTTTGTTTACCATGCCAGTGTCTTCCACTAGGCTGCAACTCCTACCAGCAACCAGTCCTCTTGTGTGCTGTAATGTAGAAAGCACCCCAGCCCTACAATACATGCCCGCCCACTGTCAGTATTTCGCTCCACCTCTTCTCCATCTCCCACTTTAGCTTTTCACTCGGCTTCAATTCACGATTCAGTGATTTCATCATTTGTACTGTACTGTAGGTATAATATACGTAGGCCTGTTGCATAGCGCTTGCTCTGTTCTGTTCTTAGTCAATTTGTCACTGTCCTGCAATGCAATGGCAGGATCATCATTAGTAGTTTGACAATAACATTTTCAGTCATCGTAGTAGGTGTGACAGCTCTTGTTACAGTTGCTGGCCGGTTTATAGCCCTGTTCATACATTGAACACTGCAATCACTCACGGGGTTAAATACAGTATTGGAACTGCAGAGCCTAATGTGAACTCCAGTTGCAATATGCACATGAGACTCTTCAGTTCCAGTGCTTTATCACGTGAGTGACTGCAGTGTGCGATGTGCCAACGGAAACGCTGTAATGACTGTGCGTATCTGACAATGGCATCAACATCACATCACATATATGGTAGAGTTAAGTGATTATTGTGTCATCCAACACTTATCAACATCTGATTAGAACTGACTGTGACTGTATGTACTTCTACTGGTTGTTTATTGTGCCAGTTCTACCTGTAGTCCAGTGTTCTACAGTACGAATGTACCTCACACAGAATGTCTCTTCTTTCACAGATTTCAAGAAATCTCTTGAAGCAGCCCTTGTTAAGGGATCCGTTGAGGTGGAAGTGCTAAAGTGTGTCACCCTGGGCCCCTCTGAAGCCGGGAAGACACAACTCAAGTCTGCCCTCATCGGCAAGTTTGATCGCAGTAGTGAGAGCACCCCGATGTCCACAGGGGCCAAGGCAGTCATGCAGCGCTACGTCCGTGGGAAGTCCACGTGGGAGCCTCTGACACGAGAGAGGTTGTGCATGTCCCTTCACACTACCGTGAAGAAGAAGATGTTCACAGAATCTGCATCACCTAGCCCAACAGAAGCCGATTCATCTACGCAGAGAAATGAAGCACAGGCACTAGGGGTAGAGCCAAAGAAGATTGAGCCACTGAAGACTGGGATGCGTGGAGGCACTGGAGTGCATGAAGACGCAACACGTGCCTTGGGATACAGAGCAGACAGCAAGAAGGGCTTGGGAAGGAAGTTTGCAGCAATCAAGGCAAGAGTAGAAGAAGAGCTGAAGGAGGCTGGCACAGCAGAAGTGAAAGGCCTAGACAAGGTTCGTATTATCCACATGGTTGACAGCGGGGGACAACCTGCTTTCTTCGACATTCACCCAGTGATTGCTACCTCACGTGCTGCGTACCTTCTGGTGTACAACATGGAGGAAGGGCTAGATCATAAGCCAGCGATCACATACCGGAGGAAGGCATTTCCAACCAAGAAGCTGCAGAATAAGAAGCAGTCGAATCTGTATATGATCAAGGATTCCCTTTTGGCCCTCCACGACTGCAAGCAGAAGTTCATCGCTTTGGAAAGGGAACTACACCATTGGTTTGGCGACGCCATCAGTGAGTCTGCAGATGAGTTGCCTGTGCTAGTGGTGGGCACTCGAAAGAGGAAGGAGTCCATTCCACGAGAAAGTGAGAAGCTGGTAAAAGAGTGCAGTTATTTGCCTCTTTGGAGAAATATTCTTAACAGTATCGACACGGGTTCAAAGCTGTTTGCAGTAGAGAGCATGGATCCAGATTGCCAAGGAGTGCAATCTGTTCGCCAGGAAGTCGACCGAGCAGGGTGCATCTTCAAGCTCCCTCTTCCCATTTCATGGTTTCTCTGCCAGCTAATCTTCCTGTCAGTAGCTGAGAATCTGCACGTTCTCACTTTCAGCAACCTGCGAGATCTTTGCCAGCAGGAGGGCATCATTTCCAATCCCAATGAGTTCCTCGCAATGGTTCGCACCTTCCATCTTCTGGGCATCTTCTCATTCCCATACCTTGACCAGGAGCTCACCCTGCGTGATCACTGGAGGCCAGACGACAAGCCGATCTTCACCAACCCCGATGTGCTGTACCAGCAGGTGACCAAAATACTGGAAATGGCCTATCGCGATCTGGCAAAGACACCGATGGAGCCAAGAGCAAGGCAAAGTCTGACAGCTCTTCAGAGCAGTGGCCGACTGGATTCAAACACCCTCGCCTATCTTGGTATTCCGGATGATTTGGGATTCTTCTCCGGTTTCCATGCCTACCTCCTGGAGCGGCTGGTTCACTGGGGGCTTGCAGCAAAGCCTACCATCGAGATCTCAGAAGGGGCGGCAGTCAGTGGTAGGGCTTCCTTTTTCATACCCTCTGTCCTGCCTGCCTGTGACAAGGAGCCTGTCACATGCAGTGAATCCCCACTATCCTTCACATTCTGCCTCACCCTTGCTGACGGCAGCAAGATTCATTATGTGCCTCGTGGGATATTCCCTCATTTGGTTGTGCACATTGAAGGACGTGGGTATGCAATTCTAGAGAACATGGAGTGCAGAAACTACTTGTTTCGTGACGTAGCCTTATTCAGCATTGAACCCTCCCACTCCAACAAGATGCAGTATGCGTACAACGTGATGGTGGCTGACAAAATGGATCATGTCACCATCTCCATTGATCCAGCTCACGAATCAAAAGACAAATCGTCCCCAGCTGACTGTCGGCAGATTGTGAGCGATTTCAAGCATGCGATGGAAGCCACCTACACAAGAATCTATCAGACATCACTGGAAGTCACTTTGGCAAGCGAGTGCAGATGCAACAGGCGTGGGACACCTGCTTCACACCTGGCTATGATCCACTGTCAAGGTGCCCACTGTGAAATGCAGTGCCTGTTGCCGCTGTTGCCAGTGCGATATGATTGTCCACCGAAACTTTCATCGTTGCTCTGTGACAAAGGTGGGTATCTGTTTTTGCATGTCGCGAAAAGTGGGAATTTCTCACAGAAGTTAATTTTGCATTTTAATTTTTATAGATAGATTTTGCAACAACTTTCTTGTAAGCACTTACTATTGTCAATTAAGCACATGGCCTACAGTCAGTGCTAATATATGAGTCTACCATCACAGCTGTTAATTGAGTGGCACAGAAGGTAAAGACAACATTTTGTGGCCTAGTGAAACAGCCATTAGTTTATTGTTCTTAGTCTTGTGAAGGAGACCCATGCATCTGTCGGCCATTTTTTGACGTAAAGCACTGATGGAAAGGGGTGTACACTCTCGGCCACTTTATATACACTAAGGGAAAAGTGCTCATTGGAAGAGAGCAGCTATGTATAATAGCTGCCTTCTTTTTAAGGCATTCCCTGGCTGGCCTGCAAGCACTTCTATCATTTCGGCTGGAACAGCCATTGTATAGGGGTGTGGCTTAACATTCTGCTGCAAAGTGCAAAATTATTGCCGCAAATTTTTGTTTCAGCCAATTTTTAAACTTTCACAAAAATTTCTCTCAAATATTTTCCACTATACAGTAGCTGTATTCATTAGGAGCCTTACTGAAGTCCTCACACTCACATGTATGCAAGTGTAAATTTAAAGATGAGACATATTTACGTAGTTGCAGTGTGTGACTTGTACTTCTTCCCCTTGTTTACCCATAGGACCACCACCCAATGTGGCTGGGACTGATGGCAGTGGGGAAGGCGGCGTGTTGTCACAGAGAGTGACTGGTGAGTGTGGTTAGTTGCATCATAGGGTGTCTATGATAGCATGTGTGAAAAGTACAAGTCTACTAGGAATGTAATATGAAGATTAAAGAGTATTGCCCTCCCTGTAGATTGTCCGGGGTACCTCATGGTTCTTCGAATGTTTGTCAGCAGAAAAGCTGCCGGGAAGGGTAGGGCCATCCTTGAAGGAGTCGGTCTTGACGCACCTGCAATCAAGGCTTGTTTCCGGAGCAATCCATTGGATGACGAAGAAGCAGTACAGGATGGGCTCATAAAGTGGACAGAAGGCGGTCGCCAAGTCTTCCCTCCTACCTGGGGAGTGCTTATTGGTGCAATGGAGTATGCAGGAGTTGGTCAGCAGTATATTGCTGGGCTCAAGACAAAACTTGGTCTACCCTAGAGGTGAGATACAGGCATTATTAATGGGTGAATGATCTAATTATGTGAATACCATGGTAACTGTAATGCATACACATATAGTGTACCTGTGTGGTTTAATACCATGAGTACAAGTAATAAGAAGCAAGTATATAATTGCACATGCACAGACCTATACATCTGTTACTCCCAAAAGGGATCCCGCTCGCTGTTCCTCCTGGCCGTCCCTTGAGTATTACCTCGTAGCTAGTAGTAGTAGCTGTACATAGAAGAAGCAATGACAACTTGATTGCAGAATGTTTTGGCACACAGGCTTTTGTCAGCTGTGTATACGAAACTAAATACCGTACATCGCAAAACTTTCGCGACCAAACATTTTCGCGAATCGCTTCCAAACGGGGGGGGGGGGGGGAGAAATATTTACGACAAAAATATTCGTGAAGGCGGCTCTGATACATTGATACATAACACTCTAGCATGGCTTCAGTGTTTGTGTGGCTCGTCAGATCTTTGACGGTCGACGAACCTTCTCAGTATTATACGCCACTGTGTGTCTATAGCACGTCTTAAGCGGATACCTGACAGTATTCAGCAAACATCTTACAGGAGCAGTGCGTTTCTTCAAAGAAGGTACAAGCCCAGCTAGCTTTAATAGTAATCGCGTAGACATAGCTACCGCCTGGCTACGCGCCCGCGTTACTGCTATTTTTGTTTGCTGCCACGTTCATTGCTAGTACACTTTAGCTGGGGAAGGCGATTACAACTGCGAACGATCGCCGTACTGTTTCCATCTTCAATGTGTAGATAGCTCTCTGGTTTTGCACTGTACAATGCGTAAATACCACCCCATGGTTATGTAAGTGCGAGAGAATCATATTATGATCCCATTCACTCCGTCCAGACCGAGAGGAGGGCTTCACCAAACAAAGAGCTTCCGTCGACGTCTGCCATCTTAATGTGACATCACCAGTAGTTATGTAAGTGCGTACTCAAATACCGTGTATATATGTGCGAACATCAAAGTTTGCGATAATAATATTCACGAAGGTGCTCCATTCGCGAAATTTGCGAAAATTATTGATCGCGAATATTTTGCGACGTACGGTATACGGCACCGTGTACAAGTACGACAAACAGTAGCTGTGTGTTGTGTGATAATGTGTGTGCATAGGTGACACACACACACGGACTGAACTGTCCTGCAATTGTTAAGTTGTTATGGATTGTACCACGTAATGCTCGATATTAATTTGTCCGACACATTAATTAGGTCGGCACAGTAGCAATATCATACTTGCATTGTGTTTGGTTGTGTGCACGGCTATGCACGTCTTGGGGTAAGTGATGTTGTTTTATGTGTGGAAAAGCCCTCACTGTCAACTGTCCCTCTTCCCCTTCCTCCCTCCTTGCTCTCTCCACAGAACATGCAGCTGAATCTATCACCACCTAACACACTCGCGTTGAGAGTATTTCAATTCATCTAGACTTTTCGTATCAGCTTAGCACTTTACGTTACATGGACCTTAGTGTGAGGCATGTGATATCATATGTTAATGTGCACTTGTGTTACTTGTGTTGTCTCGTTTATTATGGTATGCCTCATATTGTAAAGAGTGTTCCATTTGTATATCCTGTGTTACTGTTTATGTACGTAGCAATCTTTGTAGCACCCTCTTTCACTGCATGTCTTTAATTAATGAATTAAGGGAGGCTTATCCCAAAATAATGTAATATACACATTCACTCATAGCAATTGTGAATTTGACTCCATGTGGGTGTATATGGTATCAAAATGTGGCTTATTGCATGTGCTTTCCATTGGTGCAATCACAGTCTACATAACCACTACCTAGGACAAGTTACAGATCCATCCTTGAATCTACATAATGTACCGTAACTCAAGACCCTTGTGTCTTGGCCCCTTCCTTTTTTGTCAGCTCATAAATAGAGTACAGCTATGTACATTGTGCATAGAGATAAGGCATAGCTTGTCAACTTGTTTTGGGGTAATAAAATTCTGTCTACTCACCGTCCTGAATGACATTTCACCCACACATGGTCAGTGCAAAAACAATTGAATAATTCAAAAGAAAGAGCAGAAAAAGTTGTCTTAAATGATATCTTCAAATTTGCCATATGACCAAAGATTAGGAAGTTATGGTACATTAAACGCTATAATCACAAGTTGAGAAAACAGCTGATAAAGGTACAGGTGTTTCCGTTTTAGGTTCTTGTGCAGTATTAACTTAGATAAAATGCATTTTGCATACACCAAGGTGTATGCAAAGACTTAGAAGCCACCAGTAGACGTACAGGGGTTCGATGCGCTTCGCAGTCTTCCAGATGGCTCGCTAGAAGATGCGTACGTAGACGAAATAGCAAGCTTCTTGCCGCTAGCCGTCTCTACTGCGACCGGTTTCTCGCGTACAGCTTCAGTTTGATCTTCCACATTAGTGGAGCGGGATGAAGAGCCAGCGGGGCTCAGCATATGCCATTGGGTACCGTAGAAGACCTTCGGGCGACGCTTGAACACACTACCAGAATTTCGAGGCATCGCGCTCGCGAACACGAGGATATACAGGCACCGGTGACATTACTTCCTTTCGGGGCTGTGTGGTTGCTACGGTAACACTTGTGTAGGAAGTAATCCCATACTTGACACACAAATGGCCGCTTCGGTTGCCCGCTTCGCGTAAGTTTCTCCTCACTCCCGCTTCGCGTAAGTTTCTCCTCACTCGCGATATAATAGAATAAAGTAACATGCTCCAAATGGCACATAACTTCGTGGTGGAACCTTGAAATGCACTGAAACTTGGAATACATCTACTACATGCTTCTAGGTGTAAGATGAAGTGAAAAAAAATTTTTTTGAAAAAATGATCAAAAATGGTATAAGCCTCCCTTAAACTGACTGTATTGTAGTCACTGCTATTTTGTTGCATTGCACAAAATGTCCTCTTAAACTTATATTTTGCACTTTACAGTATAATTATTGTTATAATATTTTGCGTTGATTTAATTATTGTACTTACTGTTAATCTTTTACGTATGTAGATTATTATTGTTACCTATTGTAGTATTTTTCTGATTGATTGTCTGATGTTTTTCATAATTTTTACAATAATTATTGGATTATCTTTTATACTTGGCATAATAATTATGCATTATATTATACCAATTCAGCAGCATGCATTCATTCATTATGCAGAGATTGAGTATACAAACATTCTGATAATGGACTTCACACAGCAATACCATAATTATAATTCTGATGATGATCGATATATTATATAGCCCCACCAGAATACATATATAAAATTATAATATAATTATATTATATATATAAATTATAATGCATAATAATTATTATATAATTATATATATACAAGTGGTGGAACATAATAATTATATATAATTTAATACTAATAATATAATTTTTTATAATACATATCAAACATACACATGCACAAATTATTATTTATTATTATAGTATGATAATTAGTATTATATAAATTAAATAAGTATAATAATATATTATAGTATTACTATAATAATATATTACACTAGCTAATAATTATATTATTTATATGTATAATTATGTGTATGTATGTAATGCATAATGCATGCATGCCATCGCCTTGAAATTTTCATGTCTGCATGGTCTTAGCTTGCACCAATATACACATTATTCTGAACATAACCATATAATCATATAAAGTGTTAAGAAATACACACATGGGCTGCTGCTAAGCTGTTTGTTGATGCAGCACTTAGCTATAGGTAATTATTTGGATCCAGTTGCAGTCAATTATACTTCATACATGTATATACAGCAGGTCAAATTTGTATGTTGGCCACCAGTTGATCCATGCTTTACGTAGCTAATTAATTGGATCCGGATGCAGTAACACAAGCCAGCTTCGTCATTGCTTTGTATAATTTATGCATTATATTGTTTTCAAGCCTAATCATGCATGTGTGCAAACATGTAAATCCCTTGCAGTGTGGTCCTGAGTTCACTCCAGGGGATTTAGGACTTCTGATGGTCAAGGAAATGTGATGGGTCAAAGTACAGATGTCGCCACTTGTTTCTATGCTTTCGGGCATCCCTAAATCCCTTGAAACTTTTTATGGAAATTTTTTATATTCTATTGTGAGGGTGTGTCTCAGTGTGCGATGGTGTTTCCCAGTGTGTGGTTTGGTGTGTCCCAGTGTGGGAGGGTGTGTTCCAGTGTGTGAGGGTGTGTCCCAGTGTGTGAGGGTGTGTCACAGTGTGTGAAGGTGTGTCGCAGTGTGTGAGGGTGTGCCCCAGTGTGGGATGGTGTGTCCCAGTGTGTGAGGACGTGTTCCAGTGTGTGTTTTCCAGTGTGTGTGTGTGTGTTATAAATCCAATCCCGATGGGTACTTTTGGAGGACTTTAATAGAATCTTCGTGATCCTGTTAACACAGAAGCTGTTCGCCTTTTCCTTTCACTGCACACACACACACACACACACACACACACACACAAATGGGAGAGCGAGATGTGATGGCAAGCATCATTTCGTACACAATCACATATGCTACTCAGCAACATGCATTCACTCCAATCTACATTGAGGAAGAGTACAACATGTGTACACGACTGAGAGGGCACATAGTCTGACATGAAGTACGATGAAGTAAGAAACGTTAACAGTAAAGGAGAGTGGCAGCATACACACCTTTACTCACACACACACACAAGTGCATGAACAATGTATAGATCCAATTCTGAAGAATCGGACAGCACTATATGTATATGCGTATACACTTCTACTCACACACAGACACACACACCTGAACATGCGCTTACAAAATATACATACCTGCACTCAACAGATTGCATGTACGCACTACTATATACGACCACATATGCACTGAAGGAAAGTGTGCAAGGCAGTGGACAGCATACGCACCTTTACACAAACACAAGCGCATGAACACAGACACACACACTCGCACATGCACAGACAAGTGAACACACCCATGCACCCACACACACGTGCCACTCGTCACCTCTGAGCTCACCATCAGCAGCAGCTGGAGCCAGCCCCTTCAGTGCTGCCCAGCTGCACTAGCAAGGCCTCCTCACTGCCTCGCCACCTATAGATACAGCAACCACACACAACAGCACTTCATACACTGATGTACACAATGGGACGCAAACAGTCCTACATTACACTACAATGTCACACGTGCAGTGAATAAACAGCTGCTCATGATCAGTCCCACATGAACACACATCACATGACATGCACACACTCACTGAAGTGCACAGACTCAAGGTCCATTTGGACCAAGTCGAGTAGCCGACTGCATGAAACACCACCATATAGCTATGCCAGCTCGGCACACGCGGTATGTGCTATGATGTCACATAGCAATTACATTCCAACATGCCACGAGTACCTGGCGAAAGTCACCAGACGTCCCCCCCCCTCATCCCACTACTACAACTGGAACATATGGCGGAAATGGCTAATGTGGTGAGCATGTATACTATATGTGTGTACGTGCATGTGTGTGTGTGTGTGTGTGGACATGACCCCCCACCTCCAACTGTATCAGTTCTTCACTGCAGTCCTCTGAACTGGATTCCACCTCCTCCTTCACCGTCTTGGCTGCCTCCACCACTTGACAGTGAGTACTCACCCAACTAAACACAGGGACATACAGACACACAGACAAACATGCACACATGTACGCATGCACACACACATGCACACAAGACATGCACACAAGACACGTACACCCCCTAATGTACGCACTACATAGCTACATACGTAGTAGCTGCATAGTCCCATCTACAGTGTACGTAAGTGGCAGTAATCACTGGACAGTACGCCAACCTGACCAGGTCAATAGAATTGATCAGGTGTGCGTAACATCCAGTGACTGCTGCCACTCATGACTAAAGCCCCTCACTGGGTACAGTGTATAAACTCCCATCCTGCCCACAGTGTACTTACGTATAGACAAGCAAGACTTTGTATACCTGTTGCATATGTATCTATACCATCTACAGTGTAGCCATGTAAATGGCAGTAACGTGCTAGTAGACATGCAAGACTTTGTATACCTATTGTCGGCTACTGCCACAGCACATGCACACGCTCACTGAAGTGCACAGACTCAAGAGGAGCTACACACTCCACTGACTGGAACAACAAACCCTTCACACACTCCACTAGCCCTCTTCTGCCTGCTTCCCTACACTGCACTCACTTCTTCTCCTTCCCATCCTCTTTTCTTCAGGACATGTGTCCTCTCATGATCAGCATCCACTCTCTGTCACTCTTCCCCTCTTGACTTATATCTATGCTCTTACGTAACATCTTACACCGAAATTGTCACGTGACCAAAGTTCAGCTCCTGTTCAAAATGGCCGCGCGACTGGTATACAAATGTGTTTCTTGCGCGAGATTTGGAAGATGTAGAAGCTGCAGGCATCAGGATCGGAAGCAGAATAGGAATGAAAGAATGATATGTTATGCGGTGAGTTACTGCACTTCAGTGTCACAGCGTTTCATTCCCTTTTGCTGTATGGTGGGGCGAGTAGCTAGTTAGCCGTGGAGGTTGAGCTGGACCATCTTTCCACTCAATAGCGAACACGTTGTGAAATTTGTTGTAGACTGTTGTTGATTTGTATTCCTTCATTTCACCACCTATGACCCCACACACGTGAACACACACTAGTGCTTGTGCAACATCACATTCACAAACACTACACATGATTTTGTCTACACCCATGTGCATGTACCCCTCACCTCCCACCTCACAGTTGCTGAAATGAAAGATCTTTGTGTCTGGTGATGTGGTCTGCAACAGCTGCAGCAGGAGACACACTGTCTGCACTGTCAGTGGCCGTGAGTGGTGTGAGGTAAGGAGGGGCAACCGAAGCACTGTCCACTGTACTCGTGTGTGGTGCGGGGTGTGGATGGTTTGGTGTGCAGCTGTCCTTGTAGCTGGTGAGCGAGCCGGTGGTGTGTGTTGCTGCCCGCAAGAGGTGCTGAGTGGAGAGCAGAGTGACAGTGGACTGGACTCACCAGTGCTGGGTGGAGTTGGGGGCGTTGGTGTGGAACTGGTGGAGGTGCACACAGAGCTGCACACGTGCCACCTCCTCACAGCCCAGTGTTGTAATAGTGTGCATGCATGTTGTGTGGCTGAAGGGGCAGACCAAGTAGTCATGCACCATGCATGCTGGTCTGGTGTGCTAGCCCCTCCCCTGCCACACCTCCAAGGACCATGCGGCACCTTGGAGGTGTGGCAGTGGAGGGTCTAGCATGCTAGTCAGTTGCTGTGTCAGTGACTGGCAGTCACCATCTGGTGTGTGAGAGTGTCCTAATTGTTAGTACAGGGAATTGTGGATGCAGTTTCCTGCTGTGTGTTGCTGTTACTGTGTACTGAGTTAGGGTGAAGACTCACGGCCTAATGTGTACTTTGTCCCAGTATTAGACCCTGTTCTCATTGTACGTAATTGTTGCTACATGCATTATTTTCTTTCTTTGTATCATGTATGCATATTATATGAAATAACTGCAGTTATATATACGTGATAGATGAATGTAGTATTGCATTTCTATAATTATATAATTATCTCTTTTATTTTATTATGCAAGTGAATTCATTACTTGTTACTCTGTATAAAATTATATACATAATATTATATTCTAAGTCTTTTGCAGTATATCGATCTTGTTGCTGATGTGTTGGCAGGCAATTGCAACTGCTGGCCATGGAATAATTTTATATAAATTATACACATTTTATATAAATTATACACATGCACATGTATGGTTGGTGCAGATTCGACAGACAGCTTATTAATAAATAACAGTTAACAGTTCTACTCCCTAAACAGTGTGTGTACACAGCAGCCATGTTTGACTAGTTTGACTCCCACTCATGATCATGTCATGTACTGCAGCTGCAACACAAGTTGAGAGAAGGCTGTTAGCTACATTCTGCGTTCACAGTGATGGGATGCGTGCTTTGTGCAGTCACACTACCACAGAATGTCACTGTGTCAGCACATGCAGACTTGCAGTGATGAGCCAAACTATAGGAGAGTGGAGGAAAAACCAGACAACGACATGCAGATGAAATAGTGCAGCTAACACTGACTGACTCAAGGGTCACTTCCTCCTCCTTTTTTCTGAGACGAATTGTGCCTTAGTTTTGCAGGATGTGTTACCCATCTCAGGCTCCTTACTCGTGTTTTCTTGTAGAACCAAGCCATGATGCGCATTCCTCAATCACTCTTCCCAATTTGCGAGCCAACATTGTCACGTGACCCAAGTCCAGCTGTGCAGTTAAAATGGCCACCCGACACTTAATGCCAGTACAGATGTGTTCTTGCGTGATTTGAAAGATAGAGGAGCTCCAGGCATCAGGATCGGAAATAGAAGACGTCTGAAGTGATGTGCTATGAACGGTAAGTGCGCGCAGGTGATGTAGCTACGAAACTAGGTAGCTATGTAACTAGCGAGCGAGCGGCTGCATCTCTTCAGTGTCTATGGTGTAAGAGCGGTTTATTCCATGCTGCTGTATGGTGCATGGAGCGAGTGGCCGTGAAGGTTGAATTGGACCATGCTTCCACCCAATACGTTCGCAGGGGACACGTTATCCTGTGTGTATTGATGATTATTTAGATTAGTGTTCCTTCATCACACACAAGTGTGCACATAGCTATTGCATGCGCACCGTCACATCCACTCACACTGCACATAATTTATACGTACACCCATGTGTACACCCCACCCCACCCCTCACTCACCATTTACCATTGCTAAGTCCCCTGCAACAACAACATAAAATTTTATGTGCACCCATGTGTGCCCCACCCCTTACCTCCCACCTCACAATTGCTGAATCCCCTGAAAGTGCTTTGTGTCTGGTGGTGTGGTCTGCAACGCAGGAGAGGAACTGTCAGTGGTCGTGAGTGGTGTGAGGTAAGGAGTGGCAACCAAAGCACTGTCCACTGTACACGTGTGTGGTGTGGGGTGTGGGTGGTTTGGTGTGCAGCTGTCCTTGTAGCTGGTGAGTGAGCTGGTGGTGTGTGTTGCTGCCTGCACTCAGCAAGAGGTGCTGAGTGGAGAGCAGAATGACAGTGGACTGGACTCACCAGTGCTGGGTGGGGTTGGGGGCGTTGGTGGGGAACTGGTGGAGGTGCACACAGAGCTGCACACGTGCCACCTCCTCACAGCCCAGTGTTGTAATAGTGTGCATGCATGTTGTGTGGCTGAAGGGGCAGACCAAGTGGTCATGCACCGTGCATGCTGGTCTGGTGCGCTAGCCCCTCCCCTGCCACACCTCCAAGGACCATGCTGCACCTTGGAGGTGTGGCAGAGGAGGGTCTAGCATGCTTGACCAGTTGCTGTGTCAGTGACTGGCAGTCACCATCTGGTGTGTGAGAGTGTCCTAATTGTTGTACAGGGAATTGTGGATGCAGTTTCCTGCTGTGTGTTGCTGTTCTGTACTGAGTTAGGGTGAAGACTCACGGCCTAATGTGTGGAACTTCAAATTTTGTCCCAGTATTATACCTAGTTCTCTGCTGTGTGGAGGAGGGGAGGAGTGAGGTGCTGTGCAATTGACGGTGCTCCCCTCTCCATCTCAGGATATCCTGGTTGGGTGACACTAGTGGGGGATTTGGGGTTTGAGATATTGGCACACCTTGATTACATCCAATATTCAAGGAAGAGGGCAGTCCAGTGTGAGTGAGGGGGAGGGGCTGTGAGGTGGAGGTGTGCTTGGTGAGGGCATGTGGTGAGTGATAGGGTCAAGTACTAAAGAAGTATGTCACTGTCCTAGTAATCCTCAGTGACTAAAGTCAAACCAACATGTGAGCACTCCTCCACAATGTGCTGTGCACATGAGTTGAAGTATGAGTGGGTGAGTGTAGTCGACAAGAGTGAGATGTTTTTGTAGGAGGACACAGGAAAAAAAGGACGATTTCCCATGATGGGTTAGCAATGGGAAATCAGTATAACCCACCGTCGGTTTTCACATTTACAGAATGATGTTAAGTTGCAACACAGACCGGTATCGGGAATTGGACAAAACCCATCACATAAACACATGTTGTTTTTTTCATAAAGTACATTCTGCTGTATTGAAACACAGTGCTATGTTTTTGGCATTTCCCATGTTGTTATATATTATACACAGAACCCACACAGTGGGTTATTATCACTTCACATGCTGTAAATTACTCAAAACCCGCACTTCAACACGCAGTGGACTTTATGCACTTCATATCCTGTAAATTACTCAAAACCCGCACTTCAACACGCAGTGGGCTTTATGCACTTCACATCCTGTAAATTACTCAAAACCCGCACTTCAACACGCAGTGGGCTTTATGCACTTCACATCCTGTAAATTACTCAAAACCCGCACTTCAACATGCAGTGGGCTTTCTCCTTCAGTAGGGGCCCTGACACTGGAGCACCCTTAGAGCGCTGTTGCATGAACCATGTGTAGCATGCCTTCTCCAGCTCCTCGAACTGTGCTTCTCTGATGATGCACCTCTTCCTAGCAAAGGTAGGACAATCGCTCGTAGACACGTACTTCTCGATTTTCCCTCGATCCTTCCATATGTCGCCAATGGTAGACTTTGGAACTCCATGGATATCACCAACGAGTCGCTGGACTTTCCTTCCTTTAAGTCGTCGATAATCTTTGTTTCTGTTTGAGCATAATGACGCGCTGCTTTTTCTGCTAGCCATCTTCACACTATGTACGAGGCAATCGTGACATCAGCGCACGTAGTAATAAAATGGCCGGCTTGCTATAACACCTGCCTGGTAGAACGAGGCGCCCGGAACTTCGATGACCGGATAAGTGAGGTTCCACTGTAATGCATATCAAATGTGATCGTAGTATATATTTTGCTCCCACAATGTGGAAAATAGTAATAAAATAGTAATTTGACCAAATATTGCAAGACTACCTATGATTGTTCAAATTCTCCACTCGCTTAAATTCTCCCCTCAAACCACTACATTAGCGTGAAAACTACTTGATTCCAAATGCCCATGCTATTGCGATAATCAGGGACATTTCTGCAACTTTTACATATCATTGTAAGCTCTGACATTGCTGCAGCACGCATCACCCAGATGATCGCTGGCTACATTTTTGGTATGAATCCGTGGCGACTTTCTTCATGCAGTTAGGTAAAATTACGAAGAGCGTTTGTACACAAATTTACTGTTGTAACTACCAGAAATGTCTCACAGCAAAATACATCTGAAAAGGTACAGCTTTGCACGGTGAGCGCACAATAAAGACTAGTGGTGGACCGGGTGGCTTCAGCTGCTTACCGATTTGGATGTGGTTAAATTTGAGGATGATGGTAACAATTCTTTGAATTCACTGCCAAGCCGAGGACCACGACAGTATCTGACAACATCCTGCAAGTTTTTCACTGAATACGACAAAATCTGCTGCTTTTTGAGACAGAGAGCTTACCCTTCACGTGGCGAAAGTGCCATTGTACAATATACAGCACGGAGAGCTTCCACAGAAAAAAAGGTGTTCTGATGTTTGGACTGTCAACCAAAGAGATTCGTTTTCTATGCGCAAAACTCAGTTTCTGCCTGTTCCATACAGGAGTCGAACTGTTGCAAATTTTATTCGCTATTTCATCAATATAATCTGATGAAGTTTTCTTTGTTTTACTTTAATGGCTTTGTATATCTCCATGTAACTATTTCTGTTGAATGTATGTCGCTCTAACTTCACAAATGATTTGTCAGTGATACATATGCGTGCAATACTAATCGCGAATGAAATCGAGTAAACTTACAGCTGCGTTAATGTTTGCATACAATTGTGAAGAGCCACTATAGTGACTTGTGCAAGGTAGGGGATTAACTACATTGCATTTGTGGCATCTTGGTCAGTTGCTTTGCCTTTTCTATGCATGCACAGGTGGAGTTTGATTACACTTGTATTATAATTTTAATGGTTCCATGAACATGCACATGCAATTTGTAAGCTGCACTTTCCCTGCTTTTACTATTTTTCATTGTCCCCTTTCATGTATACCTCTCCTTGTACAGCTCCCGCCCCCCACTCTGCACCAGTACTGGCGTCAACTGATCCTCATGAACCAACGGCTAAGCAGCAGACCACGAACCCATCACATTGTCAGAGTAAGTCTTCAGTTTTTCCGTCAATCATTTGTGAAACCCTGTTGTATTACAAAGCTTCTACAAAAGCATACAATGTCATAAGCATACATTCATAAGAATGCACAGTATACCTGCATGCACATACTTGCAAGATATACAAGCTTACCCACTTGTACTATTTTCATTGCATCGATCAATGTCTCCTTTCATGTACCCTGTACAGCCCCTGTCCCCCACCCTCCACCAGTGATGACTGAGCCTCACCCCATGGCCAAGCAGCCTCCAACAGGGTCATCACACCATCAGCGTACGTTTTAATTCAGCATTCGATCACTGAATTTTTCATTCCTTTTCACGGACCACCTTATGCTCTAATAGTATTGCTCTGGATTATCATCTATCATAGCCAAGAAGTTGTGGTATATAAGATTTTGAAATGTGAAGTTATTATAAAAATTATATAATAATATAGCCTCTTGACCAGTAAGATGATTGATATATGATTGATAGATGTGATTTATATAGCTAATAATTATCACTGTAGCAAGAAATAATGGTAGGATGATTGGAAAGTGGCCTGTCAACCAGCTGTACTGCACTACAATATGTTACATGCTGTATTCATGGGAAATCTTGTGTGTACCTACCGTGTATATATAGTAGATCTCTTTCAGCTATCCTTCCAATGTACGTACGTATGTTATCATTGAGGTGGCCTTTCTCAACTGTGTAGCAACTGACCTAGAAATTGGCGACAAGAGCTGCTTGAATAAATTTATGATTGTAGTGTCAGAAACCATTAGGACAAAGGGTACTAACGGCTTTTTCGGTGCAGTTGTGCTGTGTGAGAGGGTGGGGTCCTCTAAAATCGGGATAGATTTTGTCGTTATGAATGCTTGCTCAACGCATTCACATGTCCTACTGGGACAGGTTATATTATGTTTTAACTATTGTGCACTCCTCTCGACTTCTTTGTTGCCTGCAGCCTCACCCTTTTCAGCCTCGCAGTTCCTCAAGACATACGAGGATGAGTTTGTAGAGGTTGTAAATGCCAAGCAGAGTCTGTTGAAGCTCAAGCACAAAGGAGCGATTTCACCAGATGTTAAAACATCCATTGAGCGTGCAAATGAGGAGGATGCAAAGTACCTCCTCTTTGAGCACTTGGAAAAGAACGCCACTGTAGACACCCTCAGGGAATACTGCAAAGTTGCCACTGCAGCTGATGGCTACCCGAGAATGCAGGGACTTGGGAGGAACATGATGGAGACACTTCCACCTGAGGGTTAGTTGGAGCTCTGTTCATGACTGTGGCCATGGTCTGGTGTGTTAATGTGGTGTGTGTGTCATCACTGGTCACACTGAGTGTGTATATGTTTCCATACAACTACACCGATGTGGTGCATCATACATGTATGCTAATTAATGTGTCTAATTAGGGCTATGGTCATCTATATATATTTTACTAACTCACTCTCTCTCTCTCTAGGGAAGTAACTGAATTTGCTAATCGATCAGACGGATCATGCATCAATTCAGTGTTTCATTAAGCAACAAAATGAACCAATCAGCTGTGATTTGTGCTAGTTTGTGTAACGTTTGCAGTTTCATGAGATCAGCAGAGTTTTTACTTTTTTTCTGGTTTTAAATTTGTAGTGTGATTTCATCTGCATGACATCCGTGTCTGCTGCTGCTGCATGAGTGCGTGTGTTCTTGTATTGTATGACTGTATAATGTATAATTATTATGCCTGTTCATTTGTAACTTAATTGTTTATTGCATGCATATATATTATTATTTGCAATTGAATTATACATTCACATAACTTCATGCTCACCCAATAATGCAATTATAACAAATTGGATAATAATATTACATAGCTTGCTCTTCTTGTACTTTTGATTCTCAAAAGAATTCAATATACCACCTACATCAATGCTCAGGCTAATTATAAAACGTGCTCTGCTTTTACAAACTTGACGAGCACAATGGACACTGAATACACACATTACTGGATGTATATATAGAAATTGTATATATCATAAATGAAAATTAATTGCAAAGATTATATATAATATCTTGCCGAACTGGTACACGCACAGGCTTTGAAGGTGTGAGAAGATTATCTGATTTTGACACTTTGCGTGGACTGTCCTTTTGCTACGTTCCTCCCTCGCTCGGGGTGTGCCCTCTTGCATAAGTTCGCCTTTTCAACTCCATCCTGACGGGACTTTCCCTTAGCAACTTGATGATGTCATTGGCACTGACCAATCGACAGTACACGAGTGGCCAGAGGAGATGTGCTACCTCTACACACAGTTGTACAGTAATGAGGAACATCAACTATATAGAGACAATTGCAACAGGCAAGATATAATATGATGAAATTAGCACACACATGATAGAATAGGACAGCACTATATGCATACATCTCCAATCACACACAGACACACACACACCTGAACGCACACACACACACACACACACACACACACACACACACACACACACACACACACACACACACACACACACACACACACACACACACACACACACACACACACACACACACACACACACACACACACACACACACACACACACACCTGAACATACACACAACTATAACAAATATATACGTCCACACATGCAGCGAAGGAAAGTGTGCATGGCACATACATATACATATATATACGTATCTGCAGAAAAGTGAACACACCTTTACTCACACACAAACACAAGTGCATGAACACAGACACACACACTCGCACATGCATATGTGCAGACAAGTGAACACATCCATGCACCCCGACTCACACGTGCCACTCGTCACCTCTGAGCTCACCATCAGCAGCAGCTGGAGCTAGCCCCTTCAGTGCTGCCCATCTGCACTAGCAAGGCCTCCTCACTGCCTCACCACCTATAGATACAGCAACCACATACAACAGCACTTCGTACACTGATGTACACAATAGGACGCAAACAGTCCTACATTACACTACAATGTCACACGTGCAGTGAATACACAGCTTCTCATGATCAGTCCACATGAACACACATCACATGACATGCACACGCTCACTGAAGTGCACAGACTCAAAGTCCATTTGGACCAAGTCGAGTAGCCGACTGCATGAAACACCACCATATTGCTATGCCAGCTCGACACACGGCGGTAAGTGCTATGACGTTACGTAATAATCACATTCCAACGTGCCACGAGTACCTGGCGAACATCACCAGACATCCCCCTCAACCCACTACCACAACTGGAACATACGGCGCATGTGACTAATATGTGGTGTGCATGTATACCATGTGTGTATATACGTGTATGTGTGTGTGCGTGTGCGTGCGTGCGTGCGTGTGTGTGGACATGACCCCACCTCCAACTGTATTAGTTCTTCACTGCAGTCCTCTGAAGTGGATTCACCTCCTTCACCTTCCTGGCTGCTTCCATCACGTGACAGCGAGTACTCACCGAACTACACACAGGGACACACAGGGACATATTGCTATGCCAGCTCGGCACATGGGGGTAATTGTTGCTTGGCGCTAGGTAAAAGTGATGCACTGTAGCCCCTTGTCACTTAATCAGAGGAGGCCTGTTGGTAGGTAAGACGTACTCCACAGCTCCAGTACTACGTGTGTGTCGTAAGAGGGTTTGCGGTGTGTGAAGTGGGAATGGGACTAGAAGCGCCTGTACACACACGCACATGACACACAACGGAACACACACACCTGAATCCACTTCCTCTTCTTGTCCATGGTGGAGAAATCAGCCTTAGTGTTGCTCCTGCCCTCCATCTCCATTGCCTCCCTCACACGCTTCAGACCATCCTGAACCCTCTTCACGTTCCTCCCCAGTATGCCATCCAGACTGACATACAGCTGCTCTTCAACGGACACCAACGCCTCCACTGCCTCAGACAACTTGGAGCGAACACCTTCAACGACTACACATTCATTCAGCAACACAGGACAAACATACTGTGACAATGTTGTGTGCTCCTCAGATTGGAGAACTTTAGCTGAAGATGACTCTTCACTGGAGGAGTGCGGCACTGCAGAGTGTGAGCCAAACGCTAGGGCCTTCTCGAGAAGTGTCTGAGGGAGGAGAGGAGAGGAGAGCACAAATGAGTATCACAGGAGAAGGATGTTGAGGTGCACACACAGCTAGCCACTGACAGGCAGGAAGGAGAGAGACAAGGCAATGACAGTACAAGGAGTGGCTGAGAAGAGGCTGAGAAACAAACTGAGACACATACACATGAATGCCCTCATACGTATATGTTTATACAAATTACGTAACAGAAGAGCTCTCCACACAACTCTATGGCCCTCACACCTCCAACAGGACAGCCTGAAGCACCAGTGCAAGAGAGTGTGAGGCACTCTGCCCCAAGGAAGGTTGTGGTGGCCAGCTAGTGAGACATGGCCAGTGACCCCACACAGGACAGCTACAGGTGTACACAGCACAGCAGGGATTCCCAGAAAACAGACATGTGAGGGAAGTGAGCCAAAAGCCAAAAGTGAGTTAGAGGTGACTTCAGAAGCCAAAGAGTGAGTAAGATGCTTTGACACCACATAGGAGCGGGCTCTTATTGAAAGAGCTGTGCCTGTTTGTAGTGCATGACAAACGCACACAAACAGGCGTGCGCACATACGTACATACACTAGGTGCCTTGTACAAATAACTTTAGCATTCAGAGTACTATGTTCAGTCATCAACTGCTGCTTGTGGCAGTGACAAAGTGTACACAGACAAACGACTATATGCACACATACACATACAGCTATCAATATGCACACATGCCCACACAGCTACATGTACAAATGCACATACAGCTATATGTACACATGCACATACAGCTACATGTACAAATGCACATACAGCTACATGCACACGTGCCCACACAGCTACATGTACAAATGCACATAAAGCTACATGTACAAATGCACATACAGCTATATGTACACATGCCAACACAGCTACATGTACAAATGCACATACAGCTATATGTACACATGCCAACACAGCTACATGTACAAATGCACATACAGCTACATGTACAAATGCACATACAGCTACATGTACAAATGCCCACACAGCTACATGTACAAATGCACATACAGCTACATGTACAAATGCACATACAGCTATATGTACACATGCCAACACAGCTACATGTACAAATGCACATACAGCTATATGTACACATGCCAACACAGCTACATGTACAAATGCACATACAGCTACATGTACAAATGCACATACAGCTACAGTACAAATGCCCACACAGCTACATGTACAAATGCACATACAGCTACATGTACAAATGCACATACAGCTATATGTACACATGCCAACACAGCTACATGTACAAATGCACATACAGCTATATGTACAAATGCACATACAGCTACATGTACAAATGCACGTACAGCTACATGTACAAATGCACGTACAGCTATATGTACAAATGCACATACAGCTATATGTACAAATGCACATACAGCTACATGTACAAATGCACAACAGCTACATGTACAAATGCACATACAGCTATATGTACACATGCCAACACAGCTACATGTACAAATGCACATACAGCTATATGTACACATGCACATACAGCTACATGTACAAATGCACAACAGCTACATGTACAAATGCACATACAGCTATATGTACAAATGCACATACAGCTACATGTACAAATGCACATACAGCTATATGTACAAATGCACATACAGCTACATGTACAAATGCACATACAGCTACATGTACAAATGCACATACAGCTATATGTACACATGCCAACACAGCTACATGTACAAATGCACATACAGCTATATGCACACATGCACATACAGCTACATGTACAAATGCACATATATACAGCTATATGTACACATGCACATACAGCTCCATGTACAAATGCACATACAGCTACATGTACAAATGCACATACAGCTACATGTACAAATGCACATACAGCTACATGTACAAATGCACATACAGCTACATGTACAAATGCACATACAGCTACATGTACAAATGCACATACAGCTACATGTACAAATGCACATACAGCTACATGTACAAATGCACATACAGCTATCTATATGCACACATGCCAACACAGCTACATGTACACATGCACGTACAGCTATATGTACACATGCACATACAGCTACATGCACACATGCCCACACAGCTACATGTACAAATGCACATACAGCTATATGTACACATGCCCACACAGCTACATGTACAAATGCACATACAGCTATATGTACACATGCCAACACAGCTACATGTACAAATGCACATACAGCTACATGTACAAATGCACATACAGCTACATGCACACATGCCCACACAGCTACATGTACAAATGCACATACAGCTATATGTACACATGCACATACAGCTACATGTACAAATGCACATACAGCTATATGTACACATACACATACAGCTACATGTACAAATGCACATACAGCTATATGTACACATGCCCACACAGCTACATGTACAAATGCACATACAGCTATATGTACACATGCCAACACAGCTACATGTACAAATGCACATACAGCTACATGTACAAATGCACATACAGCTATATGTACAAATGCACATACAGCTACATGTACAAATGCACATACAGCTACATGCACACATGCCCACACAGCTACATGTACAAATGCACATACAGCTATATGTACACATGCACATACAGCTACATGTACAAATGCACATACAGCTACATGTACAAATGCACATACAGCTATATGTACACATGCACATACAGCTACATGTACAAATGCACATACAGCTACATGTACAAATGCACATACAGCTACATGTACAAATGCACATACAGCTATCTATATGCACACATGCCAACACAGCTACATGTACACATGCACGAACAGCTATATGTACACATGCCCACACAGCTACATGTACAAATGCACATACAGCTATATGTACACATGCACGTACAGCTATATGTACACATGCCCACACAGCTACATGTACAAATGCACATACAGCTACATGTACAAATGCACATACAGCTACATGTACAAATGCACATACAGCTATCTATATGCACACATGCCAACACAGCTACATGTACACATGCACGTACAGCTATATGTACACATGCCCACACAGCTACATGTACAAATGCACATACAGCTATATGTACACATGCCAACACAGCTACATGTACAAATGCACATACAGCTACATGTACAAATGCACATACAGCTATATGTACAAATGCACGTACAGCTATATGCACACATGCCCACACAGCTACATGTACAAATGCACATACAGCTATATGTACACATGCACATACAGCTACATGTACAAATGCACATACAGCTATATGTACACATACACATACAGCTACATGTACAAATGCACATACAGCTATATGTACACATGCCCACACAGCTACATGTACAAATGCACATACAGCTATATGTACACATGCCAACACAGCTACATGTACAAATGCACATACAGCTACATGTACAAATGCACATACAGCTACATGCACACATGCCCACACAGCTACATGTACAAATGCACATACAGCTATATGTACACATACACATACAGCTACATGTACAAATGCACACACAGCTATATGTACACATGCCAACACAGCTACATGTACAAATGCACATTCAGCTACATGTACAAATGCACATACAGCTATCTATATGCACACATGCCAACACAGCTACATGTACACATGCACGTACAGCTATATGTACACATGCACATACAGCTACATGTACAAATGCACGTACAGCTACATGCTTCCCTCCAAATGTCTCCTACGTACTTACTTCATCAACTTCCCCCCTCTTTAAGCCACTTTCACCATCTCTCTGTCCCATCCCCTTCCATCCTCTCTCCACTTATGTATCGCTCTCTTCTTCCCTCTTTCATTGCCTTCCCTTTTTTCTCTGTCCCTCCTTCCTCCCTCCCAACTCTCTCTCTTTTCTACACTCTGTCCTCCCCTCTCCCGCCTCCCATCCTCTTTTCCACACTCACCGTTATAGTCTCATCTGCCCAAGGCCGGTCTACCACCAAACAGTGGTCCACTATATACAAATGTCCTGGAGTCGGCGAGGTACTTCATCATGTGACACTGCCTCCTGGAGCAGCACCTCTGCTCTTCCAGTATGGCCAGCATGTCCTGGGGTGGACAGGCACACACCACATATGGAGATGGGGTAGAGGCTTATGCAGAGGTCTTGAATGAACACTACGCAATGTATACAGTACGGTAGAGAGGTCTATAGCTGATATATAGACCACCTGAGTTAATTAAATAAACCGCCGAGGTCGTATACAGAGGCTATAGACTGACCTGCCACAGTTCGGAGAAGGATTTCCAGTTCTGCTGAAGGTCATTCTTCCTTGACAGAACATTGCTGGACCCGTTCTTTTTCATTTCGTCAAGTTGCTACAATGTTGCAGCAAAGTCCTCCACTTTACCCAGCACAGCAGTGTGTTCATTGAGCTTCTCCATCAGGACCTAGTGGTCGGACATAGTGGGTTGGACATAGTGGTCGGACATGCATACACACAAGTCAGCCTTAATACTAAACATAGGCATAGTAACACTTAAAATCTATGGGTGACAAACATGCTCCTCCTAAAAAGGACATTACAGTTATAATAAACTAGCAGAGAAGCCTGCCTTTGGCAAGCTTCTCTGCTAGGGTGCGCCGTCGACGGCATTTCGGTGACGTCAATGTTTCAACGAAAGCACTTCTAATGTCATCTACGTTGGCAACAGAGAGTTGGCAAATGGAACCAGGAGATAAAAAATGGCAGTCAGCCGCGAAGAAAAAACCAGAAATCTCAAATAGAGGACACTTTTCGAGTCGTTCTTTATAATTCCTGAGCATCTGGCGTCAATCCGTCCCATAGTTTTGGCATGTACTGCCAAGGAACAAACAAGTAAGCAAACACACATTGAATAGTCTATTGCACAATGAACAAAATGGCTTCCACATTACACCTCTAACTACGTACGTAGTACCTTGAACCCTCACACTCCTCACCCACTTGTCTTCCTCCACCCTCCCCTCCCTCCCTCCCCTCTCTCTCCTTCTCTCCCCTCCCCTCCTACCCTCCTCACATCACATGCATCCAAGTGCTCCACCACTCCATACTCCTTCTTGTTGGTGCACAGGTTAGAGAAGTGCTGTGCTTCGTCCATGATCCAGTCAGTGAGGGACTTGAACGCGCCTTCAAATTCGTTCCACTTGTCCAGGAGGCCCTCTGGATGTGCAGGCAGGTGAATGAATTAAACGAACATGTGCGTATATACCCCCTCCCCCTGCTCCCCACCTTCTCCACTCAACCCCTCCCCTCCTCTTCCCCTCTCATGCCATATGTACTACTAGACTAGACTTCACTAGACACACATACCAAACGTGATAGCCTATGCCATTTTTGAATTATAAGCATTTAAATTTACAAACTCCCAGGGGGCATTTATACTGGCAGGCACTATAGCTCTCAGACATAGGCACACCAGACATACATACATACATACATACGTACCTTGACAACTTAATACGTACACTTATCAGTGACTCACACACAAATATGGCCACCCCAGTTCACACAAACACTGCTAACATATGTATGCCCACTACATTGGAATTGGGATGTACGTAATGCTCTGCAGAGAAACTCCCTTTACATACAGTGCATACATACGTACATAGGGAGAATTTGAATGTCTGCATGTGTTCGCCTTTTCCTCATGACATAACCTACCAAGGTAGCCCTTCCTTGAGGCACACAGCTGGTCCAGCTGGTCAAACATGTCTTCCAAGGCTGCCATCTTGTCCTTCAACCACTGCCCCGGGGCGTACTCCTCCCACAGCTCCTCTGCATCCTCCTGGAGTGAGGGGAGCTTCTCACGCTGCTCTGCTACGTCCTTCTCAAACTCCTGCACAAAAGGGTAGGGGAGGGGGGTGGGGGAGGGGGGAGGAGTGAGAGCGAGGAAGGTTTGTGGAAGGTTTCTTGTCTGGGGGAAGCTCCCAGCGCAGCTGCTACAAACGTAAGCAGAACAAACAGCAAATGGCATGTAGAATGCTTCTTGAGCGTTCAAGAGAAGAACGACGAAGGAGTGGACTGACGCTGAATACTGGTTGCTGGTTGAGCAACTTCACTGAGTGCACACAACAGACTAATCAAAATGTTTGCCATGGGTCTGTGAAATGAACCACACAACACGACTAGGTAGGTAGGTATGGAGTCATTTGTCTATACACATGTTGTGTTATTATTCATGTCTAGGCATGCATCAGATATAAATACCAACAACAGGCTATACTTACGTACATCCCTTTTATCATTGCTAAATTCTGAAACATTCTTAGAGAAATCCCCACTCTCTAGTAAAATATTTGCTGATATCAGTGAATTCCTCACTGTATACATACATAAGTAAGTTTCTCTACCCAATCTCAATCCACATTGTGCCTCCACGCAGTGCTAGTGCCCTCCAAAGTGTTGGTCTCTATATATATTCGTAGCATTGCCTCTGGCTACCAAATGTCCGCAAGCGCAACCAACCCACTCATCACACAACACATGCACACTCACAATGTGCTCATCCAGCACGTTCTGCGTCACCCCAATGCAGTGCTTGGACTCTGCCTCCTTGGTCGTACGCTCCAACTCCTCCTCCACCCAACGATACACTGTGATGTAGTCTCCGTCCACAAAGGCCTGAAGGTCAGCAGTTGCCTTCTCTACTTCTGGCATTTCAGCCAAAGCACCTTCCACTTCTTCATATCTTGCCATAATGGATTCAACTCTACTTTCCACATCCAAGTCATCTTCATTCTCACCAGATTCAAAATGGGAACTGTGGTATGAAGTGGGCGGGTCCTTGACAGTTGGGTAAGCAACTACCAATTGGTCCCACTGTTCCCTGACCACAAATACATGAGGCGAATGTGCAGAAAACTTCTCCTGTATCTCCTACACAAGACAGCACGGATTAACACACAGTGGAGTATTACATACAGAACACCATATATCATGACAGGACTGAGCTCAAGAACTGAATACATATGCACATGTAAAGTGCTAAACTACAACTACATACATATGTACAACATACGTACATGCTCTATGGTTGCAGTATAATTTATTTCAAGTGTACGTAAACTCATCGTGGGTGTTTGGCCTTCGTGTGTTCAGACTAGCACGCTCACTGCATGTGACAAAATTCCGACCGACAAGTTCTGGATTAGTCAAGGCTTCAATTCAGGTGTGTGCACTATACGCAAAGCAAGACTTTTATGGTATGAGTCTATCAAAAACAGCGGTACAACCTCCTCTTTGACTGCTAGCTTTAAAGTCAAGTTGAGAATGAGTACAGTTGCATCGGGATCCAGATTGCAATATGGTTACATGAAGATGTGGCATTAGTTAACAAGTACTAATTTGTACCTACCGACATACGTATGTACAGCGACTGAGTCTCGACTAAGGTGGTGTCGTACTCGCTATTTTGTCATTTACGGCCGCATATGAACAACTGAAATGTTAATAAAAAGTAATTGCGACTCTGTGATACATGTTAACGTTTTGGTAGTTGCAGTCGTAAAAATTCACTATAGTCAAGGATTCCCAAGAACCATGAATGGGAACCTAAAGTTACGTAATTATATACCATTATATACACAGGATTACAATAAATTGACTGTGAATGTCACATGTGTGCCTCTCTGTGTCTCGATTCCCTGAAATCAACATCAACTTGCTCTCCCTACCATCACAAACTGCCCTCACCTCTATTGCAGTTCTCTGTCTGTCTAGTTTAGGAAGGTCTGCTTCCACTGGTAGCAAGTCTTCCAGTGACTTCTCCACTTCTGACAGGAAGTCTTCAAAACTCTTCACTAGCTCCCACTGTGCCTCCATCTGTAGGAAGGTGACAGGGGAGGGGGGAAGGGAAGTACAGGGGAAGGTGGAGCAGCGGGGATGGTAGGGGAAGGCAAAGGAGGGAGGGAGAGAGGGAAGGGAAATAGAGTGAAGACGAGCAGAGGAGAGGGGAGGAGAGGAGGGGATGGGATGGAAAAGGGAGGGAGAGGGGAAGAAGAGGGGAGAGGACGGGAAGGAGAAGGGGAGGGATGGGAGGAGAGAGAAGAGGGAGGGGTAAGCTCCCCTCCCCTCCCCTGTCCTGTTCACTCTTACACCAAACATACACAAGCCTGCACAAACACAGCAGCAAACCTCAGGATTGTACTCACGCATGCACACACGCCTTCAAACAAGATCACCACACCCACGTCCCCTCCCTTCCTCACCTGTGGAAGGAACTCCCCAAGCTCCTTGGTATTCCGTCCACAGGTCCCACCCACAGTGCTCCAGGAGGAGGTAAGGCGGTCCTGCTTGGCAGCAATGTCCTCGGACATGCTCGGACTGACCTGCAGCACAGTACGGCAGTGAGAGGAGGAGACAATAAAGTGGCACGAACAGGAGAAAGGCAAACTGTGTCATGGCATTCTTGTGATAAGAATCTATAACTAGTTTCAGAAGAGCTTTGGTGTAAGTTCAAGAGGAGCTTCGCAATGTAAACATGGGACTGTCAGTCAGGCCAGCCAGCTCGGAACCAAAGGAGGTGACACTCTTTTGTAAAAATAAAATTCAGTAGCTACCTTCACCACTGACACTGGAAAGGAGCTCCCACCAGGCGGTTTTAAAGGGGAAAGGACACTGAGTAATGAACACACGCAGCTTCGATCTTGTTTACTTTCCTTTCCTTCCCCCCCACCAGTGAGTGAACACACATCTTCCACACCAATGTATACACTGCAACCAGAAGTCACAGTACTGGCCGCTGACGATACCACATGCACGTGACTAGCTTCTATCTTTGCCTAAAGAGAACCAAAGCATTCTGGTCGTAATGTTGGCAAAGCTTTCAGCCCGTTTTGTAACTGGCATAGACGAAACCGTTCATGATGACACTGTACAGCACAACACAGACACACTCTAAGGTACTGTACAAAGCACATGCTACACTAGACATGGCCACGTCTGCAAAGACTGACCTGGTGCAGAATCGAGTTTGCTTTTGCTACAACCTCATCTTTATGATCACACCGATTGGTAAGCTCTTCGGCCAATACCTGCACATAAACACACATACATATATGTACACACACGCACGCACGCACACACACACACACAGACACAGACACACACATGCATGCACGCACACGCGCACACACACACACACACACACACACACACACACACACACACACACGCACACGCACACACACAAGATTACGGTAGGTTACACTTGCCACAGACTAAACCACACACATTGTGTTTCACTGCGTTGTAATTTGTTTTTACACTATACATGTACGTACATATGTATGTAGCTAGGCATACACACAAATGTACCTGCATTCTCAACAGAGAATAGCAAATTCACACAGTACGGTCTTTGCAAATACGTACAAGTGTGTGGATCAAACGCAAACCTCAAGTACATACATCTCGACTGCCATTACGCACAAATGCAGCAGAGACACACACGTAACATCTATATTCATATTCATGGCCAAAACAAGTGAAAAGGCACATACTGTATACCACAACCCTACGTATGCATGCAACACACATGTACATATGTATGTACGCACATACGTATGTACGTACTTACACAAACATATACACCAACCACCTGTAACTACATAAGTATGTACGTACATTAATGCATGAATGAGGAAAACATCAAGACTTGACACACAACACCCGCACATACACAGGACTTTCACAGCACCCTTAACTAGACACACCTTTAAATCTTCCAGCGCAGCCTTGACCCCACCCACATTGGGGGAGGGGACCACCTTCAAACCTATACGATCTGACTCCTGTTTCAAAATCCACCTCAATACTTCATCCAGTTGGCCAAGGAGAGAAGTGATGTGTTCTGATTTAGACTCCAGTCGATACCTCATGGTCTGCACTCGCTTCTCAACCTCAACGCACTTGCGAGTGAGAACCTCTACTCCTTCTTGAGTGCCTGCTGGCCCTGCCCCTTCTGCATCAGGGGCATCCACTTCGTCACGGTGATTCAATTCTTCTTTGAAAGGTACAGGGAATGAAGAAGACTCTTCCTCCAAAAATGGCAGTTGTTGCCATGGTAACACATTATCATTGAGGTTGTTTAGTTGTGACTTGTACGCCATCAGTCCCTCTTCAATCTCCTTGACAACGGACCACATGTTAACAGGGGCTGCATCATCTGTTCCGTCTGTAGACTCGACCCCCTCAGCTCGAAGGAGCTTGGAAGCTGCACTGTAGAGCCACTGTGCTAGAGATGACATGCGTCCAAGAAAGGCCGCAAATTGGCTCTGAACTATTTGTCCTCTACGGTTGACATCTTCCACGAGAGCTGACATGGCCTTCCATCTTGCCTCCACTGTTTCCAGTTCAGCTTTAAGTTCCTGCTCTTCGTATTCATGTTCAGAGTGGAAACTGTTACAAAGCTTCCTTCCTGATTCAATGCAGGACTCATATCTCGGCAGGACAGCATTCTTCTCCTCACTTAGTGCCTGTCATGTGTGTGTGTGTGTGTGTGTGTGTGTGTGTGTGTGTGTGTGTGTGTGTGTGTGTGTGTGTGTGTGTGTGTGTTGTGTGTGTGTGTGTGTGTGAGCGTGTGAAAGTGCGAATGGGCAAGTCAAAACCAAACAGGAAACATATCAATACCATGCACACGGAGCAAGAACGCTTCAGTAATATTCCACACTTTGACATGGATAGACATTTTAAAATGGCTTTATTGCTTGTATTACACAGAAGTCTGCATGTATGAAGGGGAAGATGCGTGCCCAAAAACTATACAGACAGCAGAACAGCTCTGGTTCTCTTTCAGGGTGGTTCTCAGGGATACCAGCTATGATTAGCAATCCGGCAGATGTTTCGACCAGATGCACTGGCTTTCTTCAGTTGACACCTTTGCCCTGAAGAATACCAGTGCATCTGACCAAAAGGTCGGCAAGATTGCAAACAGTCAAAGCTGGTATCTGGAGAACCACCCCTTTCCACCCTGCCTGACCAGCGGAGAAGCCGCACTTCAGCAGAGCAGCTGACCCCAACACAGGTAAGTATGTACAGGTAAGTACGTACCTACTCCCCCATATGCCACCACCTCACCGCAATGCGTTTGAGCAGAACAGAAGGAAGAGATGTCATCTTCTCTCCGTCCTTCCCCACAGCAAGGCTGCCCTCATCAGAAACAGGCAGCAAACAACCCTTGACCTCTTTGACTTCTTTCTCTGCGTGGTCAAGGAACGTGGACACGGCCTGCTGGTCTTCAAGGTAGGTGGTCCAGGTGTCAATGAGTAGGGCAAAGCGCCCAATCACCTGACGGAAGAAGCAACACATGCAATTGGAACACACCTCAGCAATTAAAGTGCACAGTCATGCACAAGCAATTGCAGTAGGGAATGAGGCAATTACCGAATGGAACATCATGTTAGGATGGACCAACCCCTCCAGTGACACTGCAGATAAAATACGTGCAGTTGACGTCCACCGTAGTGGAATGAAAATGCCATCTGTTGCGCCCTTTGTGAGACCAGATGGCATTTTCACTCCACTATGGTCTAAGCTTTCATTTATTCGTTACTATTTTCACCCGCTGCACGAGCGACTTTCCTCTGATTTGAGCGAAACAATGATTAACACCACGGCGGTTCGGGAATTGCCGGCCAATCAAGTGGTTGCTTACTGACTTCTGGATGCTGTCTGATGAGGAGTGCAATTCTTCGAAAAGGCCTTCCAGCAAAGTGTCAGTCCAACGTAGTGACGTATTTGCAGAGGTAAGTACCATTTTGACCTTTATCATGTATTGAAGTACCGAACAAGATCAAGAGTAGCATGGATATTGTCCCTGCACACCTCACACACACACACACACACACACACACACACACACACACACACACACACACACACACACCACTCACTCATACACAAACACACGCACACACACACACACACACACACACACACACACACACACACACACACACACACACACACAAACACACACACACAGACACACACACACACACACACACACATACACACACACACACACACACACACACACACACACCTCATTGCTCCTTGGCTCCACAGTTCCAACGAGCTCCTTAACCTCATCCACAGCCGTTGGCACAAGAGACAGCCTATCAAATATCTCCCTCACTTCCCCGATGGGGGAATGTGCTGCACAGAGGGAACAGCAGAGGGAACAACAGACTAGGCAAGTGCTGGATATACGTACGTATATCCTCATATGGAGGGGCTAACAACGGTCTGAGTGGCAGCGGGCCAATGCACAGAATTTGCAATACAATTCAAATTAATTAACACCATAAAATTGACCAATAATTGTGTACCAAAAAATTACACCAGTAAAATTTGTTCATACGCATGTCTTGTCTGCAGTACGTACCCATCACTTGGCTGGCTGCCCGATCTACTTCACTGACTTTCTTGCAAAGGTCCCCAAAGTGATCCGCTGAGAAGAAAGTCTGCATATGTTGCAGGAAGGGAGGGGAGGATGAGTGGAGGTGTGTGTACATACGCACGTACAGTACCCTGTACTTACAGCATGAAGCGATAGTTGTTCCTCCACGGCAGTCATGCCCGCACAGAACTCCATCCCTCTCTTACAGCGTTCGATGTCACTCACAGCCGCACAACGGAGGGGCACCAACTTGTTGAGGAGTTCCATCAGGTCCAGCAACCAGCGAGCCTCCTGGCACTCCTCACTCCATAGTAGTTGCACCCGCTCCAAATCTTCTTCAGACACTGAAAGATGAATGGGGGAGACTTGTGTGTAAGAGGGGCTTGAGGGTGCCGAGGAGGTACTGAGGACAGGTGGATCGTCAGGTGGAGGAGAGGCTTGCGCAGCAGGTGACATGGAGTGCCGAATTTTCGTCTGCAAATCATCTTTGAGACTGTCAAAGGTGAATAGCATGTCTGGGCAGAAGAGGTTCTGAAGGAGAGAAAGGAGGGAGGGAGGGAAGGGAGGAGTGAGTAAGTGGAGGGAGGGAGAATGGAATAGAGGGAGGGAGGGAGAATGGAGTGAGTGGAGTGAGGGAGAATGGAATGAGTGAAGGAAGGACGGAGGGAGGAGGGAAGGAGGGAGGGAGTTAAAGTCCATGTCTGCATGTGTACACCTCTCCATCCCCCCACCTCATTACCCAATGAACAGTTTGGAATATGTGCACATACCACACATAGGCCAAAATGGGAAGAGACACATAAATGTGTGCCAAAAGGTTCACTGGGTAGGATGCCAGGCCAAGATTGGGGCGGCTTACCTCGATGGCCTTAGAGCACTTTCCCAACTGGTCCATCTCCACCCCGCCCATCCCCACACCAATGACAGGTGGGAGGTGCCACCCCCAGAGAAGCTCCTTGGCCTCCTTCAGCAGCCCCTCGCCTTCAGTCACAACGCCCTTTAGCTTCTGCCAAGCATTGTCAGTGAGGTCACGGTGCTCCTATTGCAAAATACAGGTGTAAGGACATGGAAGATCAAGACAGCCATGCACTGTAAACAGATATGAATGACAAAACTTGAAAGTTCTACCTACCTGTGTATGTACGGATCTTACGTAGCTACTGTACTTAACTTATAAAAGGTGCAGGTATGTACTGTACACTGTAGGAGGGTAGGATACTCTTGAATTACATTTGAGGGGATCTGTTCATTAGTGTGTATCTTTCAGGCTAACATTTGATTGGATGTTACAATCATGTGACCATGTCGCCAAGGCAACCACCCACTTCCTCATGTAACCCCACCTGTGTCAGTGCCTCGTAGCTGGCAACCACGTTGTCTCGAACGAGGCACCATTGTTGCTCCATCTGACTCATGTCACTGCGAAAGTGGTCGACTGACTGGATGTGACCACTTTCCACCAGTTTGCTGCCAAGCAGTTGTAGCAGTTCAAACTTCTTTGCCAGCTTCCCCAGCTTCGTGTTGTAGCCCTGCACACGACACATGGTAGGTTGACTAGGAATAGGCCACAGACCACATTTGAACAACATGCCAGCGAAAAGGGCAGGGTCACACCTTCAGTACACCTGCTGTTGTAGCATGGTCGTGAGTGTGCTTGTGTGAGTATTTGCATGTGCAAGAGTATGTACGTATGTAGGTTAGTGTGCGTGTGAGCAAACGTGTGTGCATATGGCTAGTTTTGTGTGGTGTTGACTGTGCATTTGCATGAACAATATAGCAGGGGTAGGCGGTATACCGGTATGTAGTGGTATCGCGGTATTGAATTGATACCGTTCCGGTATATATTTGTATGTTTGTCATACTGGAAACCGGATACCGATTATACCGTGACTAACTATTTAGTATCAGTAACATTTGGAGCTGTAACACGCAAGCAAGATCTTAATTAGACTCCTAAGCAACAGTATCCTTCTTGAACATCTCTGTGAACAACTTTCGCTCGTTGGGCAGACGGAGAAATGGTACCAAAGACGATTTTCAAACCGATGAACAGAAGCTTCCGGGGCGGCCATTTTGTTTTGTAGATTGTGTCTGCACCGGTCGTAAAATATCATACTGGCACTAAACGAACAAATCGGTCGCGTTGCGTGTAGCGTACGAACGAAACGGCACAAAATGGAAGAAGCTCAAACACAGTAACTTACTTTATTGTTAAAGACTCTCTTCCTATATGTACGTACAGTTGAGAAAATGTCATCAAATCATTAAAAGGTCTATGAACCTTGCAGCATGTTATTGAGAGGAGCTTGCGAATCAGCTACTCCAATAGTAGGTATGTAGTTATACCGCAATATATTTTTTCAAGAAACACCGAGGTACGTACTATATTTATCAATACCGCCCACCCCTGCAATATAGACACTTCCAATCACCCACGGACCCAACACACTCCCGCACACTAACACCCACAAAGTCCCATGCACACGTGCACCCCCCACCCACACATATGCACACACCTATGCTTGCACCCCCCACCCACACATATGCACACACCTATGCTTGCACCCCCCACCCACACATATGCACACACCTATGCTTGCACCCCCCACCCACACATATGCACACACCTATGCTTGCACCCCCCACCCACACATATGCACACACCTACGCTTGCACCCCCCACCCACACACCTGCACACAAACACCCACAAAGTCCCATGCACACGTGCACCCCCCACCCACACATATGCACACACATGCTTGCACCCCCCACCCACACATATGCACACACCTACGCTTGCACCCCCACCCACACATATGCACACACCTATGCTTGCACCCCCCACACACACCTGCACACTAACACCCACAAAGTCCCATGCACACGTGCACCCCCCACCCACACATATGCACACACCTACGCTTGCACCCCCCACCCACACACCTGCACACTAACACCCACAAAGTCCCATGCACACGTGCACCCCCCACCCACACATACAGTATGAGACAATATAACGTTATCGTACCGTTTTTACGAAACGAAACGAAAACGGAACGACCTGTCTCGTTGTACGAAACCCCCCACCCGTTTAGACAAAATGGACGGACGGTTCTAAAACGATCACAAAACGATCGTCGCTGAATAAAACGATGAAGAACGATTCGTGCCGTTGCTGCTCCTTTGCGCCCTCTTCGTGTCCGTCCATATCACGTTATCGAAGCCATCGCTGAGATGTTCCTGTGCCCACTGGAGACGCTTCACTTTATTTTGCTGGCGAATCAACTGGCAATAGGCACTGCCGCTGAGAGTCCAGCCCAAAGCAGCGCGACACCTGAGGACTGTCATGGTGTGGCCATGGTGCAAAAGTAGAGCGTGCAACTGAACCGCGGTCGTTTCATCGTCGTCCCTCATCTGCTGCTCAACGAGTGCTTTCACAGGCGCCGTCATCTTCGTTGGTCGGCCTGAACCGGGTCTTCTCTCGATGTTATTCATCTCTCCATAGAAGCTTGTGTATCCCCATTCGGTTAGCTATCAAGCCCTCCTCTCGTAACATGCGGAAGATAGTCGGCGGCTTGTGGCCCATTCGCGCGCAAAGTGGAGATTCGTTGTTGATGTACAGCAGGTGCTGTACATCTCTTGCAGCTTGTGAAAAGCAGAAACAACGAATCCTCCCCAAAACTACCCTTTTAAACAGCATGCCTAATCGTATATGCAGACCGCGCGATCGTTTGTTTTCTTTCTATGCAATCGTTTTTCCTCCGTTCTGCCACAAGGCAGTTAAACAAACAGACGAAACGAATCGTCCGTTTAAACGATTTGACCTTTCCGTATAAACGAAACCAAAATGAAACGAAACGATAACGTTATATTGTCTCATACCGTATGCACACACCTACTCATGAACCCCACCCCCACCCACACACCTGCACCCCACCCCACCCATACCTGCACCCCACCCCACCCACACACCTGCACCCCACCCTGCCCACACACCTGCACACCCCACCCCACCCACACACCTTATACTTCAGCAGCAGCTTCAGATCCCCCTCTGTTGTCTGGATGGGTTCCTTTGGCAGTTTAGAGTTCATCTTGGCAGTGAAGGCCATCACCTCCTGAGACACCTGCCATGGCAGACGGCACACAAGGTTAAGGGAACTACTTCCAGTCCACTTGTTTTCGAAGCTATGACTACTGTGTAGTCATTGTATGCATGGAGCCTTGTGGTATTGATTTGAATGGTGAAGAACAGCACAAAAGGTATGGTAGCCGCGGAAATTATGTTTCCATGCAAAGTTCGTACTTCGCGAACTTCGGACGAAGTTGGCTCGAAGTTCGTACGAAGTTGGCTCGAAGTTCGTTCAAAGTTGGGCCAAAGTTCGTTCGAAGCTCGTATGAAGTGAGCTCGAAGTTGGGCCGAAGTTCGTTCGAAGTTGGCTCAAAGTTTGTTCGAAGTTGAGACGAAGTTTGTTTGAAGTTGGGCCGAGAAAATTGTATGGCTTCATTCAGCGAATACAAACGGCAGAGGATTGTTTCTGATGTTGAGTGGACATACTCGATTTTCCTTCACTGCTCTTCCCAAAATCGTGGAGACGTTGCACTTCCAGGTGCGAAATTCTTTGGATTAACGCTGCAATGTTTACTCATTCGTACGAAGTAACACTGAGCTTCGTACAAAGTTTTTCAGCAAAATTCGCTTCGAAATGGAAACATTTTCCGCACCTACCGTACGTACATACGTATACGCAACTGTATCACTTGGGAATGTGAATTAATTCACATGTGACAAGTACGGTACGTGGAATAAAAAGGTACCGTCTATGGGCATAGGTACAGATACGGGTACGAATATGGGCGTAATTGATACAGCAGACGGGTGCTGATACGGGCGTAGTAAAGTTAGGTACGGGCGGTGGTGTGATTTTGACAGACGGCAATTGTCCTTAAATTAGACTGAATTAGGCCCAGGTCGTACTACGGTGAAAACCACGACGGTGACGGTAACATTTATGGTGACGGCAAAAAACACGGTGAATCGGTCACACTCAAAACTTCGATTAGTTGAACATGGTGTCCAATTTGTTGCAAACTTCCTTCTCGTTGTATTTTTCAGGCCTGTTGAGCTCCTCAGAGACGTAGACGTTCAGGGGAGCGGTCGCTATGGCCTCTTTTTTCTTCCTCGTCATCATTATCCCACTGAATTCTCCCAGGATGTCGGCCCAGACATCGATTAGCTTCCCTTCAGTGTCAGAATCCCACCTCGCTCTAGGTTTCTTGCCCTGGGTTGCCATCGCTCACTTCTTCACTTGCGCAGATCCGAAAAGACACCTACGACTACTGTCGCCATGAACTCCGCCATGGCAGCCATTGTCACGTCGACGTTCATGTCACGTGAAGGCCACGTTCACGTTACGAAACGTGTAGTGTGACTGATAAAACGTCACTGTGCTATCGCTGTCATTTCTGCCGTAGTGTGACTGGGGCCTTACTTAAGTTAAAACGTCTAATTCAAGGACAATTGCCATCTGTCAAAATCCGAGCTAGTGTAATCCAAGACATGAGTACTAGAGGGTCTTTTACAACCACAACCACTCTTCCAGAACTCATTATACCTGAACTTCAACTCAACTGAGCAGCCAAACTTACATTCAAGAGCTCAAAAAGCACCATTTCTTCAACGAAAGAACCATTTCACAATACAGCGATTCAAAGTGGAGTACCTAAAACCAGTGTACATATGTACGTACGTAAGTACGTGCATATCCCTCACCTCATGGTACTCCTTCCACCATCCGACTATCTGGTTGACTTCGATGTGGACACTCTCCAACTTCTCACACAAGCGGACCCAGCTCTCCTTCAGCTGGTCCATGTCCTCATCAATCTTCTGACCAGCATCCTCCGACACACCATACTCGTGCATTTCATTGGCCAGCGCTAGGATACCCTCCAACTCATTCTGCTTCTCATCGCAAGTGTCAGTGATGCCCTGAATGAGAACAGGTGTGCCATTGAGGGAGGGGGAGGTAAATAAGTACACCATGAACAGCTAGTTGTTTCAGAGCAACACACATACGTACGTAGCAATAATGCAATACAGTGCAGGACGTTTGGACCCAAAGGTCTTTGTCAACCGCAGAGTACAAGGTGGTTATGAGCCTCCACCAGATTATGTACATCATATTGTCACCACAGGTATTCATACAATATACACTGTACATCACACGTTGCGTTGTCCCTCACACACGCACACAGCAACACGCACCATTACGATGCTGAAGAATGCCTGTGCCTCCTCCAGAGTTGACCCAGCGTACTCCCGGTCCACTTCGCACTCTGCCCTCTCCAACCACTGCTGGAAGAGAGAGGCATGGTCCAGGAGAGTGGACCATTGGGCCAAGCTGGCCTTGAGAGAGGACTCCAGATCCCTAGACTGAGGAGAGACAGGAAGGTGTGTGCGATGATGTGTGGTGTGATGGGGTGTAACTACATTGTGTGAGGCAATTAACTCTGACAATGTGTGACATACATGTATTTAATGTGCGACGGTGTGGTGTGTGAAACGTGTGATGGAGTGTGACCAGGAGTACCATTCCAAACTTGCAAACTGTACGAACCATTACAATCATAAAATTAACTCATGTTTCTTTTCCCGCAACACACTCCCAAACACTTCAAGAGGTTTTTGGCTTAAAAGTATGTGGAACTGTGCTCTTTTATGTGAGAGATCCAAATCTTCCTCTGAATTAGGAACACCTCTCTATACAGGACAGCCAGCTGGGTCCCAGTGGTGCCCTCTATAGAGAGGCTCCACTGTATCTACGTACGTATGTACATCCGTATGTACGTACCTGTTCACATATTTCTCTGGAGTTTGTTCTCAGGCTGTCCACCACCCCCATCACCTCCCCCTCCTCCCTGGCCCCTGCTCCCACGTAGGCCACAGCACTCTGCTGCAGTGCGTCAAGCTCACGCTCAACCTTCTCTGAGAACTCCATTGTGTGGAAGAAGTCCTGGGGTGTAGAGATTGGTACGTATGCATGTGTGTACGTACGTACGTACATGTACGTAGCAATTTGGGTGTTCATGAGACATTTATGCTGTCCACTTGGACCTGCTCCTGCCTACAACTTAGCCACTAACATCGGACATATACTCCACACCTGTCACCCTCCCCAATCCACCTGTCACCCTCCCCAATCCATCTGTCACCTTCCCCAATCCACCTGTCACCCTCCCACCTCCCCTCCCCAATCTATCCCTTTCACCCTCACCCTCCTACGCTCCCTCCCCACTCCACTCCACCCCTGTCACCCTCCCATGTCTCCTCCCCACTCCACCCCTGTCACCCTCCCACTTCCTCTCCCCTCTCCACCCCTGTCACTCTCTCCCACCTCCTCTCCCCCTCCCCTCACCTCCAATCCTTCGAGGTACTCCCTCCCCTCGGTTGGCAGCACGTGGAGCCGTGGGATCTCATCCAACTCACTGGCTGCCTCCTCCAAGTGACCGCTGATCAGCTGTGTGGGTGGGAGTGTGAAAGTGTGAGGGTAGGAGTGTGTGGGTAGGAGTGTGAGGGTGGGAGGTTACAGTGGGATGGGAATAAGAGTGCTAGATGTCTAATGGGTGGGCCGGGAGGATGGTATATGATACACATAGTAAAATAAGTTACCGTTCTACGTCTGTTGGAGGCTACGGGTACGGGCGTGCTACGGGGAAGGGTGTGACAGCCATTTAGTTCCAACAGGTATTAGTGGTGCGAGCAAGGCGGTCTATGCTGGTGAGAGGAGTACATAGCCTCTGAAAAGGATGTTAATCACACTGAGAGAATAAGAGTGGCATTTCGCTGGAGTAGTAGTGGATAAGTAGGGCAATGCAGTTTGAGGTACAGGCATACCACAGGTAGGGCATACCGCGACCACAGGTAGGGGCACACCAAGACTAACATTATGGGCGAATGCACTGACGTAGAAAGTTAACTTTCTTCATCATTTGTACAGCAGCAGGAGAACATCAGTGCAGATAAGGGGATGGATGACCAGAAGAAACGGAGGGTTACGGCACAAGCAAAATACGTAGAAGCAATGGAGTATAAGGAGGAGGTCTTTCAAGATTAAGATACGGAGGGGTTAATGAGATGCAGGGCAGAGTCTCTATGAGTAGGTCCCAGCGCAGTGCACACTACAGAGACTACAAAGTAGCCACCTCTCCTACTCCAAGCTCTTACCTGTACATTCCTCTTATACTCGAGCTCAGCAATACGAAGGGGAAGTTGAGAGCTGACCAATTCCCATTCCAGTTTGACCCTTTCCAGTCTAGTTTTCAACTCAGACGCAGTCTCTGTCGTACTGATGCTGGCTATGAGTCTGCCCATAACGAGCACCTTCTGTGTCTTGTGTCCTTGAACAGTCATGTTCAGATGGCGCTTCTGCAGCAGGGGAGGGGGGGAGACGGAAATGGAAGTACGTACAAACAACAGCATTAACACAGCACAGTACAGTGCGCACAAATGTATGCACACATATGTATGTCCGTACGTAGGAACAGAAACGGTATACGCAGACACTTGGGGTCAATATGGTACATGCATCATCAGCTAGTCTCAAACCCAGACCCTAACCTCCGCGTCACTACTATTGCACAACCGTGGAGGATAGGGTCTGGTCAGATTCGCCAGGTTTCCGTGTTTGCGTGGAATGCATGGAATGTGATGTCATCGACCGCAATTCATAGGTGACACCGAGATGGTGCAGCACTTCACACGTCGTAGTGCGCAAGATGTCTACGGGTGGTATTCATTTACGGTGCAAAGGATGCTCTGCACCTGTTCCCAGGCCAGCCGACCGGCGCAATCTCGCGTCAGCCTCTTCCGAGCACGTCGCTTCGGAATTGAGGCAGCTTGTTGGACGGTTTCTACTAGCGTCGGCGATCTACGCGTCCGACGACTCCTATACCTGCAGGCCCTGCTTCAACAGGATGGAGAAGATCCTGAAGCTTCGGAAAACAACTGAGGATATTGCACAGGAGGTCATGGTGAACCTGAAGCACACCGAATATCTGTACGGCCGGCAGAGATGTCGAACTCGACGGTATGCGCAAGTGAGAGAGCTGCGCGTCGATGACGGAGGGTCACATTGCATCGGAAAGCGTCTCCAGCGAGCGGCGAGGCGAACCTGTACGTTTCACACTTCTGTCCGACATTATAAGGATTCGTTAGTCGTAAACACCTGTTCCTGCAATCTGATTGGTCTGCCTACATTCCGGCAGAGGACACAAAAACCTGGCAAGTCTGACCAGACCCTATCCCCTCCTCGGTTGCACAACAGTAGTGACGCGGAGGTTAGGGTCTGGGTTTGAGACTAATCATCCAGCTATCATCAGCTGAAGACTCCATTGAATGAGTGTCACCTTCAAAGTGCTGATCAGGTCGTCCATGACCGCTTGTCTGTCACTCTGGGACTGCAGTGACGCCACACTTTGAACGGCTTCAGCCTGCTTGACCACTTTTGCTGACTGCTCCTCACTGCCTCTTTCTTGTTGCTCCTTCTCTTCCAGAAGGGCCTCCTGCACCACCTCCTTGGTCTCCCTCAACCATTCTTCCACATCACTGAGGTTGGAGAAAAACTGGTTCCTTCGCTCTTCATATAGATCCTGCATGTATGGTCAAGAGTAGACGGAACATGCACTTATTTTCAATGCACATTTGTACTAGCATTTGTCTGTGTGGCAGCGTGTGTGTGTGTGTGTGTGTGTGTGTGTGTGTGTGTGTGTGTGTGTGTGTGTGTGTGTGTGTGTGTGTGTGTGTGTGTGTGTGTGTGTGTGTGTGTGTGTGTGTGTGCGTGCATGTGTGTGTGTGGACATGACCCCACCTCCAACTGTATCAGTTCTTCACTGCAGTCCTCTGAAGTGGATTCCACCTCCTCCTTCACCTTCCTGGCTGCTTCCATCACTTGACAGTGAGTACTCACCCAACTACACACCCAGGGACAAACACATGTGCACACATATGCACACAAACGCGCACACGCACACACACACACACACATGCACACACACACACACACACACACACATGCACACACACACACACACACACACACACACACACACACACACACACACACACACACAGACACACCCACACAGACACACCCACACTTGTATGTACACAAGAGATGTACATGTACACAAAATGAGGTTGCATTGCACCATCTATCTACACTGCACCTACGTACGTCTTGCTCACGTACTTGCGTATGTACGTGAGCAAGGCTTTGTATACATCAATCATCAATTATCTGATATCAGGTTAATTAATCAATTTCAGGTACAGGTCACCAATAGCCTGAGTGCTTCATTACACAGTGACAGAGGAGTGGAGTCACACATGGATACGTTCCATGCGCTGGTCAGGACGGATGTGTAAACTGTTAATGAGCAAAGTTCCACACATACAAAGTGTCTACTAATTTGTGTGACCGTCACATATCAGTAAAGCACCTCTCACACACACTCAATGAAACTCACCTATGGGCTGAGGTGGAGGGGCTGGAGGATGAAGCCACAGTATGGCTTTGGGACACTGTCACCATGACAACAAGTGGGCGTGGCACATCCAACACGGACACAATCTCCTTAGACATCTGACTCAACTAAAGTTGTGTACTCTAACATGAGAAACACACACTCCCAATGACATTCCCGTAACAAGATACACATGAAACTACCACTAAAACGGTTATTAGCACACACATTACTTTCTCCAGGGAGGGTTGATTATCCTACCACACAAGACATGCACTTGTACAAACTTCTGAGCCACTAATTGTGTCCAGTCTCGGGCCAGCTGCAAAGAAGCCATGGAAGTGCACAAGTGTGGTGGATCAACACGATTCCCTTGGGGGAGCCCTGTTGCTAGGTTAAAGTAAGTTACTGCTCCAGCTACCTGTCACTAACCAGAGGAGGTGTTGCTAGGTAAAAGAGATGCACTGTTGCTTCTTGTCACCTACTGAGTAGCTGTTGCTAGGCAAAAGTACTGCACTAGCTCACAAGAGTAGCTGTTGCTAGGTAACAGACATACACTGTAGCTCCTTGCCAACAGTGGAGCTGTTGCTACAGTATGACAATATGATATCAATGTTCTGTTCTGTTTTCGTTCCAATTTTACAAAATGATTTGACCATTTTACGATTCGTTGTATGAAAAACGAACGAAGTGCTCGTACCAATCCCAGGAATTACGTAAAGATTAGGAGCTGGAGAAATGGCTAGTAAATGCTCGCGACATTAGCTGGCCTGCCGACAATCGTATCCAAATCTTTCTCGATCGGCATAACATTTCGTTCAATTGTTCTTCTTACATTACACATTGTACACGAAGCGTTCTACAGATGGTAGAATGGAAGTCCACGATGGGACATGCAGTCTGAAATCGACCGTACTCACACTCCACTCACAGCAAGGAAGCCATGGAAGTGCACAAGTGTGCTGTGTCAACACAATTCCCTTAGGGGAGCCCTGTTGCTAGGTAAACATTACTGCTCCAGCTAACTGTCACCAATGAGAGGTGTTGCTAGGTAAGAGCAAGAGTCTTGGTAAGGTTATTGCACCATCCAAGGAGCTGTAGTCGGGGACAAACGACTGCTGCAAGAGGAAGTGTGTCCTACACTGAACATGACATACTGCACTCCACTATCAGCCATGTGTGAACACAGTACACTTCTCACACTTACGCTCACTTGTGTGAAACATAGACCAATAGTGTACACAGAAGTACTCACAGGCACACACACAGAAACAGAATATACAGTTATTTCAGTGCTTCTAGTACCGTTCGCACTTAGCATACTGCAATGACTCACTTGGCAATTAGCACATGAGACAGTTCCAGTGCCGTACATTACATGAGGGATTGCAGTGTGCAAACGGGACTAGAAACCCTGAAACGACTATACACACACACACCACAGAGCACACACCTCAATCCACTTCCTCTTCTTGTCCAAGGTGGAGAAGTCATGCTTAGCGTTACTCCTGCCCTCTGTCTCCATTGCCTCCCTCACGCGCTTCAGACCATCCTGAACCCTCTTCATATTCCTCCCCAGTATGCCATCCAGACTGCAGTACAACCGCCCTTCAACGCCTACCAACTCCTTCACTGCCTCGGACAACTTGGAGCGAACGCCTTCATCAACTATACTTTCTCCCACGTTCAGCAGAACAAGACAAACATGCTGTGACGATGTTGCATACTGCTCAGATTGGAGAACCTTCGCTGAAGATGACTCTTCACTGGAGAAGTGCGGCACTGCAGAATGTGAGCCAAACGCTAGGGCCTTCTCGAGAAGTGTCTGAGGACGAGAAGAGAGCACAAATGAGGATCACGGGTGAAGAATGTGGAGGTGCACACACAGAGAGACACAGTGTAAGCGTCACAAGGATCTCTCAGGCAGGCAGGAAAGAGAGAGACAAGAGAAGGAGAGTACGAGGTGCTGAGATGAAGATGAATGGCAAGGAACATGGCATCTCCTAAAGTATACGACCACGACCACGACCCTAACCTTAGCCATGCCCATGATTGTGTATTTTAGGAGAGCCAAATGTACATACGTACGTACATACACACATCAGTTTGACCCAGCACACCTTGCTACTGCTGATCTGCTGCAAGAGTGAGTTGTACTCACTCCCAGCGTGCTCCGACACACTCTGCACCGCCTTCTTGGCCAGCTGTGTCCAGGCGAGTACATTGTCGTGAGACACCCCAGGAAAGGTCACACTCGCAGCGACTGGGGACAAGAGACAAAGGGAGCAGTGTGAGAGGAGGAAGGAGGCAACAATGAGTACAAATGCCCACGACAGTGCAAGTACTTCCCACAAAAACAGTACGTTATGTCATTGACGGTCAAGAAAGGGCTTGCTTTATTTCTAACACTGAATCTACATGCACACGTACTTGGATCACTCTACTCAAAGAGGATATGGCAAGGCATCCATTATGGAGTGAGAGTGGTACAAATACCCATGTAACGCTCAGTAACAAGTACCTACCGGCGGCTCGACGATCAAGAAAGAGCTTGCTTCAATTCTAACACTGAAACTACGTACGTACACACGTACTTGGACTGGGTCACTCTATTCATACAATAAGATACGAATTATCATACAATTATCTAAGATACGAAGAGAAATCAGCAAGGTTCCCATTAGCGAACGAGACCGCACACCACACGAGCGGACTCTACCGACGACTAGAGGTATTCGGACTCGCCCACAAAACAGTAGGTCGACTTCGGTTAGGTGTACGTACGTACGTTGAACGGCACGGGCATGTGGAAGTGATGCTTCGCCTTGAAACGTGGAGGAAGTAGACGGAATACACAAATGTTGCCATTCTGGTGACACTTCTGCAAGTTCTGGTGCATTGGGCCCGAGAAGGACTTTGACGATACAAAGCAGCTAGCTATCTCCCGGCCACTCTGAAAGCCTGTCAAAAGCCAAAGCCAAATGACCTGAAATGTAAATTTCCGGTTAAAATACTGATACACGTGAAGGTTTAAAGCTACCAACTGCAAGGACAATGGCGCCAAACCAACCTAGCTCAGCCATTTCCGTGCCTCGTGGTACTCAACGGTACTCAACTACCAGCCATTTTGTATGTGACGACTTGCAATCACGTGACCTAACCCCGCCCCTTGCGCGCCCCACGCTGCATGCTGAGCATGTTGGGATCTATGTTGGGATCTGAGTGTCGCGCAACAACACCACCTTAGCAATCAATTGGAGCGCACACCATATGGCTGGTTACATCTCAGTGCAGGAGGACTTAGGTATGCTAATTCGTGCAGCGTTGTTTGCTCCTGCGTGTTATCGTGAATGGCATGACACACGGGGGAGGACAGACGCCATTATTACAACATGACTGTACATACATGCAGAGCTCGGACACAGGCATACCCACTCAGTCAGTATGACTGCAAGGTGCCTGGCAAGCCTCTAATTATAGGCATGCATGGGATATGTTTTGGAGAAAGGGTGAAGGTGGGAGGTTACAGGGTGGGGGTTGGGGGTGAGGTGGGACAATACAATAGAATGTATACATGTATTTGTACATGGGTTTGGAATTGGAAAATAAGAGTGGATTCAATGAGGGGATAGGGGTCTGGGGGTGGTCAGTTAGTAGAGGGAAAAGGGCGAGTGAGTGGGGGTAAGGTCCACGTGGTGCTGAGCCTTGCGTTGAAAATGTGTGCTGAGCAGGATACTGAGGTTTTGCTCAGGTCCAGGAGGATGCGGCGAACTGAGTTCCTCTGGAGGTTGGGGAGGAGGGCATGCAGGGAGGCAATTGTTTGGTTGTTGAAGTGGCCAAGGGTGCCAACTTCGATTGTTTCTAAAACTGATTGAAAACCCAATGTTTCGAGGTCGTTGAGGAGGGCTAGATAGTTTGGTTTCAGTTGCTTCCGCCTGCGGGCCTCCTTTAGTGTTACCGTTTAATGTCGTGTTGTACTGAAACTTGCAAGGAAGGTTACCATTACAGGCAGTTTTGTACGCAGTTGTCAGGGCTACAAGGTATATAGGTAGGGGTATTGAAGATCAACAGCAAGACCAGAACGCATTGTAATTACCATGCCATGAGATGTAGCTAAGTAGGTCTGGCGTGGTTATCCTTATCTACCACAATAAAGACTGGGTAAGTCAGCAGGTTTTGTAAAGTAAGGACTTCACTGTGTTGGCAAATGGAGTAGAATACCTACATCATGCAATTTGCAAAGTTGAATGCAGTTATGAGTGTCTGACGCTGAAAGTACTACTTACGCGACTCTGACTGTAGTTGTGTGGCAATCGCAATGGTCCTGACGTGCTAAAGGTACTCTTGGCCCAAATGGTCCTGCTTATCTAGAGAAGCATCAGGTTGCTGTGATTGCGATCCATGGTCATGAAAAGGGTGTATTTGTGAGCAATTCACGTGGCATAGAAAGTCAATAACAGAACGTTTCTGCCTCGAGGGCCTTCTTCAGCTGTTACACTGAAGTACTACAGAGTGACGCACCTTATAAGTACAGCGTTGGGTGATGTCATGACAGGTGTTGATGGGTTTGGTGGTTAAAGGTATTAAAAATAAAATAAAATAACAAAATAAATAAAATAAAATGATAAAATGATGGAATGGATATTCTAATGAAGTAAATTGAGGGGCATGCATGGAAATTAGGTGGGTGGTGGTGGTGGTGTGGTGCTACTGTTAATGATGGGGTACCATACAGGTGACAGGTGAAGTCCACAATCGAGGTTCATGTTGTGGGGTTCAGTACGGATCTGGATTGCTTCCATTGTTCTCCTCTTCCAGAATTCACGCGCTGTCCCATGAACCCGTGCTTCTTCCCAGTTGATGCTGTGGTTGGTGGTGTGGGCGTGCACGGCTATCCTGTTCTTCTCATCTCCCCTCTTTACTGCTTGCTTGTGTTCACTTATTCTGAACTTTAGTTTTCTCTTGGTCTCCCCGATGTACACCTTGGGGCAGTCCTTGCAAGGAACCTGGTAGACCACTTCCTTCCTCTTCTCTTCTGGCGTCTTCTGCTTCACTCTCACAAGCTGCTGCTTCAATGTACTTTGGGGCTTGAAGATAGCTTTCACGTCAAGGGGTCCACAGGTCTTCTCTATCTTCTCGCTGAGACCTCTCACATATATAGGGGAGTTGGAGTGTCTTCGGTGGTTCCTCTTCGTCTGGTTCACATGTCTGTTGTCTCTGAGGCTTGGTTAGGGTCTTTCTGACCAGCTTCTCAGGGAACCCATTGGCTTCAAACACACTGGCAAGGTGCTCCATCTCTGCTTGCCTGCTGGTGTTGTCGCAGATACGAAGGGCTCTGTCCCGCATACCTCGCATCACTGTCAGCATTCTGGGATGGTGGTGAGAATGGTATGGGATGTACCGGTCCGTGTGGGTCAGTTTCCTGTACACTGCAGTGGACAGTTGGTCTTTGCTGCGTGTCACCAGGACATCCAGGAATGCAAGTCTCCCCTCTTCCACTTTCTCGATTGTGAATTGGATGTTGGTAGACAGACATCTGGTTGAGGTGTGCATGGAAGGATTGCAGTTCCTGTTCTCCATGGGGCCAGATGACAAAGGTATTGTCAACATACCTCAGCCAGAGGCTGGATTGGAGTGGGGCAGAGTGCATGGCTTGTTCCTCCAGATCTTCCATGAGGAGGTTGGCGATGACGGGGGATAGGGGAGAGCCCATGGGTGTATCATCAATTTGTTCAAAGAAGTTGTTCTGAAACTGGAAGTAAGTAGATCTTAGGCACAATTCAATGAACTCCACCAGTTTTGTGGTACCGGGATGCTGGTCCTGTCCACCAGGGTTGGGTCCTTGGTCCGTCTTGCTTTGACCACTTCCAGTGCTTCATCAATCGGTACCTGTGTGAACAGGCTCGTGACGTCAAAGCTGTCCATTAGGTCCTCTGGTCCAGTGCAGACTTCTTGCAGCCATTCCACGAACTTGGTTGAGTTCATTATTGTGTACTTGGTTTGTCCTGACAGAGGGGTCAGGATTCTGGCAAGGTCTTTGGCCGGTCTGTAGGTCATTGTATCCTGCATTGGGTCTCCAATGCAGGATACAATGACCTACAGACTGGCCAAGACTTGTTTATATTACACATTTAATGCATCTAACAGTCAACACACGTAAAAGTGACGTCAGTGTGATGGGCGGAGTCCCATGACCACCCCAAGTGGTGCTGAGTCACTGCCTGGCTCCAAGTGTGAAATTCACCGCTGTCACTGCTTGTATGTAGCACTGCCTAAAATTGGACATTTATGGTGTCTTGCACTATGGTTGGTAAGCTTCCCTCCAAGCAAATGGTGGGGAGTGGAAGGTCATGAGAATGGCATGATTGTGATGTTTTGCTTTGGTTAATGATAATCATGAAGTGTTTAATGACATTCATTTACCCATGAATGTAATTAAGTAGTGGAAATATGGGCATATGGCCCACACCAGACCACCTTAACCTCAATGTGGACCACACAAGAAGCACTTCCTGGGCACTGCCTTTAGGGCATCTTCCAGTACATAGAACAGTGCATGGCTTCTCCTTTTTCTGTACATGTACACTTTATGCGGAACTCTTCCTCCCTTGAATGATTAATGGCCAGTACAGTTATTTGATGAGTGGCAGTGATGGAGCTACGTAGGAGTTCCTCAGTTATGATGGAAGGCAGGTGTAGCTGTTCATGGCAGACTGGAGTACAGGTTGAAGGCTCCCAGGGAAATCGGTTCAATTCTTTCCATCTTTGTTTTTAAAGAGGTAACAGGATTGCCGATGCAAACCAGGAGTCTGCATGTAGTCCATATAATATACCTCCCATATGTTGGGGTTCTGTACAGCTCCTGTATACAAATTAAAGGATGCTTAAGAAGAAGTTTGGCCTATGAACGTTGTATTGCAGTGTAGTGAATGCATGCTGGATCAGGACCAACACGGGTATGTTCTTTTGGAGTGCACAGTGCAGCATCATTGCTACGGCACACAATTAGCAAGCCCTTCAGCAAGTTGTGTTGACTACTGCATGTGGGTGTCGGGGAAGGGGGGATACGTACACTCGAGTGTATGTAACATTATGACAGTGACAATGACCATCACCACAAGTGCATCTGTGTGTTCATCAGTGCCTCTTCTGGTGACCATTATATAACTCATATGTAGCACAGACAGTGTCAACCATTCCTTTCTAGTGTGTGCATTTGTGTTTCTGTATAGAAAATCGTTGATCACGTATTCATTTGCCACTGTGTGTGCCATTCATTGAATGTATATACCAGAAATAGTTGGTTAAGAAATGGATCTGGATGTTTGTACATGTGTGTGTATAATACATTTGCACACTGTTATCTCGTGTCTATGTAATTATACAATTACGAGCAATGTTCTAACAGTAAATGTGATTTGGGGTTCTAACAGTACTGGGATGTACAGTAATGGGAAGGGAGGTGCATTCACTTGAGTCTATGTAACACTTATGACAGTCACAATGACGGGTTAATAACCGTCGACACAAGTGCGTCTGTGTGTTCATCAGTGCCTCTTGTGGTGACCATTACATAACTCCTTCCCCAAACCTGCTGCAGGTCTTGTTTGCTCATGTGAACGGGATGGGTGGAATTGGCTGGTTCAGCCTCAGCAGGACTGTGCTGTCACGATTAGAGCACATCTCAGTGTTACATGTGTACTGACTGTATAATGAATGCATGTACAGTGTGTGTGTGTGTGTGTGTGTTTGTGTTTGTGTTTGTGTTTGTGTGTGTGTGTGTGTGTGTGTGTGTGTGTGTGTGTGTGTGTGTGTGTGTGTGTGTGTGTGTGTGTGTGTGTGTGTGTGTGTGTGTGTGTGTGTGTGTGTGTGTGTGTGTGTGTGTGTGTGTGTGTGTGTGTGTGTGTGTGTGTGTGTGTGTGTGTGTGTGTGTGTGTGTGTGTGTGTGTGTGTGTGTGTGTGTGTGTGTGTGTGTGTGTGTGTGTGTGTGTGTGTGTGTGTGTGTGTGTGTGTGTGTGTGTGTGTGTGTGTGTGTGTGTGTGTACAGACAGTGTCAACCATTTCTTCCTAGTATGTGCATTTGTGTTTGTATATAGATCATCATTGATCACGTATTCATTTGCCATTGTGTGTGCCATTCATATAACCTATATGCCAGAAATAGCTGGTTAAGAAATGGATCTGGATGTAAATTTGTACATGTGTGTGTATAATACATTTGCACACTGTTATCTCGTGTGTATGTAATTATCTAATTATGAGCAATGTTCTAACAGTACTGGGAAGTACAGTAATGTGATTTTGGGTGCATGGCAATTTCCATTGGCTCATCCCATTCTGGTTACATGCACTTTTAACTCTGTAATTGTCACTTGCAACATTAACCACATCAGGAGCACCGAATACTGCATGCCAGTGAGATGTGCATGCATGCAGATGGCAAGTGCATGCAGGTGCTGTGTGTGAATACACGCATTGTATAATTACAATACACAACAATCATGCAAACATGTCCATGGTGTCAGTGGTGAGTGTGTGATCAGGTCCAGGAAGCATCCAACTGCCACTCTCAACTTTCTAGCTTTCTCTGCTTCAAATCAGCTGCAACACAAACAAAAGAAACTAGGATGAATAGTCATATATATGAGCTGTGTACACACACAAACACACACACACTGCATATACAATGCAGACAATTAAGTATAAACACAGCCGTAACAATAATACACACGAATACACTCATACACTTGTGGAATGGATGTGCTGAGTGGGTGAAGTAAATGTATAAACACAACCGACCAATTAAAATTACATAACAAGCCTTAGATGTTAAGTCAGTGTAAAGCATTCATGAGTATACACAGTGCTGAGGTTTACATCCAACCTGCAATGTGATTGATCCAAGTGGTAAATAGCAAAAGTTAGATCTTATACAAAAATTCATGGTGTAGAAGACGGAATCTTCTTCCATGGGTGGAGGGACTGGGCACGTAAGACCATGAACACTCACACACTAGAGATCACCATTGCCCACACACGAATGCACTGCTCCCTCTCACATCCCCCCCCACACGTACCTTCAAGAGCTTGCCCAGTGAGATGGCTCTCTCCTCAGTTCTTCATGAAGACATTTAGAAGACGGTGTCATCCACAGCATCCTCCCGTCATGTGCTGGAGGAACCTGTACGCAGAAGGAAAGGAGGGGAGCTCAAGGTGCTGTGGACAGGACAATGGTGGACTCTGTCACATGCTAAACCAGCCAATGGCCGATTTCCGCTTGACGGCAGTCCCTCCCTTCTCCCAACAAATCATGACAAGGAGTGTTTGACGACCGCTGAGATGAAGTTGGCAGTGGTGAAAGTAGTGCTCTGTTTGACCAATTAGACACACACACAAACACACACACACTTCACTACACACACACACACACACACACACACGCCTCACTACACATGGGAATGAGCATGTCTCTTGTGTGATAAAAGGTACAATGTGGACACAACGTGTAAATCTGGACAGGAGTGTGTGGTGACACTGTTAGCAGAACTGCACACTCAGTAGCACATTAAACTTCACACACAGTGTGTGTGGTTGGAGGGTACAAAGCAATGAACATAACACTTCACACAACACAACCAGCAATTACACATAACAGTCATCAACAATGAGACACCACCTCCACCTGGTGCATCCTCCCAATCTCTCTCCTCACACTCCCTCCACACGTTATCAGCAGGTCACATCCATGCACATGCATGGATGAGGCTTTCAGTACACATATGTACACACACACTACACACAAACAGAAACACAACAGACACACACAGACAGTAACACAAACACATGTACACACATACCCACACAAGGAGATATTCCACCAAGTTCAAATCATGCAAAAACCGCTGAAGACATTCTGAAGAACTGTGCATGACCACCTGAAAAGGGGGATGTGTGTGCCTGGTCTGTTTTCATACGCACATCTCCCCAACAACACCCACAGACATGGTCCAACCACAAGAATGGCATTAGCTGGTGCAGTGTACACTGGAGGTGTGTCCCCAGCAAACAGGGGGCAGACCATCTGTGGGGCACACACATGCACACAGACAGACACAATACGTACCTCCCTCGCTCCTTTTGCTGCATTAGAGCAGAAGTGCATGGTTCACATCACGTACGGCCAGACAGCCGACGTACGTATGTCGCTAGCAGAGGTAAGTGATAGCTAGCTAGCTACGCATTATGGGGGAGATGCGCGGCGGAATCAAAGAGTGAAGACAGCACAATAGGAAGCTTACAGCATGATCTAGGAAGAAATCATGCTTACTGAATACATATCCACCAGAATGCGAGCCAGCCAACCTTGCTACTGTACTCGGTTGCGCACAAGTTCCACTCCGAGGGGCAGCGGCCATTTTCAATCATCAAACGTCACATTCCGATCATAGGCGTCGCCCTCCCCATGATCAGCGAAGGCAATGGCGGAAAGAGCAGCTGCAGCGGAGGGTGAGTCTGTCTGTGAGGGAGTGTAACGTTCAAATCGTATTATAAAACTTGTAATTGACAAGCGTATGTGAGTCTACTGTCTTACTAACACGAGTTGTTCTTGCTGTTACGAGTTGTTCTTGGTTCCTTCTTCAGATGGCCAGAAAAGCGAACTTGGTAGACAATTAGTGGACGCATGTTGGCGTAGAAACTGGCAGACAGCACGAAGTCTCATAGATAACGGTGAGTGGACCAGAGCTGAGAGACACAGTGAAGTAATGTTCTGTTAATGTCGCCCAGCAATCGGCCGTTTCTGCCCATGTTAGCTACGTAGCTACCAGCCCACACAGCTATGTAACTAGCTAGCTACAAATTGCACCTCTTGTTACTAGTCTAAGATATTGCCACAGTGATTGCAAGGGTATAGTCTTGTAAACCAGAACCCACCTGTCTGCCAGCCAAGTAGCTATCTGTGGAGAGGTGGAGTCTGGTTCAGGGATTAATGCAAGGGGGCACCATTGACTCGTACATGTTTATGTGTTATGCATGTGGAGTTGAGTTTATGACACCCAGATGCACAGGTAGGTATGACATCATCATCTCCCATTTAAACGATTTGTGAAAAATTCCAAGTGTTTTTCCATCTTGTTGATTATGTCACTAGTCTTACACCACCACCCTCCCCACAGAAGGGTGCAGTGGACTTTAGACTTGTAGATGTGATTGGCAAGAATGCACCATAAAGTGAAGACAGCCCATCAAATTTCTAGAGCAATGACTCTATTAGAAACACCTTTGTGTTGTCTCCCATTTGAATGACTTGTGCAAATTCTAAATGTTTATCACCCTTTTCCATCTTGTTCATTATGTCACTGATACCCAACAAACTAATGATGCTGCCCTGGGCATGGCAAAACATGACAGTGCATATACGGTAGCTATTTGGTTCAAATTACGTATGCGGATGTTGACACTGACAGTCAAGTAGCTGTAATCGAGGGTGACTGGAGCTTCTATAGTGTGCGTGTGTGTGTGGGGGGGGGGGGGGGTAGAGGGGAGCATTAGTACATGGCACAGTGGTGGAATGTTGTGAATCTAGAGCTTTTAGAAACTCTGTCTGAAAAGTAAAGACAAGTCTTATTTCCCTTTGGCCAGCTAAGCTCGAAAGTGAGAGGACTCAGCCCCTTGCTCTTTTAGGCTGAAGTCTCCTTCCTTCCTTCCTCCACTCTGCCTGCGGCTATGCACATCACACACAAAGGGTAGTCTTGTGAACCGGACCCCATACTTTTGTCGGTCTTTTTGCATTTTGCTGGTGGGCTGTGCTCCACTGTATAGATAATACTGTATTTCTTGCTGTTCTTACAGCAGATGCTCAGCTATGTTTAACCTTTTACAGATTCATGAGTTGCAAGATTGCAAGACAATAGCCATGTCCATGAATCTGTCTATATTCAGACCCTTACTTCCTCTCATCCAATTATGAATTGATCAATTGTGTGTCAACCTGATTCTATGTAGTTTCGTTCTAACATCAATTTAATGTTAAGAGGAACAGGTACTGCAGCATACCCAGTGCTACACATGCATGTCGTAGGTTAATTTGTGACAATGTTTGGAAGTTTTCTCTTAGCCATGTTTGCTCTTGTTTAGGTTTGTTTACGTATACTTTTGTCTTCTTTTGCAGGCGCGCACGTCAACACAAAAGGTGAATTTCAGTGGACTCCACTGCATTGGGCTGCTTGGCATGGCAACTCGGAAACTGCCAAATTTCTACTAGAGAAGGGTGAGTTCACTTTCTTTTCTGAATTGTCTAGTTGTTAAGGTTGTCTTTAGGTTTACCTCATGAGTACACAAAGCCCACAACTCTTAAGTATTGTCACCCTTGTTTTGCCGCATTTCATGTACTGTATAAAGACTTACAGTACAGTGAGCAAATATACACACTAACGTTCTGGGGACAATGCCTTGAATCCTCTTGTGTGCAATCACAGTGAATGTCTAGCGATTGCTTTGTATGTGAGCATGTGTGTGCTTTCAGTGGAGATGGAAGCGGTTGTCTTCTAGGAATACGTGCAGTGTTAATTGATGAATTGATCTTGTGAACATGTACATAGCAGAATCAATCAATCAATAGCAACTGATTGCAGGACATTTCGACCACATGACGAAGGCATCCTTGACCAAACATCCTACCATATTGCTATTGATTAATTGATTCTGCTACATAAATGCTCATCAAGATCAATTTGCCAGTTGTCACAACGTAGCAATGAGCTTCTACAATGTCACATACAGTGTTGGATGTTCAGCCTGTGACAATGCTGACTAGCACTTCATGCACTACTGATGGTGTGCTCTGTACAACATTGGCTCACTAACACAAAGCTGTATGGAATGCCATTGTATGCGAACTCATAACCTGTCAGTGACTGCACAATTTCTGGTTAACTGTGAGGGACATGCGACCATTTTTGATCCCAGTTCCACACTCCAGTGTGCAGTTGTACTTCCAAGACAGCTCACAACACTCTTAGATGCATTGCCATGGCTTCTTTAAGGGTCTACTGTTTACTGTTATTGGTGCACCTGTTGCATGTGTAGGACATTTGTGAGGTGCAGCCAATCTTGTGGTACGTCACTTATGTCTGTTGTGTTTATGAGTGCAGCTGTATGCAAAATGCTGTGCTCAACTTCATAACGAAATAAACAGACTATGCCCCCCATCTCCAACACTGTCTGTGGTGGAAATAACAGTTTTGCTTGCTTGGGGAAATGATGCTAAAGTGTTCTGTCAGTCTACTAAAACACTTTAGGATCAGGTACCCATGTCTAGTAACAATAGTGATTGCATCAAGTAGAAATCAGTACTTAAGAACACTGTATACAGGTACACTGTACTAGCACATTCATGTTTTGATGCTTTTAGGATGGCATATGCTCTAACCGTCCTCCCCTCCACCCCCTGAGAATACGCAGTATATAATGGGATTTGAGTGGAAATCACTGTTAATTCCAGTATACGTTTCCGGTTATGGAAGAAAAATGGCCGCTCATTGGGTGTGCTACGAAAAGGTCTGGTTTTCGTTGCAGCTGATATTTCTGCTATTATTTTAATTGTATCAGTGAGGAGTCGACCTCAGACAGCGAAGCAAACCTTTTTAACGAATGCCTGACAGTTGAGAGGTTGTTCCCCAGTGTGGGAGGGTGAGCCCAGTGTGGGAGTGTGTGTCCCAGTGAGGGAGGGTGTATCCCAGTATGGGAGGTGTGCCCCAGTGTTGAAGGGGGTGCCCCAGTGAGTGGGAGAGAGTTCTGCAGTGTTAAGGTGTGCCCCAGTGTGAGAGGGTGTGCCCTAGTGTTGAAGGGTGTTACCAATGTGGGATGAAGATCCCCAGTATGGGAGGGTGTGCCCCAGTGTGGGAGAGCGTTCCGCAGTGTTGGAAGGTGTGCCACAGTGTGTGAGGGTATGACCCAGTGAGGGAGGGTGTGCCCAAGTCTAGGAGGGTGTTTCCCAGTGTGGGAGGGTGTGCCCACATTTAGGAGGGTGTGCCCTGGTGTGGGAGGGTGTTCCTAGTGTGGCGTTTATTGGTAACGGTAAGTATGGCGTAGACGATGTCGGTGTGATTCCAGGTGTTCCAGACGGGGGCGTAAACTCCCTTTACTGCAGAGAAATGGTGCAGCAGCGATTTCATTGGTTGGGGCGAGGAGTGGGATTTACACATTCTGCTAGACCCTACATTTCTTCCGCCCCCACGCGCGAAGACAAAGTAGGGTGTAGCAGCTAGACTAAGTGTGGGAGGGTATTCCCGAGTGTGGGAGGGTGTTCCCGAGTGTGGGAGGGTGTAGACGGGTTTGATAAATATAGTACCATGGCATTTCTTGAAAAAGAATTGTGATATGACTCATATCTACGACTGGAGTAGCTGACTTGTAAGTTGCTCTCAATAACATGCTGCAAAGTTCATAAAAGCTTTTGATGATAAGCCATTTTCTCAATCGTACGTATATATAGGAAGAGAGTCCTGAAATAAGTGACTGTGTTACTGTTATTATATGAGTTTCTTGAGAGGGTATAGATGATCTCCTTAAATTCTCTCGTGCATACATACCTTTATTGTATGTTAGACAGTGGAGACACATTGTGGGGACATGCTACATATGTATATGCAAGTCAGGCTTTTGTTGTCTAATCATATTGCCTCATTGAATGTTATAATCACATCACAGTGAGAATGGCTTGTTATAAGTTTTTTGTCTACTCATATTGCGTCCTTAAATGATATAATCACAGTGAGAGTGGCTTGTTATAAAGTGTGTCTTGAATCTGATGACACTAGCATATTGTTTTGTAGTAGTCTTGAACCCAGTCCCTATTTCCATTTCTTGTTATAAAGTGTTTCTTGAGGTTTACAAAAGTTGTATCATTGACAGCCAGCCTGTCGTAGTGTGTGGACAGTGCAGTAATTGGTGCATGTCTAAGTGTGTCAAAGGAGGTAATCTCATCAGAATATTTAGTGAAGTATAGTGACTCAAGATGCTAGTCTGGATACCCTGTGTTACTACTCTTACATCTCTTCCTTCCTGATAGAATGCTTTATATAGAATTAGTTTATTCATGACAATTTAACCCAGCGGCTAATCTACGTAAGTGGGCACTGCAGCATAAACCTGATGACACTAGTATATTGTTTTGTAGTAGCCTCGTACCCAGTCCCTCTTTCCATTCCGGCCTTTGTTCTGAGGGAGAAATAGGGCCTGGTGACATTGGTCCCTTATGTAGGTGAGGTCGAACATTCAACCTGTGACAATACTTGACTATAGCATTTCATGCAATACAAGCACATGTTCATTCGCATGGACTCGTTTGCTGTTAGCCAGAATAGTGAGACCCCATTTAGGTGGCGATGCTGTGCTATATAGTGTTAGTACAGGTATGTCAGTGGGAAGCTTACTAAGTGCTGACTTAACCCATTAGGCCCGAACTTAAATTTCGCGCGGTAGCATTCAGTTCCTAACTAAATTCAAAATGGCGGCGTAGCCAAATCGTCCGAACCAACAGCAGCAACTCACCACGCTTTCTTCGTGTTGGAATGGAGACGATGAGCGTCGAAGTGATTTGCGCTGTGGTAAATGAGAAGGTTAGGATGTTTTGAAGCGAGTGGAGCCGTTTCAAATTTGCTCTTCGACGAAGAAGAAAGAAAGATTGGTACGTAAGTAGCCGCATGCAGCGAGCTGGTATATACCACAAAATACAGTTTGATACGAGTTAGTAGTGATGTAAAACAGTCGTAGAAGATGTAACAGCTCCACAACTGGCATCTAGCCAACTTGCCGTCTCTTCTGCAATCATCTGTTGGCGGTTCAAGACGTCCGCAGCCTTCGCAAGATTCGGCGCTTAATATCTCACCGGGAGAGTGGCCAGGAGAGACGGTTATGCAGCCAAACTATAGACAAAGGACTACAAGGAAAAGCACAGAGACATTACTCGCTCGTAGCCATTGAAGGGTCTGTTAATGCGAGCTTTCTGCTATGACGAGATATCTCGTCATTCGTAGTTAAGCGCAATGCGTTTTTTGACGAGATATCACGTCATTCGTACGTAAAGGGTTAAAGACAATTATGCCAGTGTAGGATAGTGTTCCGCAGTGTTGGAAGGTGTGCCCCAATGTTGGAGCATGATCCCTGTTGTGAGAGGGTGCTCCCCAGTGTGTGAGGGTGTTCCCCAGTGTGGGAGGTGGTTCCCCAGTGAGGGAGGGTGTGCCCCAGTGTGGGAGGGTGTGTCCCAGTGTGAGAGGGTGTGCCGCAGTGTGGAAGGGTGTGCCCCATTGTGGAAGGGTGTGTCGCAGTGTGGGAAGCTGTGCCCCATTGTGGGAGGGTGTGGCCCAGTGTGAGAAGGTGTGCCCCATTGTGGGAGGGTGTGGCCCAGTGTGAAAGGGTGTGCCCCAGTGTTGGAGAGTGTGCCCCAGTGTGGAAGGGTGTGTCGCAGTGTGGGAAGCTGTGCCCCAGTGTGGAAGGGTATGCCCCAGCGTGAGAGGGTGTCCCCACTGAGGGAGGGTATGCCCCAGTGTGGGAAGCTGTGCCTCCAGTGTGGGAGGCTGTGCCCCAGTGTGGAAAGTGTAGATCGCAGATTTCAGTCATGAGGCGAGTGCCTAGGTGACCGAAACGTCCTGAAATCAGTTGCTATTGATTCAATTCGTCGCAACATACGTAGCAATGAGCTTCTACAAGATCACATACAGTGTTATATGTTCAGTCAGAGACAATGCTGACTAGCACTTCATGCACTACTGGTGGTGTGCTCTGTACAGCATTGGCTCACATACACAAATCTATGGAGTTCTATTGTATATGTGTACACATAACCTACCGCCGGTGACAGCACATTTTTGTCTGACATTTGGTGTGAAGTGTATGCGCATATACAGATACTACTGGTAAACTGTGAGAGGGACATGCAACAGTGTACAGTTGTGCTGCCAAGACAGCTCACAACACTCACTTGAGGCATTCAGTGTATGCATTGCCATGGCTTCTTCAAAGGTCTACTGTTTACTGTTATTGATGCACCTGTTGAATGCGGTACATTTGTGAGGTGCTACCAATCTTGTAGTGTATCACTGTATGTGCTAGTTGTGATTGTTGTGTGTGTGAGTGTAGTTGTGTGCACGAAACAACGCTCTACTTCTGATTGGACAATGCAGCTTTTGCGCATATTGTTTAGTAGTGCACTTGTATGTTGTGTATATAATGACTTTTATAGTGGGTAGTAGACTGACTGACTGTTGAAAGAACAGTGCCTCTTTAAATCCTCCTCATAACTATAGCAGTGTACATGCAGTGGGTGCATTGTTGTTTCATCTGTTGCATTGCACTCACTACAGGTGCAGATACAGAGGTGCAAGACAAGTTTGGGAAGACTCCTCTCATGCACGCCTGCCGTGTCGGCCACAAAGAAGTGGCCTCGCACCTTATTGAGCATGGTGAGCAACTGCATGTTTTTGTTAGCATGCCGTGTTAATTGTTTATGATGAAAAGACGAAAGCAAAGAGTTTAAATTGTGCGAGGGTGAGGAGTCATGTGGTTGCCCCAACTCACTTATTACATGAAAGATGTAATTTAACATGCTAAAAAGGTTTCTCAAAATTGGTAGTAAATTTATCTAAATGACAACAATGCAAGCAGAAAATAGTGCAAGTTTATACTGAGAGCATTTTACTGAGCATTTAGAGGTATAGGCTATGTGGTTCGAGTGAGGCTGCAATGACCAAACTGCCCGCACCACTCTTCTACACACATGGCACTTTGTAATAGTGACTACCTTGTAGTGGCGTGGTGCCAAAACGAGCTATAGAATTAACAGTAGCTAATTATGTTACCTGTACGAATATCATGACATCATACATAATATTTTGACAATTTGGCTGCTTCGAGCTTAATGAACGTTTCACATATTCGCCATGCTCGAGACAGCAAAAGCAGAGGCAAGAAACTTAGTCATGGAGGAATGATGAGAAAGCATTCTGATGGTATCGTCTGTAGTGCAGTAACCGTAATATACACCTCATTATTTACTGCCGTGTTTGAAACTCCCATTTCTATGCCTCTGATAGGAGAGGGTAGGAAGGTAACAATATGTGACTGAAGGAATGTAGAAAGACAAGGCATGAAATTCTTGAGGTTACGTATAGATGATCTCATAGAATTCCCACTTGCATACAACGGTACACTTACAGTCTGTAAGATAGTGGGCACACATTATGGGGACATGCAAGTGAGAATTTTATGAGATAGTCTATACGCATCAGAAGAACAGAGAACAGCAAGGGCAAGGGGACATTGAATGCACACAAACTCTGAACACAACCTACCAATTAGATGATTCCCTCCATTATGATGTTCAATGAGGCCGTCAACCCTTTTGTTGTCTACTCATTTTGCCTTAGGTTGTCTTCAGAGTTTGTGTGAATTCAATGTCCTCTTGCTCTTTGGCATTTTAGCACATGTCGTGCAATATTTCAGTACAGTGGACATGAATACGTACCGACTAATGTTGTGAGGACAATGCCTTGAATCGTTTTGTGTGCAATCACACAGTGAATGTCTAGCGATTGCTTCATGTGTGCATCATATTTTGTCACTCATCATTGTGTATTATAGAGGTAGACACTCTGGTGAGAACCATAATAGACCCTTACCATTAAAGCTGAGGTATGCACAGAATTATAATTGCAGGTGATAACTGCCATGACATCACATCTGGCGACTGGCTCTGGCAACCAAAACCTGGCTTAAGTATGGGAAAGATGGGAAACAGTACCAATCTTTGAAGCTGGTGTGTGGCTCAGATGTACCGTTTACTCTAGAGGTGGGACAATTATTCCAATATTCAGTGTTTTCGAATGTTGGCTAACATATTACGTACATAAAATATACTTTTGCCTATTCGAATATTTGCTATATGTATAGAATTCGTTATTACTATTTTATACGTATGAAATAAGCATACTTTGGCATCTGAATTGATCTTACAGTGGAAGATAGATAAGCTCCAACCAGGATCCCCACTAGCGTGAATCGTTTCTTCAGTGGAACGGTTTACTGCCAGCATATCAGGGCTTTTGGACTGCAAGCAGAACTGTACTTCCACCGTAGATAGTGCTGGGTTCAGCTGGAGCCAGCTTTAAGCACTTGAAATGCTTTTTGTCTTATTAGCAGATGTAAACCACAATGTTTGTACTACACTATTATATACGCCATAGCAGAATTGCATCATCATTCTGAGAATATATATAGAAGGAATATTCAAATCCAAATGTTAGCATTTGTCCCAACTCTAGTTTACTCTGATTTAGTGAAAAGTACATGACTACGAATGCCTGACATGCCCGAATACCTGTGAAGCAGTGCAATACATTGAGCAAGTGCAAGATCTAGGTCCTATGGCGGAGCACCTAATTTTGAGCCGTATTGAAGAGACTGCGTAGCTAACAGAATGTGACATCCTTGGAGTGCCTCTGAGTAAGCCTCTCGATAGTGACGAGATCCCTAAAGCTGAAATAGTAAACCTAAACCTCTAGGAAGAAAGATAGTGGCTATATAGGTCCCTGCATCAGCCCAAACGCTGGCTGTCTTCCAACGCACTGAGGCGAATGAAGACTACCCTCCATACTTCATGAAACACCTTTCCTCGCGCTCCCTTTAACAAAGGTAGTCCACACAGACCTCGCTGTAAAGTTGTTGTCTTTTCTTTGCTCTTACTCGAGTATGTCAAAGCTTTGTGTTTTTATACATTGTTTGCTAAATTAGAGTTAAAGGTACATCTAAGCGGGCTTCAAAGATTGGTAGTGTTTCTTACCTTTCCCATGCATAAGCTACGTTTTGGCTGCCAGAGGCACTTGGCAGATGTGATGTCATGGCAATTAGTGACTGGTGCATTCCTTGCCTATGGTAAGGGTCTATTCTTTTGTCATATCAGCTGACTCAGCAACTACAATTGGTGCAACAAGCATTACATGCCATTACAAATACTATTAAGCCGTGAATATATTTTGAAATGAGCAGTCAGTAGCTGACTTGCAAGCTGCTCTCAAGAACATGCTGCAAAGTACTGAAGTGCTATTGATGATAAAAGAATACATTTTCTCAATCGTATGTATATAGCTATAGGAAGAGAGTCCTGAAATAAGTTACTGTGTCTGTGAGCTCCTTCCATTTTGCGCCTTTTCGTTCGTAAACGCAACGCTACCGACTCTTGAAGTGTTTGTTGACTGCTGGTACGATCTTTTACACGACGGTACAGAAACACACACTGCGAAACAAAATGGCCGCCCGGAGGCTTCTGTTCATCCCGTTAAAAAATCGTCTTTGTTATCCTTTCTCTGTCTACCCAACGAACGAAAGTTGTTCACTGAGGTGTTGAAGAAGGATGCTGTTGTTTAGAAGCTTAATTACAATCTTGCTTGCGAGTTACAGATCCAAATGCTACTATAGCTAAGTGGTTATTTCACGGTATAATGGGTATCCGGTTTCCAAGAAACAATTGAGATATCATATGAAGACTTTTTATCAGACTACTCGATCGATGTTGGAAATTTTATGGGACATCTGGAAGATATTCTTCGAATTATGCAATACCATTCCTGGGCCAAATGTTGAGTGACATTGAGGAATAAAGGTCCTAGGTGCATATATTCATGATTATTTCTTTGATTAAAGTGGCTCTGTCCATGGATAGAGGTGGTAGTGCACGTACATATGGCTTGTGTTAGTGTGTCCATGTACATGTGTGTCTGTGTGAGGTGTGGGAGGGTTTATCGTCCACGGAATGATATGGCAATTAATAAACCTCTAGATGCATGTATAGATAGTCTTGGAAGGTCGATGCTTTTAACACTGTAGGCAAGTGAACTCACTCCTGATTGGAGTACATCACTACCACTGCAGGTTAGGTAGTGCTGGGACAATTGTGGGGATTCTTTGGTGTAAACTTAGATGTTGGCCAATTTGAACGAATGTTTCAAGCTATGTATGAAAGAATGTTTAAACTGTATGTAGAATATGCACTTATCTTTGCATATTAACTTTTCCATGCAGAACAAAGTCGTTGAATTGCTGACTGTTCCATTGGCTAATATAATTTGGCACTTGATAAATGGCCGATGCTGACATGTACATACGTACCTACTTGATATGGCGTCTTCTTAATTTCATAGCTCAAAGTGGCTTGGTGGAAAGTGGAGAAGCCTATATGTATAGCTTACGCTGTGTGAATGTGTTTTTGTGCAGTGGGGGAGGCGTTAGTGTCCATAGAAACTTCCATGCAGAACAAAGTTATTTAATTGCTGTTTGTCACTCAGGCAAGTAGAATTTTGCGAAAACACTTGATGAAATGGCTGTTCTAGGATGACTTGTCCACTTCATGTGCCTTTGTCACAACAAAGCAATGAGCTTCTACAATATCACATGCAGTGTTGGATGTTCACCCTGTGACAATGCTGACTAGCACTTCATGCACTACTGGTGTAGTGCTCTGTACAACATTGGCTCACATACACATTCCCATTACATATGCGTAATGTACGGTCGCCTATTATGGCCAGTCGCCTATTATGGCCAAATCGCTGCAACTGGCCAGATAGGCTCATTGCAACAGTTCCTTGCCACAGCGTGAGTGAACGAAGTGAGCTTTCAAATCGATTTGACTTCGAGTAGTATGGCCCGAGAGTGGGCGCGTCACCTTTTCCCAACTACCTCGTTCGTGCGATGGCCTGCTGTTCGACTTAGAAAGAAGGCGCTTCTCTGTTTGGTGTTTCAGCAGATTCTCTAACAATTGCAGCACAGTTTCGTAGGCGGGCAAGGTAGTCACCCTTGGCAAACCGGAATATAGCGGTCATTGAACACTGACCTCTTATTCCTTTACATTAGAATCCCACGTGGTTCTTGGTAGTTCTTCTACCTTCAATTACTCTGATATTATGGAGTCCTGTGTCAGCTAATAGCTTGCAATTGTGCTATAAACTACAGTACACTTGCACCGTAGTTAGGGTTTCATGCAGGATAAAAATGAAACATATGTCCTTTTGGTTGCCCTGATATGGCATGAATGAAAATTAGTGGCCATAATGGTGTTAAGGTACCCTAATATGGACACTTTTGGCGCGGATGCGAGAATCATTCTTGTTGGCTCACAATGAACAGATGCAATGCATCGCTACCACCTGCGGAAAGAGGAAGGATAGGACTAACCACCATATGCAGAGCAGACAGCATGGTTCTTCTTGGTAAAATAATTGATGGAAAACCCAAAATAGTGGCCATAATAGGCAACTTTATGCTACACCTAACCTAGCAGTGACAGCACTTTTTTGTCTAACATTTGGTGTTATCTTTGGAATTGAGGGTGTTTCTAAATGTGAATCATCAGTCTGAATCTGTGCATTCCCACACTTTTGTATCTTGTGTGAAGTGTATACGCATATACAATACTACTGGTAAACTGTGAGGGGCAGCCATTTTGATCCCAGCTGCACACTCCAGTGAACAATTGTGCTTCCAAGACATCACAACACTCTCACTTGAGGCATTCACTGTATACATTGCCATGGCTTCTTTAAGGGTCTACTGTTTACTGTTATTGATGCAACTGTTGCATGTGTTGGACACTTGTGAGGTGCTGCCAGTACTCATGGCATGTCACTTATGACATACCATATGGCCGGAAATTTTGGCGGGAAGATATTTTGGCGGATTGCTGAAAATATGTCATTTGGCGGAATTTACTTTTGCGGTTGAGCCAGTCTTAGCCATAATGATATTCATAGCAAAATGGCTATTCGAACGCTCTGGGAATTTAACCGGGCCGTGAGCTAGTTTCCGCTAAGTTAGGACAAAATTGATGATCAAATGCAACTGAAAACTTAACAAATCGTTGTTACGCGTACTCTGAACTGTTTTCGTCCCGTCGGTCTTTGTAGTGACCGCGTACACATTGTTTGGATCGCCTTCCTCGCGTTGACAGACAAGCCAACTCTTTCCTTCGGTGTACAAAACTCTTTGGAGAAGCGATGTCCCCGTACACAGCTTTAAATGGTAAACTCCATGCCGACAATTAGACTGGCGCGTCTAGCTGCAGCCTAGTAAGCTATGATTTTGCAATAATGATGACATCACACTGTGAAGTTTTTGGCGGATGAAATGTTGGCGGATTGCTCTCAAAACCGCCAATCCGCCAAAATAAATTCCCCGCCAAAATTTCCGGCCATACGGTACCATGAGTATTGGCTGCAAGTTGTGTTTATATCCGCAGCTGTGCGCATGAAGCTGTGCTCTACTTTTGGATAACGAAATAAACAGACTAGTTTTGTGGATTTTCAGATGTCTTTGAAAGTTTAGTATCACAAAATGTAGACAAGAGCAGTGAAAGCGCAGGACAATTGCAGCTTCGTTAAAATCTTTCAAGCATGTTCACATCCGACAACGTCTGCACCTTATCTGCACTCTGAACGGCATTGAGCACTGTACCTGTGGCAAGTATCCATGCACACCATGAAGAACATGGAATGGTTTCTCTGTTTCTCTTGCTGCTATGCAAAGTGGTGCATCATGTTTATCTGGCTGGCAAAAATAGGCCCTTCCCCTCATGCATGTAGCTTGGACTGTGTGGGTGTGGTTGTATGTGGTAGTGTAAATGTAAATCAGTTTTTACTACTGGAAATCCACTATGAAATTGGCAGTGGGAAACATTTACCAATAGCAGCCATATAAGTCTAGGTTATAGCCCCAACCCGAGTCTATTCGCCTTTAGAAACCTCGGGAAGTTGCTTAAATCACTTCTTGCTTCCTTCACCCTTGCAACATCCCTAGGTTTCTAAAACAGTGAATAGACTCGGGTTGGGGCTATAACCGACTTATACTATGGTATGTACAATTGTACAATCTGCGCTGACCTTCGTTAAATGAACGAGGTTGATTCTGCTTCGAAATCATCTGAAATCAAGCGCAGGTCTCGAAAATGAAATTAATGACCCACTTCCGGGTATCTGTTGCATTTTCAAACCTAAATTAGCACCTAAAGATCAAAGCATATTATGCACAGTATAGTATTGTTTTACCGCTTTCACATATGTCAGATAATCATGGAGGGAATTGTCTAGTTGCTATGTTTCTCTTTGAGTGTACCTCATGAGTAGACAATGCCCATAACTCTTGGGGAAATGATGTTCTGACAGTCTATAGTGTAGCAACTTTAGTTTACAGCTCACTATTTACTATCTTTTTAATTTCTATTTACTATGCCACTGGTAAGAGAGGGTGGGAAGGTATTTAACATTTGACTGATAGAACGCAGAAAGACATGACATGAAATTCTTGAGAGGTTATAGATGATCTCATTAAATTCTCTTGTGTATACATACCTTTATTGTATGTAAGACAGTGGACACACATTTTTAGGGACATGCTACTTGTGTGGGAGGGTGTGGCCCAGTGTGGGAAAGTGTACCACTGTATATGTGATACGTATGTGTGTGTGTGTGATGTGTGGATGTCCTTGTCACATGTACTCATGATGGTCACACAAGAGCATCTGTGTGTTCATCTGATTGCAGGATGGTTCGGACACGTGGCTAAGGCCTACATGGCCAAAACATTCTGAAATAGTTGCTATTAATTGATTGATTCTGCTATGTATATGCTCATCAAGATCAATTTGCCAGTTGTCACAACGTAGCAATGAGCTTCTACAATATCACATACAGTGATGGATGTTCAGCCTGTGATGCTAAAGTGTTCTGACAGTCTACAGTGTAGCAGCGTTATTAAACCGCTCACTATTTACTCTCTTTTTTAAATTCTCTTTCCTATGCTCTGGTAAGAGAGGGTAGGAAGGTAAGAAGTATTTGAATAGAATGCAAAAAGACGCTAAATGAAATTCTTGAGAGGTTATAGATTATGTTATTAAATTCTCTCGTGTATACATACGTACCTTTATGGTATGTAAGACAGTGGACACACATTGTGGGTACATGCTACTTATGTATATACACGTCAGCCCTTTTGTTGTCTGCTCATATTGCCTATTCTTTAGGTCATTTTCACGCTGAGAATGGTTTGATATATATGGTGTGTCCTGAATCTGATGACACTAGCATATTGTTTTGTAGTAGTCTTGAACCCAGTCCCTATTTCCATTTCTTGTTATAAAGTGTTTCTTGAGGTTTACCTCACAAGTACACAGTGCCCCCTTTGTATATAAAAGTTGTATCATTGACAGCCAGCCTGTCGTAGTGTGTGGACAGTGCAGTAATTGGTGCATGTCTAAGTGTGTCAAAGGAGGTAATCTCATCAGAATATTCAGTGAAGTATAGTGACTCAAGATGCTAGTCTGGATACCCAGTGTTATTACTCTTACATCTCTTCCTTCCCGATATATAGGATACTTTAGAATTAGTTTATTCATGACAACTTAATCAAGTGCCTAATCTACGTAAGTGGGCACTGCAGCATAATCCTGATGACACTAGTATATTGTTTTGTAGTAGCCTCGTACCCAGTCCCTATTTCTATTCTGACCTTTGTTTGGAGGGAGAAGCAGGGCCTGGTGACATTGGTCCCTTATGCACTTAGGTAAGGTCAAGCATTCAACCTGTGACAATACTTGACTATAGCATTTCATGCATTACAAACACATGTTCATTAGCATGGACTCGTTTGCTGTTAGCCAGAATAGTGGGACCACATTTAGGTGGTGATGCTGTGCTATATAGTGTTAGTACAGGTATGTCAGTGGGAATCTTACTAAGTGCTGACTTGAAGACAATTATGCCAGTGTGGGATAGTGTTCCGCAGTGTTGGAAGGAGTGCCCCAATGTTGGAGCATGATCCCTGTTGTGAGAGGGTGTTCCCCAGTGTGGGAGGTGGTTTCCCAGTGAGGGAGGGTGTGCCCCAGTGTGTGAGGGTGTGCCACACTGAGGGAGGGTATGCCCCAGTGTGGAAGGGTGTGCCCCAGTGTGAGAAGGTGTGCCCCAGTGTGGGAAGCTGTGCCCCAGTGTGGGAGGGTGTGCCCCAGCGTGAGAGGGTGTCCCCACTGAGGGAGGGTATGCCCCAGTGAGGGAAGCTGTGCCCCAGTGTGGGAGGCTGTGCCCCAGTGTGGAAAGTGTAGATCGCAGATTTCAGTCATGTGGCGAATGCCTCTGTGACCGAAACGTCCTGAAATCAGTTGCTATTGATTCATTGATTCTGCTACGTATATGCTCATCAAGATCAATTCACCAGTTGTCGCAACATACGTAGCAATGAGCTTCTACAAGATAACATACAGTGTTATGTGTTCAGCCTTTGACAATGCTGACTAGCACTTCATGCACTACTGGTGGTGTGCTCTGTACAACATTGGCTCACATGCACAAATTTATGGAGTCCCATTATATATGTGTACACATAACCTACCAGTGACAGCACATTTATTGTCTGACATTTGGTGTAATCATTTAAATTACGGGTTTTACTAAATGTGAATCATCAGTCTGAATCTGTGCATTGCCGCACTTTTCTTGTGTGAAGTGTATACGCATATACAGATACTACTGGTAAACTGTGAGGGGCAGCCATTTTGATCCCAGCTGCGCACTCCAGTGTACAGTTGTGCTTCCAAAATAGCTCACAACACCCTCACTTGAGGCATTGAGTGTATGCATTGCCATGGCTTCTTTAAGGGTCTACTGTTTACTGTTATTGATACACCTGTTGCATGTTGTCTTGCTTGCAAGTTATAGCTCCAAATGCCACTGAAGCTCAATGGTATTAGAGACTTCCATGCAGAACAAAGTCGTTGAATTGCTGACTGTTCCATTGGCTAATATAATTTTGCACTTGATAAATGGCCGATGCTGACATGTACGTACGTAACTGCTTGTTATGGCGTCTTCTTAATTTCATTGCTCAAAGTGGCTTGGTGGAAAGTAGAGAAGCCTATATGTATAGCTTACGCTGTGTGAATGTGTTTTTGTGCAGTGGGGGAGGCGTTAGTGTCCATAGAAATTTCCATGCAGAACAAAGTTATTGAATTGCTGTTTGTCACTCAGGATAGTAGAATTTTGCGAAAACACTTGATGAAATGGCTGTTCTAGGACGACTTGTCCACTTCATGTGCCTCTGCTCCAAAGTGCAATGTGTTCTCCAATGTGTTCAACTTTGAAGTGAACAGAGCTATTTTGCCCCCATTTCTCTTGCTGCTTATGCAAAGGGTGCATCATGTTTATCTGGCTGGCACAAATGAAATAGACCCTTGCCCTCATGCATGTAGCTTGCACTGCGTGGCTGTGGTTGTACGTATGTGGTGGTGTAAATGTAAACGGGTTTTACTACTGGAAATCCACTATGAAATTGGCAGTGGGAAGCATTTATCAATAGCAGTTATATGGTTTTACCCCCTTCGCATTGTCAGATCACGGAATCTATGGAAGGAATTGTCTAGTTGCTATGTTTGTCTTTGAGTTTACCTCATGAGTACACAAAGCCCACAACTCTTATGTATTTTAGCACTATTCAATCAAACAGGAGACCATACACAAGCAATCCCTAATGAAACTGGAACCCACTTTTGATTACCGGTTTTCCATTAACTTTTACCGGTTAACCGCTAATGGGTCATCAACACTATTTGCGGATAAAGGACAAATAACAGCCAATAAAATAAAGTCAGCCTGCAAACAAAATTATTATCATGTTTCCTATGCACCATACCGTACCTCTTACTTTGGTGTGAAAATGCTGTTGGGCTTGCACTGAAAGCACCACCCTCCCATTCACTACTGTCAGTAATGCTAATAATAGGGAAATTTCAGGTGACTCTATGTAAAATGTGCAGTAATTTCAGACCTGCTGACAAGGGAAGTGATACCCAGCAAATCGTTGTAATGTGTCCATGTGAAAGCAAACTGGATTCGACCCGCTTTTGTTTGCGTCATATCTAGGTCGAATCCAGATTCGACCCGGATTATTAACAGTCCATGTGAAAGGGGTTATATATACTCATGACGGACACACAAGTGCATCTTTGTGTTCATCTGATTACGCATGTGGGACATGTCCGTTCGAAGCCAGATTGTTTATTTTGGGACTGACCTCTGTGGTTTGTCACATTCTTTCGTGTTTCCGTGGAAACGCACATGACCGCGCGTGATGTACGCGTGACTCGACAACCAATGGTGTCATAATGAAGCACCCGACGCGAAAATCCACACTATTCGAGCCGATACTCCTTCCCAGACAAAGCGAAACATCATCGCACTGCGTAAGGAGGGTAGCGCAGACGTTTCCCGCAGTACGTGGCGGCCATTTTGTTCGAAACATGTCCATGTCACGAGAACATCATGTGATCTGCTCCCCGCGAAGAGCTAAATGGAGGTGCACTTACAAAAGCGCTGTGTGGTAATTTTTGAGAGGGTTTCCAGGCAAGTTGAGCACTTAAATAGTTTGGCAAGGGATGTATCTAGCTTTTCCATGTGTCATAATATTATGCAGTATTCCTATCAAGAGTTATTCGTCCCCGAATTTGCATTACCAATCAGCATTAGCAGTTTTCTTGCTGTAACTTCTCAGCGGAGTTCTGTAACAACTTATGACACATGGAAAAGTTAGGTACTCTGATTTCGCAGTGATTGATACCATTCTTGTCTGTCTGAACCTTTCCGAAAATTACCACACGGGCATTTACTACTATTTTACTTGCTTCATTTGCGCCGACATTTCTCGACAGAGCGAATTATTATTGCCACAAATCATATGCCGGGTTACAGAGGGTTTCTTTCTCTTCTGTTTGGTACTAGTCTTGCTCTGATTCGACGAAGCTTGCAGGAGAAACAAGCAAAAATACGAAGGAAAAAATCAGCGCGCGCGGAAGCCATATTACTGCAATTGGACATGTCCCACATGCGTACAGGACGCTTCAGTCTATGTGGCTGAAACGTCCTGAAACCAGTTGCTATTGATTTACTGATTCTGCTGTGTATATGCTCATCAAGATCAATCCACCAGTTGTCACAACATAGCAATGAGCTTCTACAATGTCACATACAGTGTTGGATGTTCAGCCTGTGACAATGCTGACTAGCACTTCATGCACTAGTGGTAGTGTGCTCTGTACAACATTGGCTCACATACACAAATCTATGGATTTCTATTATATACGTGTACACATAACCTACCAGTGACAGCACATTTATTGTCTGACATTTGGTGTGAAGTGTATGCGCATATACAGATACTACTGGTAATCTGTGAGAGGGACATGCAACCATTTTGATCCCAGCTGCACAATCCAGTGTACAGTTGTGCTGCCAAGACAGCTCACAACACCCTCACTTGAGGCATTCAGTGTATGCATCTCCATGGCTTCTTTAAAGTCTACTGTTTACTGTTATTGTTGCACCTGTTGCATGTGTTGGACATTTGTGAGGTACTTCCAATCTTGTAGTGTATCACTGAATGTGCCCATTGTGATTGTTGTGTGTGTGAGTGTAGTTGTGTGCACGAAACTACGCTCTACTTCTGATTGGACAATGCAGCTTATGCGCACATTGTTTAGTAGTGCACTTGTATGTTGTGTATATAATGACTTTTATAGTGGGTAGTAGACTGACTGACTGTTGAAAGAACAGTGCCTCTTTAAATCCTCCTCTTAACTATAGTAGTGTACATGCAGTGGGTGCCTTGTTGTGTCATCTGTTGCATTGCACTCACTACAGGTGCTGATACAGAGGTGCAAGACATGGATGGGATAACTCCTCTCATGCGAGCCTGCTTTGGAGGCCACAAAGATGTTGCCTCACACCTCATTGAGCATGGTGAGCAACTGTATTTTTGTTGGCATGCTGTGTTAATTGTTTATGATGAAAAGATGAAAGCAAAGAGTTTATATGGTGTGAGGCTGAGGAGTCATGTGGTTGTCCCAACTCATTAAAGATGCAATTTAACATGCTAAAAAATTCTCAAAATTGATAGTAAATTTATCTAAATTACAACAATAAAAACAGAAAATAGTGCAAGTTTATACTGAGAGCCGTTTACTGAGCATTTAGAGGTATAGGGCTATGTGGTTCGAGTGAGGCTGGAATGACCAAACCACCCGCACCACTCTTCTACACACATGACACTTTCTAATAGTGACTACCTCGTAGTGCAGTGGGCCAAAATGAGCTATAGAATTAACAGTAGCTAATTATGTTACCTGTATGAATATCTTATTTTAATAATTTGGCACAAGCAGCACAAGCAGAGGCAAGAAACTTAGTCATGGAGGAATGATGGGAAAGCATTCTGATGGTATCTTCTGTAGTGAATGTGCAGTAACCGTAATATACACCTCATTATTTACTGCCGTGTTTGAAACTCCCCTTTCTATGCCTCTGCTAGGAGAGGGTAGAAAGGTACTAACATTTGACTAATGGAATGTAGAAAGACAAGGCATGAATTTCTTAACCCATTAGCTCCGATTGACGCATATTTGCGTCATAAATTAGAATGCGGGTAACTCCGGTTGACGCATATTTGCGTCAAAGACGACAGTGCACACTTTAACAGACCCTTCGGTGGCTACGAGTGAACAATGTCTCTGCGCTTTTCAGGGAATCCCCTGTAGTCCTTTCTTTATATTTTGGCTGCCTAACCGTCTCTCCGAGCCACTCTCCTGGCGAGAAAATAAGCGCCGAATCTTGCGCAAGGCTGCGAACGTCTTGCACCGCTAACAGAGGATTGCAGAAGAGACGGCAAATTGGTCAGAGGCTACTGGCAGAGCTGTTACATCTCCTACAATTGTTTCACATCACTACTAACTTGTATCAAACTGTATTTCGTGGTATATACCAGCTCACTGCATGCGGCTACGTACGTACCAATCTTTCCTTCTTCTTCGGCGAAGGGCGAATCTGAAATGGCTCCACTCGCTCCAAAACATCCTAAACTCCTCCTTTACCACAGCGAAAATCACTTCGATGCTCATCGTCTCCATTCCAACACGAAAAAAGCGTAGCGAGTTGCTGCTGTTTGTTCGAACGCTTCGGCTACGCCGCCATTTTGAATTTAGTTAGGACTGAATGCTACCGCGCGAAATTTAAGTTCGGGCTTAATGGGTTAAGAAGTTACGTATGGATTATCTCATAAAATTCTCACTTGCATGCAACGGTACATTTACAGTCTGTAAGATAGTGGGCACACATTATGGGGACATGCAAGTAAAATTTTATGAGATAGTCTATACGCAACAGAAGAACAGAGTACAGCAAGGGCAAGGGGACATTGAATGCACTCAAACCCTGAAGACAGCCTACCAATTAGATGATTCCCTCCATTATGATTTTCAATGAGGCACATCAGCCCTTATGTTGTCTACTCATTTTCTCTTAGGTTGTCTTCAGAGTTTGTGTGAATTCAATGTCCCTTTGCTCTTCGGCATTTTAGCACATGTCGTGCAATATTTCGTGTATTGTAAAGATATTTCAGTACAGTGGACATAAATACGTACAGACTAATGTTGTGAGGACAATGCCTTGAATCGTTTTGTGTGCAATCACACAGTGAATGTCTATCGATTGCTTCATGTGTGCATCATATGTTGTCACTCATTATTGTATTATAGAGGTAGTCACTCTGGTGGGAACCATAATAGACCCTTACCATTAAAGCTGAGTTATGGACAGGATTATAATTGCAGGTGATAATTGCCATGACATCACATCCAGCGACTGGCTCTGGCAACCAAAACCTGGCTTAAATATAGGAAAGATGGGAAACAGTACCAATCTTTGAAGCTCTGTGTGGCTCAGATGTAGCGTTTACTCTAGAGGTGGGACAAATATTTGAATATTCAGTATTTTTTAATGTTAGCTAACATATTACATTAAATATACTTTTGCCTATTCCAATATTCGTTATATGTATAGAATTTGTTATTACTATTTTATACATTTGAAATGAACAAACTTTGGCATATGAATTAATCTTACAGTGGAAGATAGATAAGCTCCAACCAGAATCCCCACTAGCGTGAATCGTTTCTTCGCTAGAACGATTTACTGCCAGCATATCAGTATTGAAGAGACTGCGTAGCTAACAGAACGTGACATCCTTGGAGTGCCTCTAAGTAAGCCTCTTGACAATCACAAGATCCCTAAAGCTAAAAGAATGGCTTTTGTGCAGAGGGATTGAGGGCTAATTGTCTTGGAAGAAGGATAGTGGCTATATAGGTAGCCCTGCATCAGCCCAAACTCTGGCTGTCTTCCAACACACTGAACTGAACGAAGACTACCCTCCACACGTCATGAAACACCTTTCTGCACGCTCCTTTGACCGAAAGTCGTTCACAGACCTCACTGTAAAGTTGTCTTTTCGTTGCACTTACTCGAGTGTGTCAAGGCTTTGTGTTTTTAACATTGTTTGCTAAATTAGAGTAAAAGGTACGTCTGAGCCACACGTGAGCTTCAAAGATTGGTACCGTTTATTACTGTTCCCTTACATAAGTCACGTTTTGGCTGCTAGTGTCGCAGCTGGATGTGATGTCATACCAATTAGTGTCTGCTGCATTCCTTGCCTCCTTAATGGTTTTCTCAATCGTTTGTACATAGCTCTAGGAAGACAGTCCTGAAATAAGTTATTGTGTCTGTGAGCTCCTTCAATTTTGCGCCATTTCGTTCGCACACGCGACGCTACCGACTCTTGAAGTGTTTGTTGACTGCCGGTACGATCTTTTATGACCGATACAGAAACACACTACGAAACAAAATGGCCGCCCCGGAGGCTTCTGTTCATCCCGTTAAAAATCGTCTTTGTTATCTTTTCGCTCTCTACCCAACGAACGAAAGTTGTTCACAGAGATGTTCAAGAAGGATAATATTGCTTAGTAGCTAAATTTCAGTCTTGCTTGCAAGTTATAGCTCCAAATGCCACTGAAGCTCAATGGTGTTAGAGACTTCCATGCAGAACAAAGTCGTTGAATTGCTGACTGTTCCATTGACTAATATAATTTGGCACTTGATAAATGGCCGATGCTGACATGTACGTACGTAACTGCTTGTTATGGCGTCTTCTTAATTTCATTGCTCAAAGTGGCTTGGTGGAAAGTAGAGAAGCCTATATGTATAGCTTACGTTGTGTGAATGTGTTTTTGTGCAGTGGGGGAGGCGTTAGTGTCCATAGAAATTTCCATGCAGAACAAAGTTATTGAATTGCTGTTTGTCACTCAGGATAGTAGAATTTTGCGAAAACACTTGATGAAATGGCTGTTCTAGGACGACTTGTCCACTTCATGTGCCTCTGCTCCAAAGTGCAATGTGTTCTCCAATGTGTTCAACTTTGAAGTGAACAGAGCTATTTTGCCCCCATTTCTCTTGCTGCTTATGCAAAGGGTGCATCATGTTTATCTGGCTGGCACAAATGAAATAGACCCTTGCCCTCATGCATGTAGCTTGCACTGCGTGGCTGTGGTTGTACGTATGTGGTGGTGTAAATGTAAACGGGTTTTACTACTGGAAATCCACTATGAAATTGGCAGTGGGAAGCATTTATCAATAGCAGTTATATGGTTTTACCCCCATCGCATTGTCAGATCACGGAATCTATGGAAGGAATTGTCTAGTTGCTATGTTTGTCTTTGAGTTTACCTCATGAGTACACAAAGCCCACAACTCTTATGTATTTTAGCACTATTCAATCAAGCAGGAGACCATACACAAGCAACCCCAAATGAAACTGGAACCCACTTTTGATTACCGGTTTTCCATTAACTTTTACCGGTTAACCGCTAATGGGTCATCAACACTATTTGCGGATGAAGGACAAATAACAGCCAATAAAGTCAGCCTGCAAACAAAATTATTATCATACGATATAGACCTGAGTGGCTGGGAAGACTCATATCGATCGATTCGTTGCACTAGCCAGAACACTGAAACAGTAATTCAGACGTTTCGGCAACCTACGGCTGCCTTCATCAGTGAATAATTGACACTTACAGGCACGCATGTAAAAATCCAAAAGGGCAGTCAGACGATGATATGGTCACGTGAGGTAACGCGCGAGTTTACCTAGATATCTAACATAGCCTAAATAAAACAAAAAGAAAAGGGTGGTGGTGGTGATAAAACAAAAATAACAATAGGACACAACCTAGTACAATGTAATAAGTAACTACTAACCTAAAATTACAAAGAAATAAACAAATTAATGAAAAATAAAAGAAAATAAAGGGAGAAATGGGAAGATTAATAATAGTAACAATACAAAAATGGGATTGTGCCAGATGGATGCACGGTCAGGACAGTAGTGAAGCATAGAGTCCTGGCAAGGTGCCCTTCTCCCTGTTGAGGGGGGACTGGTGGTGCTGGATGTGCCAGGACTCTAGCATGCAGCGGGTCTGGGTGTGGTTGTGGGTGTCAATAACCATGGCCTTCGATAGATCCACTTGATGGTTTGCAGAGAACACATGCTCAGCAAGAGCAGAGGATCCTATGTCTCCGTTCTTCAGAGCCCGGCGGTGTTCACGAAGACGATGGTCCAAGGACCTACCTGTTTGGCCAATGTAGGTGCGGGGGCATTCAGCACATGGGATGCTGTACACCACACCTTTCCTGCGATTGGCTGGTACTGGGTCCTTGGGGTGCACAAGCTCCTGCCTCAGGGTCCTGTAGGGACGGAATGCAACCTGGATGGCAAGGGGGGCCAAGACCCTACGGATGGACTCGGACAGTTCACTGATGTAGGGGAGAGTCACAGATCCACGGGCCACCTGGTCACGTGGAGTCCACTGATCAGGCTGTGGGCAGGTGTGCTTGTGTATGAAACCCTTGGGGTAACCATTTCCCTGGAGGGCCTGGGACACCAGCTTCTCTTCCTGGACACGACTCACTCCTGACGACGAGAGGGCCTCTGCTCTGCACATCAGTGTCCTCACCACAGCCCGTTTGTGAGCTGCAGGGTGGTGGGAGTGAAAGGACAGATACTATGCTGCACTACTGTCCTGACCGTGCATCCATCTGGCACAATCCCATTTTTGTATTGTTACTATTATTAATCTTCCCATTTCTCCCTTTATTTTCTTTTATTTTTCATTAATTTGTTTATTTCTTTGTAATTTTAGGTTAGTAGTTACTTATTACATTGTACTAGGTTGTGTCCTATTGTTATTTTTGTTTTATCACCACCACCACCCTTTTCTTTTTGTTGTATTTAGGCTATGTTAGATATCTAGGTAAACTCGCGCGTTACCTCACGTGACCATATCATCGTCTGACTGCCCTTTTGTATTTTTACATGCGTGCCTGTAAGTGTCAATTATTCACTGATGAAGGCAGCCGTAGGTTGCCGAAACGTCTGAATTACTGTTTCAGTGTTCTGGCTAGTGCAACGAATCGATCGATGAAATTATTATCATGTTTCCTATGCACCATATCGTACCTCTTACTTTGGTGTGATAATGCTGTTGGGCTTGCACTGAAAGCACCACCCTCCCATTCACTACTGTCAGTAATGCTAATGATAGGGAAATTTCATGTGACTCTATGTAAAATGTTGTGCAGTATTTTCAGACCTGCTGACAAAGGAAGTGACACCCATGACTATTACCATGGTGCTGGTCATGGGTGTCACTTCCTTTGTCATGGCAACTATACAATTCTGACAACTTAAGGCAGTTGCCAAATGTGATTGCTCACTGACATGGTAAGACAGTTGTGTGTCTATCATAAGTGACATTTCAGCTGTTCCCTGATGAGAATGTGTGACAATTGCAAACACTAGTACCGTAAATCAACATTTTTGTGCAAGTTTTATTTGCATAGGACAATTATGTGAAGCCATATCTGGTTGCATATAATTACGTATGTGTATTGCACTAAACTAGTCTTTGAGTCTTACCCCACTTTCTGAGGCATCTTGTGCTGGTATGAATGTATGTGTCTGCCCTTTTATGAAGTACTGTTTCATGAGCAGGGATTGAGGGATAGTCCGAGTCTACCTCATGGGTAATGCCCCCTAACTCTTATCATTTTAGCATTTGTTGTTCATATTTTCATGTGTTGTGTATGATAACTTGTATAGTGGGTATACAGCTATATGATGACTGAACTAACTATTGTTGGAGCAATACCTCTTTAAAGTATACCTCACAAGTCGTTGATATTTTCTTGTGGGCCTACGTATATTAGTAAGAGTCTAATGACAATGACCCCTTACTTATGTAAGGTCGAATATCCAACCTGTGACATTACAATGCATTACAAACACATGTTCATTAGCACGGACTGTTTGCTGTTAGCCAGAATAGTGAGACCACATTTAGGTCGTGATGCTGTGCTATATAGTGTTAGTATTGGTATGCTAGTGGGAAGCTTGCTAAGTGCGAACATGAAGAAAATTTATTAATTAATGCACTACGTACATAATTAGTACAATATTATACCTCATTAAAGAAATTGCCGAATCTGATTGCTGTTTGCCCCAGTGTGAGAGGATGTGCCCCAGTATGGCAGGGTGTGCCTAGTGTGGGAGGGTGTGCCTAGTGCGGGAAGGTGTGCCTAGTGTGGGAGGGGGTGTCCCAATGTGGGAAGGTGTTGCCCAGTGTGGGAGGTTGTTCCCCAGTGTGGGAGGGTGTGCCCCAGTGTGGGAGGGTGTGCCCCAGTGAGTGAGGGTGTGTCCCAGTATGAGAGGCTGTGCACCAGTGTGGGAGCGCATGCTCGTGCATATGTGTTGCGTGTGTGAGGTGTGGATGTCCTTGTCACATGTACTCATGACGGACACACAAGTGCATCTTTGTGTTCATCTGATTACAGGACGCTTCGCTCTATGTGGCTGAAATGTCCTGAAATCAGTTGCTATTGATTTATTGATTCTGCTGTGTAAATGCTCATCAAGATCGATTTGCCAGTTGTCACAGCATAGCAATGACCTTCTACAATATCACATACAGTGTTGAATGTTCAGCCTGTGACAATGCTGACTAGCACTTCATGCACTACTGGTGGTGTGCTCTGTACAACATTGGCTCACATACACAAAGCTGTATGGAATGCCATCATATGCGAACTCATAACCTGTCAGTGACTGCACAATTTCTGGTTAGCTGTGAGAGACATGCAACCATTTTGATCCCAGTTGCACACTTCAGTGGAGTGTGCAGTTGTGCTTCTAAGACAGCTCGCAACACCCTTAGATGCATTGCCATGGCTTCTTCAAGGGTCTACTGTTTACTGTTCTTGATGCACCTGTTGCATTTGTTGGACATTTGTGTGAGATGCAGCCAATCTTGTAGTATGTCACTCGTGACTGTTGTGTTTGTGAGCACAGCTGTGTGCATAATGCTGTGCTCAAATTCTTAACGGAATAAACAGACTATGCCCCCCATCTCCAGCACTGTCTGTGGTGGAAATAACAGTTCTGCTTGCTTTGGATAATGATGCTAAAGTGTTCTGTCAGTCTACTAAAACACGTTAGCATCCGGCACCCATGTCTAGTAACAATAGTGATTGCATCAAGTAGAAATGAGTACTTATGTACACTGTATACAGGTACACTGTACTAGCACATTCATGTTTTGATGGTTTTGGATGGTATATGCTCTAGCCGTCCTCCCCTCCTCCCTCTGAGAATGCGCAGTATATAATGGGATTTGAGTAGAAATCACTGTTAATTCCAGTAAACGTTTTCGGTTATGGAAGAAAAATGGCTGCTCTTTGAGAGAGTGTACTACAACGAACGAAAGTTGTTCACAGACATTTTAAAGAAGGATAATGTTCCTTAGAAGCTTAATTACAATCTTACTTGTGAGTTACAGCTCCAAATGCTATGGAAGCTAAATGGTTATTTCACAGTATAATCGGTATCCGGTTTCCGGTATACAATCGAGATATCAGACTACTCGTCGATGTTGTACAATTTCTGGAACATCTGGAAGATATTCTTCAAGTTGTGCAATACCATTCTGGGCCAAATGTTCAATGATATTAAGGAAATAAAGGTCCTAGGTGCATATATTTTTGTCTTTGGGCTGCATTGTCCATTAGTGATTAGAGTGCTACCAAATACTATGGATATTGACCGCTATTGACCTTGTACATGCAGTCCCTTGTATAGGTATAGGTAGAAAAAACTACTAAGAACTACTACGTAGCAATGGTGGTGGGCCAAATGTGTCATACCAAAGTGTTGTTCCATGACCAACTCAATGAAATTACTTTTAGCTATTCGCTGAAACTGGCGAAGCATGAGGCCATACACAAGCAGCCCCAAACAAACTGGAACCCACAATTGATTACCGGTTAACCGCTAATATGGAATCGAAAATATTCATGGAAAGGACGAAAGAACGGCGAAAAGTTAAATGGCAAAGGGAAAATTTGTCATCTAGCACCATACTGTACCTGTTACTTTGGTGTGACAATGTCGTTGGGCTTGCACTGAAAGCACCACCTTCCCACTCACTACTGTCGGTTATGTTTGAGATGTGGTATTGAAAGGCATGACATGATGCCTATGATATATATGGCTTCTGCTCTTGCTGTTGAAGAGGGTGTAATGCTAAGAATGGGGACATTTCAGTTGCAAAATGTTGTGCAGTCTTTTCAGATTTCCTGCTGGCTCACATGCAAAAAGCTAGGGAATCTGACAAAGAAAGGAATAACCATGACTAGTACCATGTGAGTAGGGTGTGCGCCAGTTTGGGAGGGTGTGCTCCAGCATGGGAGGGTGTGCCCCAGCGTGGGAGGGGCGCCCAAGTGTGGGAGGGTGTGCCACAGTTTGGAAGGGTGTGCTCCAGTGTGGGAGGGTGTGCCCCAGCGTGGGAGGGGTGCCCAAGTGTGTGACGGTGTGCCCCAGTATGGGAGGGTGCACCCCACAGAGGGAGGGTGTTCCCCAGTTTGGGAGGTTTGCCCAAGTGTTGGAGGGTGTGCCCCAGTGTGTGGGAGGGTGTACCCCAGCGTGGGAGGGTCTGTTGCAGTGTTGGAGGGTGTGTCCCAGTGTGGGAGGTGTGCCCCAGTGTAGGAAGGTGTGCCCAGCCCAAGTGTGTGAGGGTGTGTCCCAATATGTGAAGGTGTGCCCCGCTGAGGGAAGGTGTGCCCCAGTGTGGGAGGGAGTGTCCCAGTGAGTGAGGGTGTGCCCCAGTGTGGGAGGGTGTGCCCTACTGAAGGAGGGTGTGCCCAGTTTGGGGGGGTGTCCCAGTGTGGGAGGGTGTGCCCCAATGTGGGAGGGAATGCCCCAGTGAGGGAGGGTGTGCCCAGTACGTGTGGGGTGTGTCCCAGTGTGAGAGGCTGTGCACCATTGTGGGAGGGCATGCTCATGTATATATGATACGTGTGTGTCAGGTGTGGGTGTGCTCATGACGGAAACACAAGCGCATCTGTGTTCGTTGCAGGATGCTTCAAGCATGTGGCTAAAGTCTATGTGGCTGAAACGTCCTGGAATCTGATATTTGCTATTACTGATTGAATCTTATATTATTTGTCTGACATTTGGTGTTATCTTTTGTTTCTAAATCTGTCATCATAGGAATTGAGGGTTTTACTAAATGTGAATCATTAGTCTGAATCTGTACATTGCCACACCTTTGTATCTTGTGTGAAGTGTATACGCATATACAGATATTACTGGTACTGTGAGGGACATGCAGCCAATTTGATCCCAGCTGCACACTCCAGTGTGTACAGTTGTGCTCCAAGACAGCTCACAACACCCACACTTGAGGCATTCAGTGTATGCATTGCCATGGCTTCTTCAAGGGTCTACTGTTTACTGTTATTGATGCACCTGTTGCATGTGTTGGACATTTGTGAGGTGCAGCCAATCTTGTAGTGTATCACTGTTTGTGCAAATTGTGTGATTGTTGTGTGTGTGAGTGTAGTTGTGTACATGAAACTATGCTCTACTTCTGATTGGACAATGCAGCTTATGCGCACATTGTTTAGTAGTGCACTTGTATGTTGTGTATATAATGACTGTTGCATTGCATTCATTATTGTGGCCTGCATGAAGGCCACAATAATGTGGTCTCACACCTACTTGAGCATGGTGAGCAACTGCATATTTTTGTTGGCATGCTGTGTTAATTGTTTATGATGAAAAGACGAAAGCAAAGACTTTATATTGTGCGAGGGTGAGGAGTCATGTGGTTGTCCCAACTCACTTATTACATGAAAGATGTAATTTAACATGCTAGAAAATTTCTCAAAATTGGTAGTAAATTTATTTATATTACAACAATAAACGCAGAAAATAGTGCAAGTCTATACTGAGGGCATTTTACTGAGCATTTAGAGGTATAGGGCTATGTGGTTCGAGTGAGGCAGGAATGACCAAACCGCCTACGCCACTCTTCTACACACATGGCACTTTGTAATAGTGACTACCTTGTAGTGCCGTACAGTAGCTAATTATGTTACCTGTATGAATATCATGACATCATACATAATATTTTAACAATTTGGCTGCTTCGAGCTTAATGAACGTTTTCACATATTCGCCATGCGCGAGACAGCAAAACCAGAGGCAAGAAACTTATTCATGGAGGAATGATGGGAAAGCATTCTGATGGTATATTCTGTAGTGCAGTAACCATAATATACACCTCATTATTTACTACTGTGTTTGAAACTCCCCTTTCTATGCCACTAGTATGAGAGGGTAGGAATGTAACTAATATTTGACTCATGGAATGCAGAAAGACAAGACATGAATTTCTTGAGAGGTTGCGTATAGATTATCTGATATAATTCTCACTTGCATACGTACAACGGTACATTTACAGTCTGTAAGATAGTGGGTACACATTATGGGGACATGCAAGTGAGAATTTTATGAGATAGTCTATACGCAACAGAAGAACAGAGAACAGCAAGGGCAAGGGAACATTGGTTTGACACAAACTCTGAAGACAGCCTACCAATTAGATGATTCCCTCCATTATGATGCTCAATGAGGCCGTCAGCCCTTTTTTTGTCTACTCATTTGCCTTAGGTTGTCTTCAGAGTTTGTGTGAATTCAATGTCCCCTTGCTCTTCGGCATTTTAGCACGTCGTGCAATATTTCATGTATTGTAAAGATTTTCAGTTCAGTAGACATGAATACAGGTTAATGTTGTGAGGACAATGCCTTAAAACCTTTGTGTGCAATCACACAGTGAATGTCTAGCGATTGCTGTATGTGTGCATCATATGTTGTCACTCATCATTGTATTATAGAGGTATAGACACTCTGGTGGGAACCATAATAGACCCTTACCATTAAGGCTGAAGTATGCACAGGATTATAATTGCAGGTGATAATTGCCATGACATCACATCCGGCAACTGGCTCTGGCAACCAAAACCTGGCTTAAGTATGAAAAATATGAGAAACAGTACCAATCTTTGAAGCTCTGTGTGGCTCAGATGTACCGTTTACTCTAGAGGTGGGACGAATATTCAAATACTTCAGTATATTTGAATGTTGGCTAACATATTACATAAAATATATTTTTGCCTTTTCGAATATTCGTTATATGTATAGAATTTGTTATTACTATTTTATATGTATGAAATAAACATACTTTGGCATATGAATTAATCTTACAGTGGAAGATAGATAAGCTCCAACCAGAATCCCCACTAATGTGAATCGTTTCTTCAGTGGAACGGTTTACTGCCAGCATATCAGAGCTTTTGGACTGCAAGCAGAACTGTACTTCCACCGTAGATAGTGCTGGGTTCAGCTTGAACCAGCTGTATGCGCTTCGAATACTGCTTTGTCGTATGAGCAGATGTAAACCACAATGTTTGTACTACACTATGATATACACCATAGCAGAATTGCATCATCGTTCCGAATATTCGTCAAATATAGTACATATATTCAAATCCAAATTTTAGCATTTGTTCCAACTTTAGTTTTCTCTAATTTAGTGAAAAGTACATTGACTACAAATGCCTGACATGCCCGAATACCTGTGAAGCAGTGCAATGCATTGAGCGAGTACACAGATCTAGGTCCTATGGCGGAGCACCTAATTTTGAATCGTATTGAAGAGACTGCGTAGCTAACAGAATGTGACATCCTTGGAGTGCCTCTGAGTAAGCCTCTCGATAGTGCCATTACAAATTTACGTCAATACTATTAATAAGCCATGAATATATTTGAAATGAGCAGTCAGTAGCTGACTTGCAAGCTGCTCTCAAGAACATGCTGCAAAGTTCATAAGTGCTATTGATGAAAAAAATACATTTTCTCAATCGTATGTATATAGCTATATAGGAAGAGAGTCCTGAAATAAGTTACTGTGTCTGTGAGCTCCTTACTTTTTGCGCCTTTTCGTTCGTACGCTACACGCAACGCTACCGACTCTTGAAGTGTTTGTTGACTGCCGGTACGATCTTTTACGACGGTACAGAAACACACACTGCGAAACAAAATGGCCGCCCGGAGGCTTCTGTTCATCCCGTTAAAAAATCGTCTTTGTTATCCTTTCTCTGTCTACCCAACGAACGAAAGTTGTTCACAGAGGTGTTCAAGAAGGATAATGTTGTTTAGAAGCTTAATTACTGTCTTGCTTGCGAGTTACAGCCCCAAATGCTACTAAGTGGTTACTTCACGGTATAATGGGTATTCGGTTTCCAAGAAACAATTGACATGCCATATGAAGACTTTTCATCAGACTACTCGGTCGATGTTGGAAATTTTATAGGACATCTGGAAGATATTCTTCGAATTATGCAATACCATTCCTGGGACAAATGTTGAGTGATATTGAGGAAATAAAGGTCCTAGGTGCTTATCTTCATTATTCTTTGATTAAAGTGGCTTTGTCCATGGATAGAGGTGGTAGTGCACGTACATATGGCTTGTGCTAGTGTGTCCATGTACATGTGTGTCTGTGTGAGGTGTGGGAGGCTTTATCGTCAACGGAATGATATGGCAATTTTAATAAACCTCTAGATGCATGTATAGATAGTCTTGGAAAGTCGATGCTTTTAACACTGTAGGCAAGTGAACTCACTCCTGATTGGAGTACATCACTACCACTGCAGGTTAGGTAGTGCTGGGACAATTGTGGGGATTCTTTGGTGTAAACTTAGATGTTGGCCAATTTGAACGAATGTTTCAAGCTATGTATGAAAGAATGTTTAAACTGTATGTAGAATATGCACTTATCTTTGCATATTAACTTTTCCATGCAGAACAAAGTCGTTGAATTGCTGACTGTCCCTTACGCTAGTATAATTTGGCACTGGATAAATGACCGATGCTGACATGTACGTACGTAACTGCTAGTTATGGCGTCTTCTTAAATTCATAGCTCAAAGTGGCTTGGTGGAAAGTGAAGAAGCCTATACTATGTGTGTTTTTGTGAGGTCGGGGAGGCTTTAGTGTCCATGGAAACTTCCATGCAGAACAAAGTTATTGAATTGCTGTTTGTCCCTCAGGCAAGTAGAATTTTGCGAAAACACTTGATGAAATGGTTGTTCTAGGATGACTTGTCCACTTCATGTGCCTTTGTCACAACATAGCAATAAGCTTCTACAATATCACATGCAGTGTTGGATGTTCACCCTGTGACAATGCTGACTAGCACTTCATGCACTACTGGTGTAGTGCTCTGTACAACATTGGCTCACATACACATTCCCATTACATATGCGTAATGTACGGTCGCCTAGTATGACCCAGTGAGGGAGGGTGTGCCCAAGTCTAGGAGGGTGTTTCCCAGTGTGGGAGGGCGTGCCCACGTTTAGGAGGGTGTGCCCTATTGTGGGAGGGTGTTCCTAGTGTGGGATAGTCTAGCTGCTAGACCCTACTTTGACTTCGCGTGTGGGGGCGGAAGAAAAGTTGGGTCTAGCAGAATGTGTAAATTCCACACCTCGCAATGAACGCCCAAAGGGGTGTTTATTGGTAATGGTAAGTGTGGCGTAGACGATGTCCGCGTGATTCCAGGTGTTCCAGACGGCGTAAATGCCACGGACGAACAAGGATATTGAGTCGACGTCAGAATCGATCTTTGGAATGAATACTTGCTGCGTATGCTCTGCGACGCAATTACCTTCCACGGAGCGGAGAAGGGTGATTCAGCCATCTAAGTCGGGGCCAACATTCACTGAGCATAGTGCTGCTCTGGCTTCATACACTCGTGTCCTAGAGACAGTGACGCCACCTTCAGACTTTCATCGATGATCTTGGACTCCACAGACTGCAGTGCACGTACAATCGGCATACTCTGGCTCTAGCTCCCTGCTCTCCTTACACCAGCCACTTCGGCGCTATTACTCTAGTTGCTAAACCCTACTTTTCGCGTGCGCGAAGACACAGTAGCTCTAGCTCATACAGTAGCGCGGCGTCAGTGCCAAAATTAGCGCCCTTCACTGCAGAGAAATGGTGCAGCAGCGATTTCATTGGTTGGGGCAAGGAGTGGGATTTACACATTCTGCTAGACCCTGCGTTTCTTCCGCCCCCACGCGCGAAGACAAAGTAGGGTGTAGCAGCTAGACTAAGTGTGGGAGGGTGTTCCCAAGTGTGGGAGGGTGTGGACGGGTTTGATAAATATAGTACCATGGTATTTCTTGAAAAAGAATTGTGATATGACTCATATCTACGACTGGAGTAGCTGACTTGTAAGTTGCTCTCAATAACATGCTGCAAAGTTCATAAAAGCTTTTGATGATAAAACAAAACATTTTCTCAATCGTACTTATATGTAGGAAGAGAGTCCTGAAATAAGTTACTGTGTTACTGTTATTATATGAGTTTCTTGAGAGGGTATAGATGATCTCCTTAAATTCTCTCATGCATGCATACCTTTATTGTATGTAAAGCAGTGGAGACACATTGTGGGGACATGCTTCATATGTATATGCAAGTCAGCCTTTTGTTGTCTACTCATATTGCGTCCTTGAATGTTATAATCACAGTGAGAATAGCTTGCTATAAAGTGTATCTTGAATCTGATTGCATATTGTTTTGTAGTAGTCTTGAACCCAGTCCATATTTCCATTTCTTGTTATAAAGTGTTTCTTGAGGTTTACCTCACAAGTACACAGTGCCCCCTTTGTATATAAAAGTTGTATCATTGACAGCGAGGCTGTCATAGTGGGTGGACAGTGCAGTAATTGGTGCATGTCTAAGTGTGTCAAAGGAGGTAATCTCGTGAGAATATTCAGTGAAGTATAGTGACTCAAGATGCTACTGCTAGTCTGGATACCCAGTGAGAATGGGTAGTTCTCGAATACCAGCTTCAAAACACGGTTGAAAACCTTGCCGACGTTTCGACCAGATGCTCTGGCCTTCTTCAGGGCGAAGATAAGCTAGCGCGAGCACCTATCATATTTATAGCCTAGCATCTCATCATGCGCTGTCACCGGAAGTCGAATCAGGCGGTGACCCCTGAAGAAGGCCAGAGCATCTGGTCGAAACGTCAGCAAGGTTTTCAACCGTGTTTTGAAGCTGGTATTCGAGAACTACCCATTCTCATGCCTGAGCCAGCTGAGAAGCCCTCACTTCATTAGATACCCAGTGTTACTACTCTTACATCTCTTCCTTCTCGATATATAGGATACTTTAGAATTAGTTTATTCATGACAACTTAATCAAGTGCCTAATCTATGTAAGTGGGCACTGCAGCATAATCCTGATGACACTAGTATATTGTTTTGTAGTAGCCTCGTACCCAGTCCCTATTTCCATTCCAGCCTTTTGTTCGGAGGGAGAAGTAGGACCTGGTGACATTGGTCCCTTATGTAGGTACGGTCGAGCATTCAACCTGTGACAATACTTGACTATAGCATTTCATGCATTACAATCACATGTAAATTAGCATGGACTCGTTTGCTGTTAGCCAGAATAGTGAGACCACATTTAGTTGCTGTGCTATATAGTGTTAGTACAGGTATGTCAGTGGGAAGCTTACTAAGTGCTGACTTGAAGACAATTATGCCAGTGTGGAATAGTGTTCCGCAGTGTTGGAAGGTGTTCCCCAGTGTGGGAGGGTGTGATCCCTGTGTCCTCACTGAGGGAGGGTATGCCCCGGTGTGGAAGGTTGTGCCCCAGTGTGAAAAGTGTAGATTGCAGATTTCAGTCATGTGGCGAATGCCTCTGTGACCGAAACGTCCTGAAATCAGTTGCTATTGATTCATTGATTCTGCTACGTATATACTCATCAAGATCAATTCACCAGTTGTCGCAACATACGTAGCAATGAGCTTCTACAAGATAACATACAGTGTTATGTGTTCAGCCTGTGACAATGCTGACTAGCACTTCATGCACTACTGGTGGTGTGCTCTGTACAACATTGGCTCACATACACAAATCTATGGAGTCCCATTATATATGCGTACACATAACCTACCAGTGACAGCACATTTATTGCCTGACATTTGATGTAATCATTTAAATTACGGGTTTTACTAAATGGGAATCATCAGTCTGAATCTGTGCATTGCCGCACTTTTCTTGTGTGAAGTGTATACGCATATACAGATACTACTGGTAAACTGTGAGGGGCAGCCATTTTGATCCCAGCTGCGCACTCCAGTGTACAGTTGTGCTTCCAAGACAGCTCACAACACCCTCACTTGAGGCATTCAGTGTATGCATTGCCATGGCTTCTTTAAGGGTCTACTGTTTACTGTTATTGATGCACCTCTTGCATGTGTTGGATTTGTGAAGTGCTTCCAATCTTGTAGTGTATCACTGTATGTGCCCATTGTGATTGTTGTGTGTGTGAGTGTAGTTGTGTGCACGAAACTACGCTCTACTTCTGATTGGTCAATGCAGCTTATGCGCACATTGTTTAGTAGTGCACTTGTATGTTGTGTATATAATGACTTTTATAGTGGGTAGTAGACTGACTGACTGTTGAAAGAACAGTACCTCTTTAAATCCTCCCCATAACTATAGCAGTGTACACGCAGTGGGTGCCTTGTTGTGTCATCTGTTGCATTGCACTCATTACAGGTGCAGATACAGAGGTGCAAGACAAGTTTGGGCAGACTCCTCTCATGCACGCCTGCCGTGGAGGCCACAAAGAAGTGGCTTCCCACCTCATTGAGCATGGTGAGCAACTGCAAATTTTTGTTGGCGTGATGTGTTAATTGTTTATGATGAAAAGACGAAAGCAAAGAGTGTATATTGTGCGAGGGTGAGGGGTCATGTGATTGTCCCAACTCATTTATTAAAGATGCAATTTAACATGCTAAAAAAATTCTCAAAATTGATAGTAAATTTACAGGCCCGTACGGAGGGGGGGTTCGTTGGGTTCGTACGAACCCCCCTCTGGTACCTGTGGCAAACAAAAATCAGAACCTAACCATTTTGCAGAGGAATCAGAACTCGAAGCATCGCTTAAAAGTCTTGTAGTTCCGCACTGTCCTCCATTTTGTTATGACGTCATTGGGTGACTGCGACCTTGCTGTGACAGCAGCCATCGTATTAGAGGACATACGAACCTTTTTCTCTAGAGAGTCGATTCAACCGGTAGACCTGATAGTCAGTAGCTGATATCTAAAGCACCTTTGTTAGTCTACAATAATATTATACCCATGGTTTGAATTTTCCTCTATGAAAACAGGCCCTTGCGATTACGATGATGAACCTAACAATAATTTACGATGCACTCAGACTGAAGAGAGACTTACAGCTCTTGGACCCATACATTCACACTATCATGCAGGCATTGATGTGGACACGGTTTGCAAATTATTTCTACAGAAACATCCCCGTAGAATGGAGGCTGCAAGCCTACTTTTTGAGTAATTGATTTTATGTATGTACAATGAACATGTTACACTGGGGTATTGTTTCATAATTAATGGGCTTTATGTTCTCTATAAAATTGTTTATTCTTGCACGCTGTCATGACTGAATAATAGCATTAGAACATACAACATTAAAATGCCAAAAATTCAACGAGAATTTTTTCCGCAATGTAACCCCCCTTTTCAAAACCCTGCGTACGGGCCTGATTTATCTAAATTACAACAATAAAAACAGAAAATAGTGCAAGTTTATACTGAGAGCATTTACTGAGCATTTAGAGGTATGGGCTATGTGGTTCGAGTGAGGCTGGAATGAACAAACCGCCCGCACCACTCTTCTACACACATGGCACTTTGTAATAGCGACTACCTTGTAGTGCAGTGGTGCCAAAATGAGCTATAGAATAAACAGTAGCTAATTATGTTACCTGTATGAATATCATAACATCATACATAATATTTTAACAATTTGGCTTCTTCGAGTTTAATGAATGTTTGTAGATATTCGCCATGCTGGAGACAGCAAAAGCAGAGGCAAGAAACTTAGTCATGGAGGAATGATGAGAAAGCATTCTGATGGTATATTCTGTAGTGCAGTAACCGTAACATACACATCATTATTTACTACCGTGTTTGAAACTCCCCTTTCTATGCCTCTGATAGGAGAGGGTAGGAATGTAACAATATTTGACTGATGGAATGTAGAAAGACATGGCATGAAATTCTTGAAAGGTTACGTATAGATTATCTGATAAAATGTTCACTTACGTACATACGTACAATAGTACATTTACAGTCTGTAAGATAGTGGGTACACATTATGGGGACATGCAAGTGAATTTTATGAGATAGTCTATACGCAACAGAAGAACAGAGAACAGCAAGGGCAAGGGGACATTGAATGCACACAAACTCTGAAGACAACCAACCAATTAGATGATTCCCTGCATTATGATGTTCACTGAGGCACGTCAGCCCTTTTGTTGTCAGCCCTTTTGTTGTCTACTCATTTTGCCTTAGGTTGTCTTCAGAGTTTGTGTGAATTCAATGTCCCTTTGCTCTTCGACTTTTTAGCACATGTCATGCAATATTTCGTGTATTGCAAAGATATTTCAGTACAGTGGACATAAATACATACAGACAAATGTTGTGAGGACAATGCCTTGAATCGTTTATGTGCAATCACACAGTGAATGTCTAGCTGTGTATATGCTCATCAAGATCAATCCACCAGTTGTCACAACATAGCAATGAGCTTCTACAATGTCACATACAGTGTTGGATGTTCAGCCTGTGACAATGCTGACTAGCACTTCATGCACTAGTGGTAGTGTGCTCTGTACAACATTGGCTCACATACACAAATCTATGGATTTCTATTATATAGAGAAGATTAAAAATTTTCTACAAAAATGGTAAGAATGTAGGGATGGCACAAAAAGGACAGAAACAAGAGGGGATATCATGTGGTGAAGTATTTGCTGTGTGTGGTTTCTACACACAAGGGTATTGCACCATATCCCTACATCTGGCAGCATTCTGCATCATGTGCTACTCACTGTATGGCCACATAAGAACTAGTGCCAGCTGTTGCTCTTGGTGTGTAGCTATAGCTACTCCACCAGCACTCAGTTGCAAATAGCCCCTGAGGGCTGATAAAGTGGAAGCAGCTAAATTCCTTCAACTATATACTAGAGTCTAGATTTGTTCTTGCCAATTATAGTGCATATTCCTTTCGATGTGCTACTGAAGTTCAGTTTGGTCTGTTCAAGAGATAAATAATGTACCCTCCATCGACACTGATTAGCTACATGCTGCTGCCAGATGTAGGGATGTGGTGCAAAACCCTTGTGTGTAGAAACCACACACAGCAAATACTTCACCACATGACATCCCCTCTTGATTCTGTCCTTTTTGTGCCATCCCTACATTCTTACCATTTTTGTAGAAAATTTTTAATCTTCTCTAGTTTCTGTACTTTTTATGCAAGTCTGCTTATAGCCTTCTCTCATTAGTATACTGTATCTCGTCCACCTTTACCTATAATAGGTCACAATCGACTTGCTACTAGTTTATTCATCCCCGGTGGATACAAAACTGGACCGTGTAGCTAGCTAGCTACAAGTGAATTACGTACCATGTCTGCTGATACTGAGACATATTAAATTGCCAGCGTTTCCTTTCATCTTGGACGATATCAATAAGAACTTTATAGCGCACCACACTTGGTAAGCTGCCAATCTTGTGCTTTACCAGACAACACAAAGAACTTCGGCGCGCTGGCCCAGAGACCATTTTTCAAACTACGTGGGGACATCATTAGAAAATGGCGGATTTCACACAGCTCTGTCGCTGTGAGCCACGAAAACCTTGATGTTGAATATTATCGCTTTGACAACCAGTTCTATCGAAGAATGCAGTTCGGGAACTTTCTAGTAGTTTCGTCCTAAAAGCGCTCCAATAGCCCCCTTCGTTCTTGAGTTACAGCTGGAGAAGTAGAAGAAGAAGAAGAAGAAGAAGAAAACGAAAACCGGGATTTTCGAAGCGCGGTTATTTCTCAGCGGGATATGTTCGCTTGCCTTTAAGGTCAGTTTATAGTAAGACCGTTCTATATTCAGCTGTACATAGCCTTCTTTCGCCGGTTTTCTGCGTATTTTCGAATTTCGCTCCTATACCAATGTATAGGGATAACGAAATACCCTGTGCCATCCCTACATAGAGGGTGCTACCGCACTCTCTGATACGTGTACACATAACCTACCGAAAGTGACAGCACATTTATTGTCTGACATTTGGTGTGAAGTGTATGCGCATATACAGATACTACTGGTAATCTTTGAGAGGGACATGCAACGATTTTGATCCCAGCTGCACAATCCAGTGTACAGTTGTGCTGCCGAGACAACTCACAACACCCTCACTTGAGGCATTCAGTGTATACATTGCCATGGCTTCTTTAAGGTCTACTGTTTACTGTTATTGATGCACCTGTTGCATGTGTTGGACATTTGTGAGGTGCTACCAATCTTGTACTGTATCACTGTATGTGCTAGTTGTGATTGTTGTGTGTGAGTGTAGTTGTGTGCACGAAACTACGCTCTACTTCTGACTGGACAATGCAGCTTATCCGCACATCGTTTAGTAGTGCACTTGCATGTTGTGTATATAATGACTTTTATAGTGGGTAGTAGACTGACTGACTGTTGAAAGAACAGTGCCTCTTTAAATCCACCTCATAACTATAGCAGTGTACATGCAGTGGGTGCCTTGTTGTGTCATCTGTTGCATTGCACTCACTACAGGTGCTGATACAGAGGTGCAAGACAAGGATGGGTGGACTCCTCTCATGTACGCCTGCTCTAAAGGCCACAAAGAAGTGGCCTCGCACCTTATTGAGCATGGTGAGCAACTGCATATTTTTGTTGGCATGCTGTGTTAATTGTTTATGATGAAAAGACGAAAGCAAAGAGTTTATATTGTGCGAAGGTGAGGAGTCATGTGGTTGTCCCAACTCACGTATTACATGAAAGATGTAATTTAACATGCTAAAAAGGTTACTGAAAATTGGTAGTAAATTTATCTAAATCACAACAATAAAAGCAGAAAATAGTGCAGGTTTATACTGAGAGCATTTTACTGAGCATTTAGAGGTATAGGCTATGTGGTTCGAGTGAGGCTGGAATGACCAAACCACCCGCACCACTCTTCTACACACATGGCACTTTGTAATAGTGACTACCTTGTAGTGCAGTGGGCCAAAATAAGCTATAGAATTAACAGTAGCTAATTATGTTACCTGTATGAATATCATGACATCATACATAATATTTTAACAATTTGGCTGCTTCGAGCATAATGAACATTTTCACATATTCGCCATGCGCGAGACAGCAAAAGCAGAGGCAAGAAACTTAGTCATGGAGGAATGATGAGAAAGCATTCTGATAGTATCGTCTGTAGTGCAGTAACCGTAATATACATCTCATTATTTACTGCCGTGTTTGAAACTCCCCTTTCTATGCCTCTGCTAGGAGAGGGTAGGAAGGTACTAACATTTGACTAATGGAATGTAGAAAGACAAGGCATGAATTTCTTAAGAAGTTACGTATAGATTATCTCATAAAATTCTCACTTGCATGCAACGGTACATTTACAGTCTGTAAGATAGTGGGCACACATTATGGGGACATGCAAGGGAGAATTTTATGAGATAGTCTATACGCAACAGAAGAACAGAGTACAGCAAGGGCAAGGGGACATTGAATGCACTCAAACCCTGAAGACAGCCTACCAATTAGATGATTCCCTCCATTATGATGTTCGATGAGGCACATCAGCCCTTATGTTGTCTACTCATTTTCTCTTAGGTTGTCTTCAGAGTTTGTGTGAATTCAATGTCCCTTTGCTCTTCGGCATTTTAGCACATGTCGTGCAATATTTCGTGTATTGTAAAGATATTTCAGTACAGTGGACATAAATACGTACAGACTAATGTTGTGAGGGCAATGCCTTGAATCGTTTTGTGTGCAATCACACAGTGAATGTCTAGCGATTGCTTCATGTGTCCATCATATGTTGCCACTCATCATTGTATTATAGAGGTAGTCACTCTGGTGGGAACCATAATAGACCCTTACCATTAAAGCTGAGGTATGCACAGGATTATAATTGCAGGTGATAACTGCCATGACATCACATCTGGCGACTGGCTCTGGCAACCAAAACCTGGCTTAAGTATGGGAAAGATGGGAAACAGTACAAATCTTTGAAGCTGGTGTGTGGCTCAGATGTACGGTGTGGGTGCGTGTGCTGAAGTCTAGGAGAGTGTGCCCCAGCATGAGATATGGATGTTCTTGTCACATTTAAACCCCTTTCACATGGACCAAAAAATGTGGGTGAAATCCGGGTCGAATCTGGATTCGACCCGGATGACACCTTTCACATGCGCGAATCGACCCCAGATACAGTCGAACCCTGCTACCGTCCCAGGGTCGAATCCGGGTTAAAAATGGCGGACAAGGGAGTTATGCGGTAGATGACGAGGGGGTAGCCTTGGGAGATTCGGCAGGTGTACATTCTCCGGGGAGGAATCTTTCGATTTAACTGCATTGATAACTTGGCTGAAACGTAGTGCGCCGTTGTGGCCAACAGCCTCTCCCGATTCATTCGTATAGCTGCGCGTACGATCAGCGACCCGAACCAACCTACACCTTCTAGCGTTTCTTTTCCGAACGAGCACGCCTCAGCTTCAAACTAGAAGAAGGAAAACAGTGTTCTTGTCACTCGTGAATGCCATTATGTAGAATACCAATCGTCGTTGTAATGTGTCCATGTGAAAGCAAACTGGGTTTGACCCGCTTCCGTTTGTGTCATATCTAGGTTGAATCCAGATTCGACCCAGATTATTTATCAGTCCATGTGAAGAGTGTGCCCCGGTGTGAGATATAGATGTCCTTGTCTCATATATATACTCATGACGGACACACAAGTGCATCTGTGTGTTCATCTGATTACAGGACGCTTCAGTCTATGTGGCTGAAACGTCCTGAAACCAATTGCTATTGATTTACTGATTCTGCTGTGTATATGCTCATCAAGATCATTTTGCCAGTTGTCACCACGTAGCAATGAGCTTCTACAATATTACATACAGTGTTGGATGTTAAGCCTGTGACAATGCTGACTAGCACTTCATGCACTACTGGTGGCGTGCTCTGTACAACATTGGCTCACACACACAAAGCTGTATGGAATGGCATCATATGCAAACACATCACCTGTCAGTGACTGCACAATTTCTGGTTAACTGTGAGGGACATGCACCCATTTTTGATCCCAGCTGCACACTCCAGTGTGCAGTTGTGCTTCCAAGACAGCTCGCAACACTCTTAGATGCATTGCCATGGCTTCTTTAAAGGGTCTACTATATGGAATTTAACGAAGTTGAATGGAGTTAATGCCATCCTCCGGAAGTGGCACACGTCCGCCCTCTATTATTTCCGGTCGTTCCAGTTGCACATGATCGTTGGCGCATGCGTAGTTCGTACTTCATAGTCGACACTTGCAGTTGTCCGCTTTGCAACCTCTCCGCAGTGTAGATTTTTTTTTTCGCTCTCACTTGGTCTGGTTTTTGTTATGACCACGCCGCTCCTTCCCGCGAGTGCCCCTACCGTTTCGTCCTCCACGACACCGTCTTCAGGTGAGTTGCAGGTGCGCATGTCGTTCCTTTTGTGGTGTGGGCCACGTTGGTGCCACAGAGTGCGTTCTTCGGGAGACCCGTAGGCCCGGTTGCCCGGATCCACGGCGAGCCGGGCTCGTCCTTTTACTCAGCCTGACAGAGCCGCCGCTTCGGGAAGGCCGGGGCTTCCCTGGGTCTCCGAGAGGCTGGAGCTTCCCAGGGCCTCCGCGAGGCCGTGGCTTCCCAGGGCTCCCGCGAGGCCGGAGCTTCCCAGGGTCTCCGCCAGGCCGGAGCTTCCCAGGGCCACCGCCAGGCCGGAGCTTCCCAGGGCCACCGCCAGGCCTGGGCTTCCCCGGGCCTCCCCGCCAGGCCGGAACTTCCCGGGGCCTCGGCGAGGCCGGAGCCTCCCAAGTCCAGTGCCTCCGCGAGGCCGGCGTCCCCTGGCGCTTCCGCGAGGCCGGTGGTCCGCTGACGCCTTTGCACGACCCGTACCCCCTTTAGTATGGCTGGTGCCCCCTTGGGCACCTCCGCGAGACCAGCGTTGTCTCGTGCCTCCGCGAAGATAGCGTTAGGCTGGAGCTTCCGGATATTTGGAATCTTTTATCCCGGCGCCTCCGCGAGGCCCGTTCTTCCCTAGTTTAGCGCCGCGGCGCCGGTACTCCTCTAGCGCCTCCACGAGGCCAACGGTCTCAGGTCCCTCCACAAGGCCGCTGACACACCTGTCATCCGTGGTCGTCTGAATGAATCCCATCCTTTTCAGGTGATTGTGAAGAGTGCTATTCCAGCACCGTGGAGACTGCTTTAGACCATAGATGCTTTTCTTCAACTTGCACACTAAGTGCTCTTTGCCAGGAACGACAAATCCTTCTGGCTGTTTCATGTACACCTCCTCCTCAAGCTTGCCATTGAGGAAAGCTGTGGTGACATCTACCTGATGCAGTTGCAGACCCTGTTGAACAGACATTGCGATGAGAGTGCGTACGGACTCCAGTCTCACCACAGGGGAGAAGGTTTCATCGTAGTCTGTCCCAAACTTCTGCGAGAAGCCTTGGGCAACCAGTCGTGCTTTGTACCGTTCAATGTGACCATCGGCATTTGTTTTCGCTTTGAAAACCCACTTGCTGCCCACTGGCTTACGACCTTCAGGTAGATCAACCAGTTCCCAGACATCGTTGTCTTGCACAGATGACATTTCTTTCTCCATTGCTTCCAGCCAGCAGTCCTTCTCAGGACTACTCAACACCTCTTCCACTGTAGAGGGCTTCGTTTCGCTGAGGTAGATTCTGTCTCCATAGTAGTTTGGGAAGTGCCTCTCTCTCCCTGACCGGCGAACATTTGACTGTTCTTGAGGAACATTTGGCTGCTGTTGAGGAACATTCGGCTGTTCCTGAGGCGATAGCACTGGGAATTGACGAGTGATCATGGGTTCAGGAGATGAATCATCCTCACCCTGGAGGTCCAGCTGAACATACTGGTCTCCTCCTGCCTGAGTGACTTCACATTCAAAGCCACACTCATTTTCATTGAAAGATACGTCACGACTGAAGCATATCTTTTTCTTCTGGGGATCATAGAGGCGATATCCCTTGGTCTCCTCTCCGTAGCCAACGAGAATGCACCTTCTTGCCTTGCTGTCAAGCTTCCCTCTTTCGTCTTTGGGGACATGAGCAAAGGCCTCGCATCCAAAAACTCGAAGATGTGCCACTGAGGGCTTCTTCTTCGTCCACGCTTCAAAAGGAGTCATTCCACTGACTACTTTAGTAGGGCCACGGTTTCTGAGATAGACAGCAGTTGACAGAGCCTCAGCCCAGAATGGATGGGGCAGCTTGGCATCAGCAAGCATTGATCGCACACTTTCGACTAGAGTCCTGTTCATCCTTTCAGCCACGCCATTTTGCTCAGGCGTCTTCGGTACTGTCATTTCGTGACGTACCCCGGCTGACTGCAGGAACTCTTCAAACTCAGTGGACGTGTATTCCCCACCTCTGTCAGTGCGTAGGGCTTTCAGCTTTCGGCCGCTGATGTTCTCCACTAGAGCTTTCCACTTCTGAAACCATTTGAAGACTTCACTTTTGTGTTTCAGAACATACACCCATGTGTAGTGCGTGCAGTCATCGATGAACGTGAGAAAGTACTCACCTCCACCTAGCGATGGTGAGTTCATCTTGCCACAAACGTCACTGTGAACAAGCACGAGTGGCATTGTTGAGTGACTGCTCCTTAACTGGAATGAGGATCTCGTCTGTTTGCCCTTTACGCACGCCTCACAGAAATCGATCTTGTCGGACAGGGTACAGTTGAGACCACGAACTAGGCCATCGCGAGACAACTTGTGTAATCCCTGACCAGCCATATGACCAAAACGTCGATGCCACAAGGTGGTTTGCTCCGATGACTGCCGTGCAATGGCGACTTGCTCATCAGCTCTGCAGTCCAGATGGTACAGGCTTCCACAGCGTTGGGCCTTGGCTATGACGTGTCCCCTTTTGTCAACGATCCTGCAACCATCTCGATCAAACTTGTCTGTTTTCCCTCTTTCAGCAGCCTTTGAAATGCTGAGCAGATTGTACGTCAGTGAGGGCACAAACAGTACATTGAGGAGACGACACTTGCATGAACTTCCATCGGGAAGATTCATCCTCAGGGGCACGATTCCTTCACCTGATGCTTGTAGTGTGTGTCCATCTCCAAGACTGACATCTGTGGGTTTGTCCAAGGGGTGCAGTTCTGAGAAAAGCTTCTCATTGCAGCACATGTGACAGGTTGCACCTGAGTCAACAATCCACTTTCCATCGATGCCAGCGTGAAGCACTTGGTTGACAACAAGTACTTCATCTTCACTGCCAGAGTGTCGGTGTAGTGATGCATTGTTTGCTTCAGGCTTGCTACCTTTGCTCTTTTTGGCTGTTTCCCGGTTAGTAGGTAGCAAACGACACTGCTTCTTAAGGTGTCCTGGTTTTCCGCAATGGAAACACTTGGGTACCACCTTCTTTGAGCGAGCGACTGACAAAGCCATGGATGAACTACTTACCAGGCTTTCCTTATCCTGCTTTCTCTCCTCGTCCAGAAGACGCTCCGTGACCACTTCCATCTTTGGAACTTCGGAGTTGGCTTCCAGGGCAGTAACGAGCATGCTGTACGAATCAGGTAAGCTTGCTAACAAATGGACAACTCTGTCCTCCTCCTCAACTGGGGATCCAATCACAGCAAGCTCATCGAAAATTTCGGTCAGCTGTCGAATGTGCTCCTGTACTGACTCACCTTCTCTCAGTCTCAGAGAATATAGCCTCTTCCGCAGCTGTAGCTTGTTGGCCCAGGTTTTCTTCTGGAACTGGTCAGACAGTTTCCTCCAGACAGCAACCGGATCATCTGGGTCCCCAACCAAGTACAGCAATGAAGGCTCCACTGACAGAACAATGAGTGCTACCGCTCGGTCCTTTCGAGCAGCGAATTTCGCAAGCTTCTCGTCATCGTCACCTCTAGGGGCTTGTTCAATGCCATTGACGATTGACCAGAGGCCTTCTTTCAACAGCACCATGCGACATTGCAGCTTCCACGTAGGATAGTTAGATCCTTTGAGAGGAACAATCGAAACAGACTTGATGGCTTCTGCCATTCCTTGAAAACACAAAACACTGCAAATAACAACCGTCTAGAGCGCAGGGGGAGCGTTGCTTGGTCCCATAACCTGTTGGAACTCGCGATTGACAATGATTCTTTTAGCACTCAAATCACTACTACAGTTCAACACAGCAGTTCTAGTTCTACACACTGTTAGTCTAAGAGTTATGTTCGGTAAGAGTGCAATTGTCAACACATTCCTGTCCACCCCAGCCCCTAGCTGGTTGCATTCCCCCCCCCCCCCTCACAGCCCTCCCCCTACCTGTGTCAACCTCAACTTCAATGGCTCGAGTCCTGGCAAGACAATTCTGTCAGTTGCAGTCCTCCTGTGCCGAGAGCAGCCCACAGGGGTCCCTGCCCCCGAGCGTCTCGGGTCGGGGGATTTCCACCCCTCTCCAGGCGGAGGCTTGGGAGTGAGCCCTGGCTGACCACCCCCACAAGGAGTGGGTTTCGGCCTTGTTGCGGGGTATGCGTCAGGGGTTCAAGATCGGCCTGCGCAGCTCAGCCAGGTGTAGGTCATCCGCAGTGTCCCGCCCGTCAGCCCGGGCTCACTCGCAGGTGGTTGATGAGTTCCTGCAGCAGCAGGTGGCCGCGGGGTTCATGATCGGCCCGCTTGAGCCGCAGGAGTGCTCGGGAGTGGTCACCAGCAGTGTAGGAGTGGTTCCTAAGAGTACCCCAGGGAAGTTTAGGGTCATAGTCGACCTTTCCCGACCGGAAGGGGCAAGCGTCAATGACCAGCTCCTTAGGGAGCTGACCCACGTGGCATACTCCTCTATCGAGGACGCCTCATTTGCTATGCACACGCTTGGACCAGGTGCTCAGCTGGCCAAGATTGATATTAGAGATGCGTACCACATCATCCCAGTTCACCCTGAGGATCGGCCATTCCTGGCTTTGTCCTGGCAGGACCGGGTTTACATAGATTGCCAGCTCCCGTTTGGGCTGGCATCAGCCCCAGCCATCTTTAGTGCAGTTGTGGAGGCCCTGGAATGGATCCTACGCAGGAGGGGGGTCTGCGGCGTGCTACACTATCTGGACGACTTTCTGCTCATGGGGGCACCAGGCTCTCGTGAGTGTTCCCACGCGCTGGCGATCACCTTTTCGACATGTGAGGAGCTCGGAGTTCCCTTGGCCATTGACAAGGTCGAGGGCCCAGTAGTCAGCCTCACTTTCCTTGGCATTCGCTTATGTTCTAGCCCCTTGTCAGTGTCGCTCCCACGTCAGAAGGTTGCCGCCCTCCGCGGATTGTTGCGGGAGCTCCTTCCCTCCAAGTGTGTACGTAATGTGCAGATACTGGAGTCGCTGGTTGGGTACCTGGTTCATGCCACCAAGGTGTACCCTCTTGCCAAGCCCTTCTTGGGTGGACTTTTCCAGGTGCTCAGGGGGGCCAGGCCGGGCCAGCCCAGACGGCTTAGCGTTGCCACCAGAGCCGATTTGGCTTGGTGGCATTCCCTCCTCTCCTACTGGCCGGGTGTCTCCACACACCAGTTCTTGGTGCTTGGGCAACCTGACGGTCACCTGTTCACAGATGCGTCAGGGTCATGGGGGTGCGGTGCTTGGATGTTGCCTGTTTGGCTCCAAGTGCCCTGGCCTGCAGACCACTGCCTGTCATCAATTGCTTTGAAAGAGCTGGCACCGGTGGTCTTCGCAGCAGCTGCGTGGGGTGAACGTTGGAGGGGGCAGTTCATTCTCTGCCATTCTGACAACACGGCTGTGGTGGCCCAGCTCAATTCCTTGCATGCCCGTGACCCGTTGGCCTGCAACATGTTGCGTTGTCTGGCATTTTGGCAGGCCCTGTATGACTTTCGCCTGCGAGCAGTTCACATCGCTGGTGCTCTCAACACAGGGGCAGACCAGCTCTCTCGCAACAACGCGGCCACTTTCTTGGGCCACTACTCATGCGCATCCCCCTCCCCTTCACAGGTGCGCCCGGAGCTGATTCAGCTCCTCTGTCAGGAACCAGCGGATTGGACTTCTCTTCGCTGGAGGGAGCGCTTCACAAGTTTATGGAAGCAGGCTTGTCTGACTCCACCAGGCGTGTCTATAGGGCCGGCTGGAACCGCTTCCTCTCCTTCACAAGGGCATTCTCACTCTCTGCCACCCCCGTGACTGCGGAGTCAGCCATCCTGTTTGCTGCTTACTTGTGGTCGGAGGGACTCTCTGTCTCCACCATCGAGTCCTACCTGGCTGCTTTGCGACACTTTCGTGTGGTGTCAGACCCAGATTGTCCTTTCCCATCCCTCCACTCACCATATATGAAGATCCTGCTTCGGGGCATTAAGCGCATTCAGGCCCAGCCAACATCGGCCCGCGTCCGGCTCCCTATCACAGCTTCTTTGATGCGTCGGATAAAGGCCCAGCTCTCCCTTCGCCCTACTTCCTTCCTCAAGGTGCTCATTTGGGCAGCTTGCTCAGTGGGTTTCTTTGGATTTCTTCGGGCTGGCGAGTTCCTCATCCCGGATGGTGTCCAATTTGACCCCAGCAGACACCTGTCACTGGCAGACATTGTGCTGGATACCTCTGCACCTCGGTGGCGATTCCTGGTGACCATCAAGGCCTCCAAGACCGACCAGTACTTCCAGGGTGCACAGGTTGTTCTTGGAGCTACTGAAGCAGACCTTTGCCCCGTGGCGGCCCTCTTAGATTACCTGTCCTCAAGGGGGGATAGCCCAGGCCCTCTCTTCGTGTTCTCAGATGGCAGCCCGTTGCACCGCTCCCGGTTTGTTCAAGAAGTTCAGCGAGCACTTTCAGCCTCAGGCCTCACAGGCCTGAACTTTAATAGCCACAGCTTCAGAATCGGAGCGGCCACCTCGGCTGGAGCTGCTGGTGTGCCCGAATCGACCATCAAGGTCCTCGGTCGTTGGAAGAGCTTGGCATATCAGCAGTATATTCGCCCATACATGGATGATCTCGCAGAGGTCTCCTCGCAGTTGTACTAGGGTCAGCCCACCCTCCAGCACACCAGCACGTGCCTCGGGCATGACCCGGGCTCTAAACTCACTTTCTTGCCATATACAGTTTTTCTCCATTGTTTTGTCTTACCATTGTCTTCTCTGTCCCAGTTGTTTTGGGCTTACCGTTTGCTTCTATCTCTCTTTCAGTATTATCTATGGTTATGGTGAAGTTTTAGTAGATTTGTTCCCTGGGGGAGCCCCATTCTGGGGCCCTGGGCTCTATCCCCCAGGTGCTTTGGAGGTAGGTGTCAATACCCTAGTGAGGTCCCGGGAGGGGTCGCGTGAGGCAGGTTTGCACGTGGGGTCACGTGGCATTGCGTCAGGGCATGTGCAGGGTCACATGCGGGTTACGTAGCCTGGCGTCATCAGATGCGTTGAGGGGTCACGTGACCCGAGGTCCCGGTGGGTTTCTGAGCACCTGGGGGGTGGGCGTTGCACCCCCTTATTCCAAGAAGGGTTCATCACGATCCCTTACTGGGGGTAGTCCCCTAACTAGATCCTAGAGTTTAGATATAGTTCCATCGGGGAAAGTAGCTGGCCCCTTAGGGCGCTCTAGAGCTTGTATGGGTGGAAACGGTAGGAGGATGAAGCATTAATTACTGTTATTGATGCACCTGTTGCATGTGTTGGACATTTGTGAGGTGCAGCCAAGCTTGTGGTATGTCACTTGTGACTGTTGTGTTTGTGAGCCGCCATTTCGTTCGTACACGCGACGCTACCGACTCTTTAAGTGTTTGTTGACTGCCAGTACGATCTTTTACGACCGATACAAAATGGCCGCCCCGGAGGCTTCTTCTCATCCCGCTAAAAATCGACTTTGTTATCTTTTCGCTGTCTACCCAACGAACGAAAGTTGTTCACAGAGATGTTCAAGAAGGATAATATTGCTTAGTAGCTAAATTTCAGTCTTGCTTGCAAGTTATAGCTCCAAATGCCACTGAAGCTCAATGGTGTTAGAGACTTCCATGCAGAACAAAGTCGTTGAATTGCTGACTGTTCCATTGGCTAATATAATTTGGCACTTGATAAGTGCCAAATTATGCTGACATGTACGTACGTACCTGCTTGTTATGGGGTCTTCTTAATTTCATTGCTCAAAGTGGCTTGGTGGAAAGTGGAGAAGCCTATATGTATAGCTTACGCTGTGTGAATGTGTTTTTGTGCAGTGGAGGAGGCGTTAGTGTCCATAGAAACTTCCATGCAGAACAAATTTATTGAATTGCTGTTTGTCACTCAGGATAGTAGAATTTTGCGAAAACACTTGATGAAATGGCTGTTCTAGGACGACTTGTCCACTTCATGTGCCTCTGCTCCAAAGTGCAATGTGTTCTCCAATGTGTTCAACTTTGAAGTGAACAGAGCTATTTTGCCCCCATTTCTCTTGCTGCTTATGCAAAGGGTGCATCATGTTTATCTGGCTGGCACAAATGAAATAGACCCTTGCCCTCATGCATGTAGCTTGCACTGCGTGGCTGTGGTTGTACGTATGTGGTGGTGTAAATGTAAACGGGTTTTACTACTGGAAATCCACTATGAAATTGGCAGTGGGAAGCATTTATCAATAGCAGTTATATGGTTTTACCCCCTTCGCATTGTCAGATCACGGAATCTATGGAGGGAATTGTCTAGTTGCTATGTTTGTCTTTGAGTTTACCTCATGAGTACACAATGCCCACAACTCTTATGTATTTTAGCACTATTCAATCAAACTGGGGAAGCAGGAGACCATACACAAGCAACCCCAAATGAAAGTGGAACCCACTTTTGATTACCGGTTTTCCGTTAACTTTTACCGGTTAACCGCTAATGGGTCATCAACACTATTTGCGGATAAAGGACAAATAACAGCCAATAAAGTCAGCCTGCAAACAAAATTATTATAATGTTTCTTATGCACCATACCGTACCTGTTAGTTTGGTGTGATAATGCTGTTGGGCTTGCACTGAAAGCACCACCTTCCCATTCACTACTGTCAGTAATGCTAATGATAGGGAAATTTCAGGTGACTCTATGTAAAATGTGCAGTAATTTCAGACCTGCTGACAAGGGAAGTGATACCCAGCAAATCGTTGTAATGTGTCCATGTGAAAGCAAACTGGGTTCGACCCGCTTCCGTTTGCGTCATATCTAGGTCAAATTCGATCGGATTATTTATCAGTCCATGTGAAAGGGGTTATATATACTCATGGCGGACACACAAGTGCATCTGTGTGTTCATCTGATTACAGGACGCTTCAGTCTATGTGGCTGAAACGTCCTGAAACCAGTTGCTATTGATTTACTGATTCTGCTGTGTATATGCTCATCAAGATCAATCCACCAGTTGTCACAACATAGCAATGAGCTTCTACAATGTCACATACAGTGTTGGATGTTCAGCCTGTGACAATGCTGACTAGCACTTCATGCACTAGTGGTAGTGTGCTCTGTACAACATTGGCTCACATACACAAATCTATGGATTTCTATTATATACGTGTACACATAACCTACCGAAAGTGACAGCACATTTATTGTCTGACATTTGGTGTGAAGTGTATGCGCATATACAGATACTACTGGTAATCTGTGAGAGGGACATGCAACGATTTTGATCCCAGCTGCACAATCCAGTGTACAGTTGTGCTGCCGAGACAACTCACAACACCCTCACTTGAGGCATTCAGTGTATACATTGCTTTGGCTTCTTTAACCCTTTAGCGCCGAAGTTTATAATTCGCGCCGACCCCCCCCCTAACGCCGGACTTTAAATGGCGGCGCCTAGGTGAGAACCAATATCGTTGCGTATTACACTTTATAGTCCTTTCTTACAGCCGAAACGGATTCAGTAAGGATTTTATCATATATGTCCGTGATCCAGGAGGATTCTTGGTAGCTCTTGTTATTCGCCGTTGTGTAAATGCAACGGAAGTAACGATGGAGACAGCTCGTTCCGTCGAGGAAGATTGGCGTGAAGTCAAACGTAAGTGCGGGACGCGAAGCTGAAGGTTAGTCTACGGCTGTCACCCCGTAGGATTGTAGGGTCGCTTTTGACTCTTGCCGCTTTGTATACACCCGCGCGCGCAAATGTGGACGGCTACTTTCGTCGAGGAAGAAGGTGTCAGCATGGTACCGCTTAATGGTTCGCCGTGCGGGCGACGAGAAGACCGGATAGGTACGCCGTATGAAAGCTCTCACATTGCTACATGACCCTTAGGGTTAGGGTTAGGGTAGCAGAAGTAGCTGCTCCAAGTTTGTAGTGCCAGCAAAACAACTTAAATTTCGCGTGCTCCGTTATGACACATAAATGTGTCAACCGGCGTTTAAGGGCTAATAATATTATGACACATAAATGTGTCAACCGGCGTTAAAGAGTTAAGGTCTACTGTTTACTGTCATTGATGCACCTGTTGCATGTGTTGGACATTTGTGAGGTGCTACCAATCTTGTACTGTATCACTGTATGTGCTAGTTGTGATTGTTGTGTGTGTGAGTGTAGTTGTGTGCACGAAACTACGCTCTACTTCTGATTGGACAATGCAGCTTATCCGCACATCGTTTAGTAGTGCACTTGCATGTTGTGTATATAATGACTTTTATAGTGGGTAGTAGACTGACTGACTGTTGAAAGAACAGTGCCTCTTTAAATCCTCCTCATAACTATAGCAGTGTACATGCAGTGGGTGCCTTGTTGTGTCATCTGTTGCATTGCACTCACTACAGGTGCTGATACAGAGGTGCAAAACAAGGATGGGTGGACTCCTCTCATGCACGCCTGCTTAGGAGGCGACAATGATGTTGCCTCGCACCTTATTGAGCATGGTGAGCAACTGAAAATTTTTGTTGGCATGCTGTGTTAATTGTTTATGATGAAAAGACGAAAGCAAAGAGTGTATATTGTGCGAGGGTGAGGGGTCATGTGATTGTCCCAACTCACTTATTAAAGATGCAATTTAGCATGCTAAAAATTCTCAAAATTGTTAGTAAATTTATCTAAATTACAACAATAAAAGCAGAAAATAGTGCAAGTTTATACTGAGGGCATTTTACTGAGCATTTAGAGGTATAGGGCTATGTGGTTCGAGTGAGGCTGGAATGACCAAACCGCCTACGCCACTCTTCTACACACATGGCACTTTGTAATACTGACTACCTTGTCGTGGCGTGGTGCCAAAACGAGATATAGAATTAACAGTAGCTAATTATGTTACCTGTATGAATATCATGACATCATACATAATATTTTAACAATTTGGCTGCTTCGAGCTTAATGAACGTTTCACATATTCGCCATGCTCGAGACAGCAAAAGCAGAGGCAAGAAACTTATTCATGGAGGAATGATGAGAAAGCATTCTTATGGTATCGTCTGTAGTGCAGTAACCGTAATATACATGTACACCTCATTATTTACTGCCGTATTTGAAACTCCCATTTCTATGCCTCTGATAGGAGAGGGTAGGAAGGTAACAATATGTGACTGATGGAATGTAGAAAGACAAGGCATGAAATTCTTGAGGTTACGTATAGATGATCTCATAGAATTCCCACTTGCATACAACGGTACACTTACAGTCTGTAAGATAGTGGGCACACATTATGGGGACATGCAAGTGAGAATTTTATGAGATAGTCTATACGCATCAGAAGAACAGAGAACAGCAAGGGCAAGGGGACATTGAATGCACACAAACTCTGAACACAACCTACCAATTAGATGATTCCCTCCATTATGATGTTCGATGAGGCGCATCAGCCCTTTTGTTGTCTACTCATTTTGCCTTAGGTTGTCTTCAGAGTTTGTGTGAATTCAATGTCCTCTTGCTCTTTGGCATTTTAGCACATGTCGTGCAATATTTCAGTACAGTGGACATGAATACGTACAGACTAATGTTGTGAGGACAATGCCTTGAATCGTTTTGTGTGCAATCACACAGTGAATGTCTAGCGATTGCTTCATGTGTGCATCATATTTTGTCACTCATCATTGTGTATTATAGAGGTAGACACTCTGGTGAGAACCATAATAGACCCTTACCATTAAAGCTGAGGTATGCACAGAATTATAATTGCAGGTGATAACTGCCATGACATCACATCTGGCGACTGGCTCTGGCAACCAAAACCTGGCTTAAGTATGGGAAAGATGGGAAACAGTACCAATCTTTGAAGCTGGTGTGTGGCTCAGATGTACCGTTTACTCTAGAGGTGGGACAATTATTCCAATATTCAGTGTTTTCGAATGTTGACTAACATATTACATAAAATATACTTTTGCCTATTCGAATATTTGTTATATGTATAGAATTCGTTATTACTATTTTATACGTATAAAATAAGCATACTTTGGCATCTGAAGTAATGTTACAGTGGAAGATAGATATGCTCCAAACAGGATCCCCACTAGCGTGAATCGTTTCTTCAGTGGAACGGTTTACTGCCAGCATATCAGGGATTTTGGACTGCAAGCAGAACTGTACTTCCACCGTAGATAGTGCTGGGTTCAGCTGGAGCCAGCTTTAAGCACTTGAAATGCTTTTTGTCTTATTAGCAGATGTAAACCACAATGTTTGTACTACACTATTATATACGCCATAGCAGAATTGCATCATCATTCTGAGAATATATATAGAAGGAATATTCAAATCCAAATGTTAGCATTTGTCCCAACTCTAGTTTACTCTGATTTAGTGAAAAGTACATGACTACGAATGCCTGACATGCCCGAATACCTGTGAAGCAGAGCAATACCTTGAGCGAGTGCAAGATCTAGGTCCTATGGCGGAGCACCTAATTTTGAGCCGTATTGAAGAGACTGCGTAGCTAACAGAATGTGACATCCTTGGAGTGCCTCTGAGTAAGCCTCTCGATAGTGACGAGATCCCTAAAGCTGAAATAGTAAACCTAAACCTCTAGGAAGAAAGATAGTGGCTATATAGGTCCCTGCATCAGCCCAAACGCTGGCTGTCTTCCAACGCACTGAGGCGAATGAAGACTACCCTCCACACTTCATGAAACACCTTTCCTCGCGCTCCCTTTAACAAAGGTAGTCCACACAGACCTCGCTGTAAAGTTGTTGTCTTTTCTTTGCTCTTACTCGAGTATGTCAAAGCTTTGTGTTTTTATACATTGTTTGCTAAATTAGAGTAAAAGGTACATCTAAGCGGGCTTCAAAGATTGGTAGTGTTTCTTATCTTTCCCATGCATAAGCTACGTTTTGGCTGCCAGAGGCACTTGGCAGATGTGATGTCATGGCAATTAGTGACTGGTGCATTCCTTGCTTATGGTAAGGGTCTATTCCTTTGACATATCAGCTGACTCAGCAACTACAATTGAATTGGTGCAACAAGCATTACATGCCATTACAAATGTACGTCAATACTATTAATCAGCCATGAATATATTTGAAATGAGCAGTCAGTAGCTGACTTGCAAGCTGCTCTCAAGAACATGCTGCAAAGTTCATAAGTGCTATTGATGATAAAAAGAATACATTTTTTCAATCGTATGTATATAGCTATAGGAAGAGAGTCCTGAAATAAGTTACTGTGTCTGTGAGCTCCTTCCATTTTGCGCCTTTTCGTTCGTAAACGCAACGCTACCGACTCTTGTTTGTTGACTGCTGGTACGATCTTTTACACGACGGTACAGAAACACACACTGCGAAACAAAATGGCCGCCCGGAGGCTTCTGTTCATCCCGTTAAAAAATCGTCTTTGTTATCCTTTCTCTGTCTACCCAACGAACGAAAGTTGTTCACTGAGGTGTTGAAGAAGAATGCTGTTGTTTAGAAGCTTAATTACAATCTTGCTTGCGAGTTACAGATCCAAATGCTACTATAGCTAAGTGGTTATTTCACGGTATAATGGGTATATGGAGATATCATATGAAGACTTTTTATCAGACTACTCGATCGATGTTGGAAATTTTATGGGACATCTGGAAGATATTCTTCGAATTATGCAATACCATTCCTGGGCCAAATGTTCATGAGTCTTGGAAAGTCGATGCTTTTAACACTGTAGGCAAGTGAACTCACTCCTGATTGGAGTACATCACTACCACTGCAGGTTAGGTAGTGCTGGGACAATTGTGGGGATTCTTTGGTGTAAACTTAGATGTTGGCCAATTTGAACGAATGTTTCAAGCTATGTATGAAAGAATATTTAAACTGTATGTAGAATATGCACTTATCTTTGCATATAAACTTTTCCATGCAGAACAAAGTCGTTGAATTGCTGACTGTTCCATTGGCTAATATAATTTGGCATTTGATAAATGGCCGATGCTGACATGTACATACGTACCTACTTGATATGGCGTCTTCTTAATTTCATAGCTCAAAGTGGCTTGGTGGAAAGTGGAGAAGCCTATATGTATAGCTTACGCTGTGTGAATGTGTTTTTGTGCAGTGGGGGAGGCGTTAGTGTCCATAGAAACTTCCATGCAGAACAAAGTTATTTAATTGCTGTTTGTCACTCAGGCAAGTAGAATTTTGCGAAAACACTTGATGAAATGGCTGTTCTAGGATGACTTGTCCACTTCATGTGCCTTTGTCACAACAAAGCAATGAGCTTCTACAATATCACATGCAGTGTTGGATGTTCACCCTGTGACAATGCTGACTAGCACTTCATGCACTACTGGTGTAGTGCTCTGTACAACATTGGCTCACATACACATTCCCATTACATATGCGTAATGTACGGTCGCCTATTATGGCCAGTCGCCTATTATGGCCAAATCGCTGCAACTGGCCAGATAGGCTCATTGCAAGCAACAGTTCCATGCCACAGCGTGAGTGAACGAAGTGAGCTTTCAAATCGATTTGACTTCGAGTAGTATGGCCCGAGAGTGGGCGCGTCACCTTTTCCCAACTACCTCGTTCGTGCGATGGCCTGCTGTTCGACTTAGAAAAGAAGGCGCTTCTCTGTTTGGTGTTTCAGCAGATTCTCTAATAATTGCAGCACAGTTTCGTAGGCGGGAAGGTAGTCACCCTTGGCTATCCGGAATATAGCGGTCATTGAACACTGACCTTTTATTCCTTTGCACCGTAGTTAGGTGCAGGATAAAAATGAAACATATGTCCTTTTGGTTGCCCTGATATGGCATGAATGAAAATTAGTGGCCATAATGGTGTTAAGGTACCCTAATATGGACACTTTTGGCGCGGATGCGAGAATCATTCTTGTTGGCTCACAATGAACAGATGCAATGCATCCCTACCACCTGCGGAAAGAGGAAGGATAGGACTAACCACCATATGCAGAGCAGGTAGCATGGTTCTTCTTGGTAAAATAATTGATGGAAAACCCAAAATAGTGGCCATAATAGGCAACTTTATGCTACACCTAACCTAGCAGTGACAGCACTTTTTTGTCTAACATTTGGTGTTATCTTTGGAATTGAGGGTGTTTCTAAATGTGAATCATCAGTCTGAATCTGTGCATTCCCACACTTTTGTATCTTGTGTGAAGTGTATACGCATATACAATACTACTGGTAAACTGTGAGGGGCAGCCATTTTGATCCCAGCTGCACACTCCAGTGAACAATTGTGCTTCCAAGACATCACAACACTCTCACTTGAGGCATTCAGTGTATGCATTGCCATGGCTTCTTTAAGGGTCTACTGTTTACTGTTATTGATGCAACTGTTGCATGTGTTGGACACTTGTGAGGTGCTTCCAATACTCATGGTATGTCACTTATGACATACCATATGGCCGGAAATTTTGGCGGGAAGATATTTTGGCGGATTGCTGAAAATATGTCATTTGGCGGAATTTACTTTTGCGGTTGAGCCAGTCTTAGCCATAATGATATTCATACATAGCAAAATGGCTATTCGAACGCTCTGGGAATTTAACCGGGCCGTGAGCTAGTTTCCGCTAAGTTAGGACAAAATTGATGATCAAATGCAACTGAAAACTTAACAAATCGTTGTTACGCGTACTCTGAACTGCTTTCGTCCCGTCGGTCTTTGTAGTGACCGCGTACACATTGTTTGGATCGCCTTCCTCGCGTTGACAGACAAGCCAACTCTTTCCTTCGGTGTACAAAACTCTTTGGAGAAGCGATGTCCCCGTACACAGCTTTAAATGGTAAACTCCATGCCGACAATTAGACTGGCGCGTCTAGCTGCAGCCTAGTAAGCTATGATTTTGCAATAATGATGACATCACACTGTGAAGTTTTTGGCGGATGAAATGTTGGCGGATTGCTCTCAAAACCGCCAATCCGCCAAAATAAATTCCCCGCCAAAATTTCCAGCCATACGGTACCATGAGTATTGGCTTCAAGTTGTGTTTATATCCGCAGCTGTGCGCATGAAGCTGTGCTCTACTTTTGGATAACGAAATAAACAGACTAGTTTTGTAGATTTTCAGCTGTCTTTGAAAGTTTAGTATCACAAAATGTAGACAAGAGCAGTGAAAGCGCAGGACAATTGCAGCTTCGTTAAAATCTTTCAAGCATGTTCACATCCGACAACGTCTGCACCTTATCTGCACTCTGAACGGCATTGAGCACTGTACCTGTGGCAAGTATCCATGCACACCATGAAGAACATGGAATGGTTTCTCTGTTTCTCTTGCTGCTATGCAAAGTGGTGCATCATGTTTATCTGGCTGGCAAAAATAGGCCCTTCCCCTCATGCATGTAGCTTGGACTGTGTGGGTGTGGTTGTATGTGGTAGTGTAAATGTAAATCAGTTTTTACTACTGGAAATCCACTATGAAATTGGCAGTGGGAAACATTTACCAATAGCAGCCATATAAGTCTAGGTTATAGCCCCAACCCGAGTCTGTGTGTGTGATGTGTGGATGTCCTTGTCACATGTACTCATGATGGTCACACAAGAGCATCTGTGTGTTCATCTGATTGCAGGATGGTTCGGACACGTGGCTAAGGCCTACATGGCCAAAACATTCTGAAATAGTTGCTATTAATTGATTGATTCTGCTATGTATATGCTCATCAAGATCAATTTGCCAGTTGTCACAACGTAGCAATGAGCTTCTACAATATCACATACAGTGATGGATGTTCAGCCTGTGATGCTAAAGTGTTCTGACAGTCTATAGTGTAGCAGCGTTATTAAACCGCTCACTATTTACTCTCTTTTTAAAATTCTCTTTCCTATGCTCTGGTAAGAGAGGGTAGGAAGGTAAGAAGTATTTGAATAGAATGCAAAAAGACGCTAAATGAAATTCTTGAGAGGTTATAGATTATGTTATTAAATTCTCTCGTGTATACATACGTACCTTTATGGTATGTAAGACAGTGGACACACATTGTGGGTACATGCTACTTATGTATATACACGTCAGCCCTTTTGTTGTCTGCTCATATTGCCTATTCTTTAGGTCATTTTCACGCTGAGAATGGTTTGATATATATGGTGTGTCCTGAATCTGATGACACTAGCATATTGTTTTGTAGTAGTCTTGAACCCAGTCCCTATTTCCATTTCTTGTTATAAAGTGTTTCTTGAGGTTTACCTCACAAGTACACAGTGCCCCCTTTGTATATAAAAGTTGTATCATTGACAGCGAGCCTGTCGTAGTGTGTGGACAGTGCAGTAATTGGTGCATGTCTAAGTGTGTCAAAGGAGGTAATCTCATCAGAATATTCAGTGAAGTATAGTGACTCAAGATGCTAGTCTGGATACCCAGTGTTATTACTCTTACATCTCTTCCTTCCCGATATATAGGATACTTTAGAATTAGTTTATTCATGACAACTTAATCAAGTGCCTAATCTACGTAAGTGGGCACTGCAGCATAATCCTGATGACACTAGTATATTGTTTTGTAGTAGCCTCGTACCCAGTCCCTATTTCTATTCTGACCTTTGTTTGGAGGGAGAAGCAGGGCCTGGTGACATTGGTCCCTTATGCACTTAGGTAAGGTCAAGCATTCAACCTGTGACAATACTTGACTATAGCATTTCATGCATTACAAACACATGTTCATTAGCATGGACTCGTTTGCTGTTAGCCAGAATAGTGGGACCACATTTAGGTGGTGATGCTGTGCTATATAGTGTTAGTACAGGTATGTCAGTGGGAATCTTACTAAGTGCTGACTTGAAGACAATTATGCCAGTGTGGGATAGTGTTCCGCAGTGTTGGAAGGAGTGCCCCAATGTTGGAGCATGATCCCTGTTGTGAGAGGGTGTTCCCCAGTGTAGGAGGTGGTTTCCCAGTGAGGGAGGGTGTGCCCCAGTGTGTGAGGGTGTGCCACACTGAGGGAGGGTATGCCCCAGTGTGGAAGGGTGTGCCCCAGTGTAGGAGGGTGTTCCCTAGTGTGGGAAGCTGTGCCCCAGTGTGAGAGGGTGTCCCCACTGAGGGAGGGTATGTCCCAGTGAGGGAAGCTGTGCCCCAGTGTGGGAGGCTGTGCCCCAGTGTGGAAAGTGTAGATTGCAGATTTCAGTCATGTGGCGAATGCCTCTGTGACCGAAACGTCCTGAAATCAGTTGCTATTGATTCATTGATTCTGCTACGTATATGCTCATCAAGATCAATTCACCAGTTGTCGCAACATACGTAGCAATGAGCTTCTACAAGATAACAAACAGTGTTATGTGTTCAGCCTGTGACGATGCTGACTAGCACTTCATGCACTACTGGTGGTGTGCTCTGTACAACATTGGCTCACATACACAAATCTATGGAGTCCCATTATATATGCGTACACATAACCTACCAGTGACAGCACATTTATTGTCTGACATTTGGTGTAATCATTTAAATTACGGGTTTTACTAAATGTGAATCATCAGTCTGAATCTGTGCATTGCCGCACTTTTCTTGTGTGAAGTGTATACGCATATACAGATACTACTGGTAAATTGTGAGGGGCAGCCATTTTGATCCCAGCTGCACACTCCAGTGTACAGTTGTGCTTCCAAAAATTAATAGCTCACAACACCCTCACTTGAGGCATTCAGTGTATGCATTGCCATGGCTTCTTTAAGGGTCTACTGTTTACTGTTATTGATGCACCTGTTGAATGTGTTGGACATTTGTGAGGTGCTGTCAATCTTGTAGTGTATCACTGTATGTGCCCATTGTGATTGTTGTGTGTGTGTGAGTGTAGTTGTGTGCATGGAACTACACTCTACTTCTGATTGGACAATGCAACTTATGTGCATATTGTTTAGTAGTGCACTTGTATGTTGTGTATAATTATAATGACTTTTGTAGTGGGTAGTAGACTGACTGACTCTTGAAAGAACAGTATGCCTCTTTAAATCCTCCTCATAACTATAGCAGTGTACATGCAGTGGGTGCCTTGTTGTGTCATCTGTTGCATTGCACTCACTACAGGTGCAGATACAGAGGTGCAAGACAAGAATGAGATGACTCCTCTCATGCTCGCCTGCTCTAGAGACCACGAAGCTTTGGTTGCACACCTTATTGAGCATGGTGAGCAACGGCATATTTTTGTTGGCATGCCGTGTTAATTGTTTCTGATGAAAAGACGAAAGCAAAGAGTTAATATTGTGCGAGGCTGAGGAGTCATGTGGTTCTCCCAACTCACTTATTACATGAAAGATGTAATTTAATATGCTAAAAAGGTTTCTCAAAATTGGTAGTAAATTTATCTAAATTACAACAATAAAAGCAGAAAATAGTGCAAGTTTATACTGAGAGCATTTTACTGAGCTTTTAGAGGTATAGGGCTATGTGGTTCGAGTGAGGCGGGAATGACCAAACCGCCTACACCACTCTTCTACACACATGGCACTTTATAATAGTGACTTCCTTGTCGTGGCGTGGTGCCAAAACAAGCTATAGAATTAACAGTAGCTAATTATGTTACCTGTACGAATATCATGACATCATACATAATATTTCATCAATTTGGCTGCTTCAAGCATAATGAACGTTTGTAGATATTTGCCATGCTCGAGACAGCACAAGCAGAGGCAAGAAACTTAATCATGGAGGAATGATGGGAAAGCATTCTGATGGTATCGTCTGTAGTGCAGTAACCGTAATATACACCTCATTATTTACTGCCGTGTGTGAAACTCCCCCTTCCTATGCCTCTGAAAGTAGAGGGTAGGAAGGTGACTAATATTTGAATGATGGAATGTAGAAAGACAAGGCATGAAATTCTTGAGAGGTTACGTATAGATTATCTGATAAACTTCTCACTTGCATATGTACAACGGTACATTTACCGTCTGTAAGATAGTGGGTACACATTAAGGGGACATGCAAGTTAGAATTTTATGAGATAGTCTATATGCAACAGAAGAACAGAGATCAGCAAGGGCAAGGGGACATTGAATGCACTCAAACTCTGAAGACAACCAACCAATTAGATGATTCCCTGCATATGATGCTCAATGAGGCACGTCATCCCCTTGTTGTCTACTCATTTTGCCTTAGGTTGTCTTCAGAGTTTGTGTGAATTCAATGTCCCTTTGCTCTTCGGCATTTTAGCACATGTTGCGCAATATGTCGTGTATTGTAAAGATATTTCAGTACAGTGGACATAAATACAGACTAATGTTGTGAGGACAATGCCTTGAATCGTTTTGTGTGCAATCACACAGTGAATGTCTAGCGATTGCTGCATGTGTGCATCATATGTGACCGTCCACAGGAAAAGGGGGCTTGCGCAATTTATCACACTGTGAGAAAACGGCGTTTGAAATTCGCGCATTTTTGAACTCGTATTTCTTCGTCTTGGAACGTCATACACGAGCGCTGTAAACGTCACCGGAAAGCCCATTCACTGAGCTTTAAATGGATGCCACGAACAAGACAGTGCGCCGCCGAATAGTGACGCTAGGAGCTGTTTTGGTGAGCCATTTAATAGCGCAACGATGGTTATGCCACTAATTCGTAGCGGTGATGGCTTTAGGGACCAGGATTTACTTGGCACAACGATTCTCAGCTTGATTTGCCGTCATGCGAGAACTCTTCCTTGGTCTAGCCATCAGAGTGAGACCCAGCTCACTCCCTGAGTTGAATCTGGGCTAGATACAATTTTAGGGGTGGCTTTGTACTGATGGCTGATTAGCCACCTGCAGAATGGAGGGCTTGCTATTTACAAGAGTATCATAGACTTTCGAAATCCTTACGGATGTGGTTCCCATGTTGTTTTAGTTGAATAAGGAGAATTTACATCTGTTATTCTATACATCATTAATGCCCATGGTTCCAATTTGTCAGAATCGTCGCACTGAGTGATTCTCGGCACCTCAAACCTAATTTGTCAAAGAACAGCAGGTGTTTATCACCATGTTCATACACCTACAGGTCATTCCAAGCTGTGCTGCATAGCAAGATTTACGGCATTTGACCTCCCCGCATTGTCATGCTGTATGCACATAGTCCAATTCAAGTACATTGCTAGAGCACTGCATCATGTCACTTTCAGCTTCTGGATGCTTCTTTCCAGTGTTTCAAGTAATGCACATATGCATTATCAGTGAAAACACACCACTTCCGGTTTTTGTTAATTCTCACAATTACAGGAAGTGACTTTAACATTGAATATTTAATTACTAATATTGCTATGACAACCCAAATGCAAAAAATCTGAATAATGAAGGTATACTGATTGCAAAATAGCAGAAATCTCATTTTGCTAAATTTTACCCAAACCCCCTTTTCCCATGGATGGTCACATATGTTGTCACTCATCATTGTATTATAGCGGTAGTCACTCTGGTGGGAACCATAATAGACCCTTACCATTAAAGCTGAGGGATGGACAGGATTATAATTGCAGGTGATAATTGCCATGACATCACATCCAGCGACTGGCTCTGGCAACCAAAACCTGGCTTAAATATAGGAAAGATGGGAAACAGTACCAATCTTTGAAGCTCTGTGTGGCTCAGATGTACCGTTTACTCTAGAGGTGGGACAAATATTTGAATATTCAGTATTTTTTAATGTTAGCTAACATATTACATAAAATATACTTTTGCCTTTTCGAATATTCGTTATATGTATAGAATTTGTTATTACTATATTATACATATGAAATGAACATACTTTGGCATATGAATTAATCTTGCAGTGGAAGATAGAAATGCTCTAACCAGAATCCCCACAAGAGTGAATCGTTTCTTCACTGGAACGATTTACTGCCAGCATATCAGTATTGAAGAGACTGCGTAGCTAACAGAACGTGACATCCTTGGAGTGCCTCTAAGTAAGCCTCTTGACAATCACAAGATCCCTAAAGCTAAAAGAATGGCTTTTGTGCAGAGGGATTAAGGGCTAATTGTCTTGGAAGAAGGATAGTGGCTATATAGGTAGCCCTGCATCAGCCCAAACTCTGGCTGTCTTCCAACACACTGAACTGAATGAAGACTACCCTCCACACGTCATGAAACACCTTTCTGCACGCTCCTTTGACCGAAAGTCGTTCACAGACCTCACTGTAAAGTTGTCTTTTCGTTGCACTTACTCGAGTGTGTCAAGGCTTTGTGTTTTTAGCATTGTTTGCTAAATTAGAGTAAAAGGTACGTCTGAGCCACACGTGAGCTTCAAAGATTGGTACCGTTTATTACTGTTCCCTTACATAAGTCACGTTTTGGCTGCCAGTGTCGCAGCTGGATGTGATGTCATACCAATTAGTGTCTGCTGCATTCCTTGCCTCCTTAATGGTTTTCTCAATCGTTTGTACATAGCTCTAGGAAGACAGTCCTGAAGTCGAATCAGGCGATGTCACCGGAAGTTGCGGGTTGCCTCCGGTCGACCCTGGCTGCTGTGCCTTTCAAGGCGGCCACCCAACATCCAGGCAGCTCCAGCCCACCATCCCTGTTGAGATGGGGGTGTTGCAGGCGGATGTGTATTGCCTCCTTCAGCAGCAGCTCCTTGTTGGTCCTGGCTTGGTCGATTACCGTGGCCTCCTCCCACTTGAAAGGCACAGCAGCCAGGGTCGACCGGAGGCAACCCACAACTTCCGGTGACATCGCCTGATTTGACTTCCGGTGACAGCGCATGATGAGATGCTAGGCTATAAATATGATAAGTGCTCACGCTAGCTTATCTTCGCCCTGAAGAAGGCCAGAGCATCTGGTCGAAACGTCGGCAAGGTTTTCAACCCTGTTTTGAAGCTGGTATTCGAGAACTACCCTTTCTCAGCCTGAGCCAGCTGAGAAGCCCTCACTTCATAATTACGTATGTGTATTGCACTAAGTTAGTCTTTGAGTCTTACCCCACTTTCTGAGGCATCTTGTGCTGGTATGAATGTATGTGTCTGCCCTTTTATGAAGTACTGTTTCATGAGCAGGGATTGAGGGATTGTCTGAATCTACCTCATGGGTATATAGAATGCTCCCTAACTTTTAGCATTTTAGCATTTGTTGTTCTTTTTTTCATGTGTTGTGTATGATAACTTGTATAGTGGGTATACAGCTATATGATGACTGAACTAACTATTGTTGGAGCAATACCTCTTTAAAGTATACCTCACAAGTCGTTGATACTTTCTTACAGGCCTATATTAGTAAGAGTCTAATGACAATGACCCCTTACTTATGTAAGGTCGAATATCCAACCTGTGACATTACAATGCATTACAAACAGATGTTCATTAGCACGGACTGTTTGCTGTTAGCCAGAATAGTGAGACCATATTTAGGTCGTGATGCTGTGCTATATAGTGTTAGTATTGGTATGCTAGTGGGAAGCTTGCTAAGTGCGAACATGAAGAAAATTTATTAATTAATGCACTACGTACATAATTAGTACAATATTATACCTCATTAAAGAAATTGCCGAATCTGATTGCTGTTTGCCCCAGTGTGAGAGGATGTGCCCCAGTATGGCAGGGTGTGCCTAGTGTGGGAGGGTGTGCCTAGTGCGGGAAGGTGTGCCTAGTGTGGGAGGGGGTGTCCCAATGTGGGAAGGTGTTGCCCAGTGTGGGAGGTTGTTCCCCAGTGTGGGAGGGTGTGCCCCAGTGTGGGAGGGTGTGCCCCAGTGAGTGAGGGTGTGTCCCAGTATGAGAGGCTGTGCACCAGTGTGGGAGCGCATGCTCGTGCATATGTGATGTGTGTGTGAGGTGTGGATGTCCTTGTCACATGTACTCATGACGGACACACAAGTGCATCTTTGTGCTCATCTGATTACAGGACGCTTCGCTCTATGTGGCTGAAATGTCCTGAAATCAGTTGCTATTGATTTATTGATTCTGCTGTGTAAATGCTCATCAAGATCGATTTGCCAGTTGTCACAGCATAGCAATGACCTTCTACAATATCACATACAGTGTTGAATGTTCAGCCTGTGACAATGCTGACTAGCACTTCATGCACTACTGGTGGTGTGCTCTGTACAACATTGGCTCACATACACAAAGCTGTATGGAATGCCATCATATGCGAACTCATAACCTGTCAGTGACTGCACAATTTCTGGTTAACTGTGAGAGACATGCAGCCATTTTGATCCCAGTTGCACACTTCAGTGGAGTGTGCAGTTGTGCTTCTAAGACAGCTCGCAACACTCTTAGATGCATTGCCATGGCTTCTTCAAGGGTCTACTGTTTACTGTTCTTGATGCACCTGTTGCATTTGTTGGACATTTGTGTGAGATGCAGCCAATCTTGTAGTATGTCACTCGTGACTGTTGTGTTTGTGAGCACAGCTGTGTGCATAATGCTGTGCTCAAATTCTTAACGGAATAAACAGACTATGCCCCCCCCCCCCCCCCCCATCTCCAGCACTGTCTGTGGTGGAAATAACAGTTCTGCTTGCTTTGGATAATGATGCTAAAGTGTTCTGTCAGTCTACTAAAGCACTTTAGCATCCGGCACCCATGTCTAGTAACCATAGTGATTGCATCAAGTAGAAATGAGTACTTATGGACACTGTATACAGGTACACTGTACTAGCACATTCATGTTTTGATGGTTTTGGATGGTATATGCTCTAGCCGTCCTCCCCTCCTCCCTCTGAGAATGCGCAGTATATAATGGGATTTGAGTAGAAATCACTGTTAATTCCAGTATACGTTTTCGGTTATGGAAGAAAAATGGCTGCTCTTTGAGTGTACTACAACGAACGAAAGTTGTTCACAGACATTTTTAAGAAGGATAATGTTCCTTAGAAGCTTAATTACAATCTTACTTGTGAGTTACAGCTCCAAATGCTATGGAAGCTAAATGGTTATTTCACAGTATAATCGGTATCCGGTTTCCGGTATACAATCGAGATATCAGACTACTCGTCGATGTTGTACAATTTCTGGAACATCTGGAAGATATTCTTCAAGTTGTGCAATACCATTCTGGGCCAAATGTTCAATGATATTAAGGAAATAAAGGTCCTAGGTGCATATATTTTTGTCTTTGGGCTGCATTGTCCATTAGTGATTAGAGTGTTACCAAATACTATGGATATTGACCGTTATTGACCTTGTACATGCAGTCCCTTGTATAGGTATAGGTAGAAAAAACTACTAAAAACTACTACGTAGCAATGGTGGTGGGCCAAATGTGTCATGCCAAAGTGTTGTTCCATGACCAACTCAATGAAATTACTTTTAGCTATTCGCTGAAACTGGCGAAGCATGAGGCCATACACAAGCAGCCCCAAACAAACTGGAACCCACAATTGATTACCGGTTAACCGCTAATATGGAATCGAAAATATTCATGGAAAGGACGAAAGAACAGCGAAAAGTTAAATGGCAAAGGGAAAATTTGTCATCTAGCACCATACTGTACCTGTTACTTTGGTGTGACAATGTCGTTGGGCTTGCGCACTGAAAGCACCACCTTCCCACTCACTACTGTCGGTTATGTTTGAGATGTGGTATTGAAAGGCATGACATGATGCCTATGATATATATGGCTTCTGCTCTTGCTGTTGAAGAGGGTGTAATGCTAAGAATGGGGAAATTTCAGTTGCAAAATGTTGTGCAGTCTTTTCAGATTTCCTGCTGGCTCACATGCAAAAAGCTAGGGAATCTGACAAAGAAAGGAATAACCATGACTAGTACCATGTGAGTAGGATGTGCGCCACTTTGGGAGGGTGTGCTCCAGCATGGGAGGGTGTGCTCCAGCATGGGAGAGTGTGCCCCAGCATGGGAGGGGCGCCCAAGTGTGGGAGGGTGTGCCACAGTTTGGAAGGGTGTGCTCCAGTGTGGGAGGGTGTGCCCCAGCGTGGGAGGGGTGCCCAAGTGTGTGACGGTATGCCCCAGTATGGGAGGGTGTTCCCCAGTTTGGGAGGTGTGCCCAAGTGTTGGAGGGTGTGCCCCAGTGTGTGGGAGGGTGTACCCCAGCGTGGGAGGGTCTGTTGCAGTGTTGGAGGGTGTGTCCCAGTGTGGGAGGTGTGCCCAAGTGTGGTAGGGTGTGTCCCAGTGTAGGAAGGTGTGCCCAGCCCAAGTGTGTGAGGGTGTGTCCCAATGTGTGAAGGTGTGCCACGCTGAGGGAAGGTGTGCCCCAGTGTGGGAGGGAGTGTCCCAGTGAGTGAGGGTGTGCCCCAGTGTGGGAGGGTGTGCCCTACTGAAGGAGGGTGTGCCCAGTTTGGGGGGGTGTCCCAGTGTGGGAGGGTGTGCCCCAATGTGGGAGGGTATGCCCCAGTGAGGGAGGGTGTGCCCAGTACGTGTGGGGTGTGTCCCAGTGTGAGAGGCTGTGCACCATTGTGGGAGGGCATGCTCATGTATATATGATACGTGTGTGTCAGGTGTGGGTGTGCTCATGACGGAAACACAAGCGCATCTGTGTTCGTTGCAGGATGCTTCAAGCATGTGGCTAAAGTCTATGTGGCTGAAACGTCCTGGAATCTGATATTTGCTATTACTGATTGAATCTTATATTATTTGTCTGACATTTGGTGTTATCTTTTGTTTCTAATTCTGTCATCATAGGAATTGAGGGTTTTACTAAATGTGAATCATCAGTCTGAATCTGTACATTGCCACACCTTTGTATCTTGTGTGACGTGTATACGCATATACAGATATTACTGGTACTGTGAGGGACATGCAGCCAATTTGATCCCAGCTGCACACTCCAGTGTGTACAGTTGTGCTTCCAAGACAGCTCACAACACCCTCACTTGAGGCATTCAGTGTATGCATTGCCATGGCTTCTTTAAGGGTCTACTGTTTACTGTTATTGGTGCACCTGTTGCATGTGTTGGACATTTGTGAGGTGCAGCCAATCTTGTAGTGTATCACTGTTTGTGCAAATTGTGTGATTGTTGTGTGTGTGAGTGTAGTTGTGTACATGAAACTATGCTCTACTTCTGATTGGACAATGCAGCTTATGCGCACATTGTTTAGTAGTGCACTTGCATGTTGTGTATAATTATAATGACTGTTGCATTGCATTCATTATTGTGGCCTGCATGGGAGGCCACAATAATGTGGTCTCACACCTACTTGAGCATGGTGAGCAACTGCATATTTTTGTTGGCATGCTGTGTTAATTGTTTATGATGAAAAGACGAAAGCAAAGACTTTATATTGTGCAAGGGTGAGGAGTCATGTGGTGCAAGTCTATACTTAGGGCAATTTACTGAGCATTTAGAGGTATAGGGCTATGTGGTTCGAGTGAGGCAGGAATGACCAAACCGCCTACGCCAGTCTTCTACACACATGGCACTTTGTAATAGTGACTACCTTGTAGTGCCGTACAGTAGCTAATTATGTTACCTGTATGAATATCATGACATCATACATAATATTTTAACAATATGGCTGCTTCGAGCTTAATGAACGTTTTCACATATTCGCCATGCGCGAGACAGCAAAACCAGAGGCAAGAAACTTATTCATGGAGGAATGATGGGAAAGCATTCTGATGGTATATTCTGTAGTGCAGTAACCATAATATACACCTCATTATTTACTACTGTGTTTGAAACTCCCCTTTCTATGCCGCTAGTATGAGAGGGTAGGAATGTAACTAATATTTGACTCATGGAATGCAGAAAGACAAGACATGAATTTCTTGAGAGGTTGCGTATAGATTACCTCATATAATTCTCACTTGCATACGTACAACGGTACATTTACAGTCTGTAAGATAGTGGGTACACGTTATGGGGACATGCAAGTGAGAATTTTATGAGATAGTCTATACGCAACAGAAGAACAGAGAACAGCAAGGGCAAGGGGACATTGAATGCACACAAACTCTGAAGACAACCTACCAATTAGATGAGTCCCTCCATTATGATGTTCAATGAGGCACGTCATCCCCTTGTTGTCTACTCATTTTGCCTTAGGTTGTCTTCAGTGTTTGTGTGAATTCAATGTCCCTTTGCTCTTCGGCATTTTAGCACATGTCGTGCAATATTTCGTATATTGTAAAGATATTTCAGTACAGTGGACATGAATACGTGCAGACTAATGTTGTGAGGACAATGCCTTGAATCGTTTTGTGTGTAATCACACAATGAATGAGTAGCGATTGCTTCATGTGTGCATCATATGTTGTTGTCTGGTGGGAACCATAAAAGAGCCTTACCATTAAAGCTGAGGTATGCAGAGGATTATAATTGCAGATGATAATTGCCATGACGTCACGTCCAGCGACTGGCTCTGGCAACCAAAACCTGGCTTAAGTATAAGAAAGATGGGAAACAGTACCAATCTTTGAAGCTTGTATGTGGCTCAGATGTACCGTTTACTCTAGAGATTGGGGCGAATTCGTTATATGTGTAGAATTCGTTATTACTATTGTATACGTATGAAATAAACATACTTTGGCATATGAATTTATCTTACAGTGGAAGATAGATAAGCTCCAACCAGAATTTCTTCACTGGAACGATTTACTGCCAGCATATCAGTATTGAAGAGACTGCATAGCTAACAGAACGTGACATTCTTGGAGTGCCTCTAAGTAAGCCTCTTGACAATCACAAGATCCCTAAAGCTGAAAGAGTGGCTTTTGTGCAGAGGAATTGAGGGGTAATTGTCTTGGAAGAAGGATAGTGGCTATATAGGTAGCCCTGCATCATCCCAAACTCTGGCTGTCTTCCAACACACTGAACTGAACGAAGACTACCCTCCACACTTCATGAAACACCTTTCTGCACTCTCCCTTGACCGAAAGTCGTTCACAGACCTCGCTGTGAAGTTGTTGTCTTTTCTTTGCACTTACTCGAGTGTGTCAAAGCTTTGTGTTTTTAACATTGTTTGCTAAATTAGAGTAAAATGTACATCTGAGCCACACGCGATCTTCAAAGATTGGTACTGTTTATTACTGTTCCCTTACATAAGTCACGTTTTGGCTGCCAATGTCGCCGCTGGATGTGATGTCATACCAATTAGTGTCTGCTGCATTCCTTGCCTCCTTAATGGTTTTCTCAATCGTTTGTACATAGCTCTAGGAAGAGAGTCCTGAAATAAGTTACTGTGTCTGTGAGCTCCTTCCATTTTGCGCCATTTCGTTCGTACACGCGATGCTACCGACTCTTGAAGAGTTTGTTGACTGCCGGTACGATCTTTTACGACAGATACAGAACACACTACGAAACAAAATGGCCGCCCCGGAGGCTTCTGTTGGTCCCGTTAAAAGTCATCTTTGTTATCTTTTCGCTGTCTAGCCAACGAACGAAAGTTGTTCACAGAGATGGTCAAGAAGGATAAATATTGCTTAGAAGCTTAATTACAGTCTTGCTTGCAAGTTATAGCTCCAAATGCTACTGAAGCTAAATGGTTATTTCACGGTATAATAGGTATCCGATTTCCAAGAAACAATCGAGCTATCATATGAAGACTTTTCATCAGACTACTCGGTCGATGTTGTACATGGTATGGGACATTTGGAAGATAATCTTTGAATTATGCAATACCATTCCTGGGCCAAATGTTGAGTAGTCTAGCTGCTAGACCCTACTTTTCTTCCGCCCCCACGCGCGAAGACAAAGTAGGGTCTAGCAGCTAGACTAAATGTTGAGTGACATTGAGGAGAAAGAGGTCCTAGGTGCTTATCTTCATTATTCTTTGATTAAAGTGGCTTTGTCCATGGATAGAGGTGGTATAGTGCATGTACATATAGATTGTGCTAGTGCGTTTGTGTACATGTGTCTGTGTGAGGTGTGGGAGGCTTTATTGTCTATGGAATGATTTGGCAATTAATAAACCTCTAAATGCATGTATAGATAGTCGGGAAAGTGGATGCTTTTAACACTGTAGGCAAGTGAACTCACTCCTGATTGGAGTACATCACTACCACTGCAGGTTAGGTAGTGCTGGTACAATTGTTGGGATTCTTTGGTGTAAACTTAGATGTTGGCCAATTTAAACGAATGTTTCAAGTTACGTGTGAAAGAATGTTTAAACTGTATGTAGAATATGCACTTATCTTTGCATATTACTTTTCCATGCAGAACAAAGTCGATGAATTGCTGACTGTCCCTTAGGCTAGTATAATTTGGCACTTGATAAACGGCCGATGCTGACATGTACGTACGTACCTGCTTGTTATGGCGTCTTCTAATTTCATAGCTCAAAGTGGCTTGGTGGAAAGTGGAGAAGCCTATACGTATAGGTTACGCTGTGTGAATGTGTGTTTTTGTGCGGTCGGGGAGGCTTTAGTGTCCATAAAAACTTCCATGCAGAACAAAGTTATTGAATTGCTGTTTGTCACTCAGGCAAGTAGAATTTTGCGAAAACACTTGATGAAATGGCTGTTCTAGGACGACTTGTCCACTTCATGTGCCGCTGCTCCAAAGTGCAATGTGTTCTCCAATGTGTTCAACTTTGAAGTGAACAGAGCTATTTTGCCCCCATTTCTCTTGCTGCTATGCAAAGGATGCATCATGTTTATCTGGCTGGCACAAATAGGCCCTTGCCCTCATGCATGTAGCTTGCACTGTGTGGCTGTGGTTGTACGTATGTGGTGGTGTAAATGTAAACGGATTTTACTACTGGAAATCCACTATGAAATTGGCAGTAGGAAGCTTTTAATAATAGCAGTCATATGGTTTTACCCCTTTCACATTGTCAGATCACGGAATCTATGGAGGGAACTGTCAAGTTGCTATGTTTGTCTTTGCGTTTACCTCATGAGTACACAAAGCCCGTAACTCTTATGTATTTTAGCACTATTCAATCAAACTGGGGAAGCGAGAGACCATACACAAGCAACCCCAAACGAAGCTGTATCCTACTTTTGATTACTGGTTTTCTGTTAACTTTTACAAGTTAACGGCTTTTAGGGTTAGCGACACTGTTTGCGGATAAAGGACAAATAACAGCCAATAAAGTCAACCTGCAAACAAAATTATCATGTTTCCTATGCACCATACCGTACCTGTTACTTTGGTGTAATAATGCTGCTGGGCTTGCACTGAAAACACCACCCTCCCATTCACTACTGTCAGTAATGCTAATACTTGGGAAATTTCAGGTGACTCTATGTAAAATGTTGTGCAGTATTTTCAGTCCTACTGACAAAGGAAGTGACACCCATGACTATTACCATGATGCTTGTCATGGGTATCACTTCCTTTGTCATGGGCAACTATACAATTCTGACAACTAAGGCAATTGCCATATCTGATTGCTCACTACCATAAAATTATAATGTGTGGTAAGACACTTGTTGTGTGTCTATCATAAGTGACATTTCAGCTGTTGCCTGATGATAATGTGTGACAATTGCAAACACTAGTACCGTAAATCAACATTTTTGTGCAAGTTTTATTTGTGTATGACAATTATGTGAAGCCATATCTGGTTGCATATAATTTCGTATGTGTATTGCACTAAACTAGTCTTTTGAGTCTTACCCCATTTTCTGAGGCATCTTGTGCTGGTATGAATGTATGTGTCTGCCCTTTTATGAAGTACTGTTTCATGAGCAGGGATTGAGGGATAGTCCGAGTCTACCTCATGGGTATATAGAATGCTCCCTAACTCTTAGCATTTTAGCATTCATTGTTCACTTTTCATGTGTTGTGTATGATAACTTAGCCAGAATAGTCAGACCACATTTAGGTCGTCATGCTATGCTATGTATATAGTGTTAGTATTGGTATGTCAGTGGCAAGCTTGCTAAGTACTAACGTGAAGAAAATTTATTAATTAATGCACTATGTATTTAATTTATTAATTAATGCACTACATACAATATTTCACCTCATTAAAGCAATTGTCGGATCTGATTGCTGTATTTAGAGCAAAAGGTACGTCTGAGTCACACGCTGCCGTCGGATGTAATGCCAACCCATTAGTGACTGCTTCCTAATTTATTGACTACACATGTGTGTACATAATCAGTGGTACTGAATGACCTTGTTTCTAATGAAATAAGGCTAAACCACCAATTTTATTCTAGGCTGAGCTTCAGACTGAGGCACTCAGCCTCTGCTATTCAGAGTTGGGAGGCTCAAGCCCCACCTTGTCTTATTCCCTGTACAATGACCTAGGTGACAGGACTGCCATGCTATTGCTTCCAGTTAGCCCAGCTGTATGTGAGTAAATGGTAATGGCCTAAGTATAAACTAATGAGTGCTGATTGGAATGCTGGATTAATTGCTGCCTTGCAAGATGTATCCCATCCATGACTACCACCTTTACTTTTCCTCTGCAGGTGCACGGGCAGGTGTCCTCAGTTTGCAGATCGTCATCTTGAACGAAAATATATCTCTTGCTAAACTGCTTATAGAGAAGGGTGAGTCCAAATATTCCACAGACAGCAACGAGTTGTTTGTACTTACTGGGATCATGCTTAAATGCTTGCCGAGTTCTGGGGGTGTATGCCTAAGGGTGTGTGTGTGTGTGTGTGTGTGTGTGTGTGTGTGTGTGTGTGTGTGTGTGTGTGTGTGTGTGTGTTTGTGTGTGTGCATGTTTCTGACGCTCATGATACATTTTTATGGAATAGCTACCAGAGGCCTTAATTGGTGCAGGCTTTCTCATAATTAAATCATTCTGAAGTGACTACGACTATTTAACAGTGGAATTTATCCGTAATCTTTTTTTTTGACTTTAAGTGCTACGCAGATCATGAATGTTATACATATGTTTATGCACCCATGGTTGGTCGTGTAATGCTGTGTGGTGTTGGGTCCATGTTTTTGGTAGTTTCTTCACTTGTCCTGTTGTTTGTGAGTGGTATATAATTTCAGTGTTTTGACTACATATGTATACAGTTGTCACACCTCACTCACAGTAATGCCATTGTCAGTGTACGTATAGATTTGCATGAATACTGCATACCTTATGCTACGTAACTATGCTAGAGTGTGTGCATGTGTTTGTGTGCTCGCGTGCGTGTAAGTTCATGTGTGAATGGAGTAACTCCAGAAAAAAGGACTTCCGAAAGGTATAACTTTGTCAGTACACTTGTGATCGAGATGTACTTAGGCAAGCATATATATCTCTGCAAGTAGAACGATAAGGCTCAGCAGGATGGTGTTGACTGTCAACGTAGTTTCTAAAGAGATGAGCGCACAAGCACAGAAAGTAGGAGCCTAGCGAAGCATTGACATGATTCCGCTCTGCAAAGTCGCCATGCTTTTCCTCCACTATAATCGCAGCGCACTTATCTGTCGTCATTTGAGTCTTCCTGCTATTCCTTTTTCTGCTGCGTACTTCCTGATCTTCACCTTATTTTCGGTGGTGATATTTTCTTTAAAAATAAGCGCTCGTTTTCTTCTCATTTGATCCGCCTTCTCCTTCGGTGGTGTGCTTCAGTGATCCTGCTTTCACAGACTCCGCCATGGAAGCAGGAACAATTAACCTTTTCCAGCTCACCCTCGAGCACATCACGCTTCTTCACGGCAAAGTACGAGGGAATCGACATAGTTGACCACTTAGTAGCAGGAAACCTGCGTAACTAACTGTTGTCCAATGAATCGTTGTCCGTATTAACACCTATAGTCAATACAAAGGCAATACAATAGAACAGAGGCATTGTTGGCGGCATTCGTCATCTATTTTATGCAGTTACGCATCACTTTACTCGAAATATTCGTGGATTAATTAAACTATTCGCGGATGTCCTTCCGAACCGCGAAAACGGCGAAAGTTTAGTCCCGCAAAAGTTTAAGCCCATATGGTAGTCCTTCCCCTGCAATGCTGTACCATTTCGTGTTATTGCTGATGTCTTACTGTGCAGTATTCAAAGGCAGTCAAACACATTCCTTTGTAGGGTTTCTCAGGTGTTTAAAGGAGTCTACTGTTTGTGTATGTAGATATATTGCCTCATTGTTTGTTATAAACATGGAGGGCATGGTGATGTTTTCATGGCTATCCGGAGTTGTTATTCGTGAGTATACAGAATGCCCCTTTACTCATAGGCATCTTAGTGTTGTGTGCAGTGTTTTCACTACAATACTTACAGTGCGCATACTACAGAATATTTACAGTGTGACCGACCATACACATTGCATAATGTCTGTTTCTGGACAGTGTACCTTTGTCTTTCAGTAGTCTCTTTGGGAAGGAACACGTGGCACTACAAACTATGACAATGACACCTTACACATAATTCTAAAGTCAAACATCCAACCTGTGACAGTGCTTGCTTATAGCATTGCAAGCACATGTTCATTAGCACGGACTGTTAGCTGTTAGCCAAAATAGTGAGACCACATTTAGGTGGTGATACTATGCTATATAGTTTTGGCATTGGTATGTCTGTGGGAAGCCTGCTAAGTGCTAGCATGAAGGCACTGAAGTTGCAGTGAAGGTCCTATGTGTGCATGTTCATTGATCAATACTGAACTCAACAAAGCATGTGGCACTGCAAAGTATTGCTAACAAACAGTATTGAAAGCAATGACAACACAGAATAGTGCACTACGTAATTAAGTCCAGTTGGTACAGTATTACCTCATTGAAAATCATAACCATGAAGGGAATTGTCTGGTTGCTAAGGCTGTCTTGAGAGTTTACGTAAATTCAATGTCCCCTCGCTGTATGGTATTTTAGCATGTGTTGTGCAATATTCCAAGTATTGTAAAGATTTTTCAGTAGAGTCCATGGCCATAAGATATATGCAGGCTAACGCTGTGAGGACAGACCCTTAGCATTACGGAAGCAAGGAATGCAGCAGACACTAATTGGTATGACATCACATCCGGCGGCGGCACTGGCACTCAAAGCCTGGCTTATGTATACAGAAGATAAGAAAGAAGTGTGTGTGTGTGTGTGTGTGTGTGTGTGTGTGTGTGTGTGTGTGTGTGTGTGTGTGTGTGTGTGTGTGTGTGTGTGTGTGTGTGTGCATGCGTGTGTACACAGTGCTAACATGTGAATTGCAAAATTTCATATAGTTTGTTTACTTCTTTGGGTACACATGTGTACGTTGGAAGTGGATGTGTGTCACAATCATTCAAACAGTTTGGTGCAGGCTTCTCTTAATTTAATCAATGACTATTACAGTGACAGTGACAGTGACATCTGTGTTCACTTTCTGGATTCTTCCGTTAACCTGTGCATCCCCAACTGTCATGTTGTTTAACGTTTAAGTGTCAGGCATACTTTACTGTACTGTAGTTGGTACAATGCTGTGCATTGTTGGGTCCATGTTTTCGGTGAATTCGTCTCTTGTCCAGTTGTTTGTGAGTAGTCGTTTGAGTGTTTTGACTACGTATGTATGCAGATGTCACACCTCACTCACAGTAATGCCATTGTCAGTGAATGTGTAGATTTGAATGCTGTAATGTGTGCTCACTGTGAACACTGCATACCTTATGCTATACAACTGTACTAGAGTGTGTGCATGTATGTGTGTGCGCGCGCTTGCGTGTGTGTGTGTGTAAGTTCACGTGTGGTAACTCCATGAATGGGGTAACTCCGGGTAAAAAGACTTCTGAAAGGTATAACTTTGCCAGTACACTAGCGATCCAGATGTACTTAGGCAAGCATATATATCTGTGCAAGTAGAACGATAAGGCTTAGCGGAATTTTGGTGACTGTCAACGTCGTTTCTAAAGAGATGAGCGCACAAGCACGGAAAGTAGGAACCTAGCAAAACATTGACATGATTCTGCTCTGCAAAGTCGCCGTGCTTTTCCTCCGCTATAGTTGCAGCACAATTATCTGTTGTCGTTTCAGTCTTCATGCTATTCCATTTTCAGCTGCGTGCTTCCTGATCTTCGCCTTATTTTTGGGGGGGATATTTTTTTTAAGCGCTCCTTTTCTTCTCAGTTGATCCACCTTCTCCTTCAGTAGTGTGCTTCAGTGTTCCTGCTTTCACAGACTCCGCCATGGAAGCAGGATCAATTAACCTTTTCCAGCTCGCTCTCGAGCACATCACGCTTTTTCACGGTAAAGTATGAGCGAATCCACATAGTTGATCACTTAATACCGGAAAACCTGCATAACTAACTGACGTCTAACGAATCATCGTCCATATTGACACCTATAGTCATACAAAGGCGATAATAGAACTGGGGCATTGTTGGCGGCATTCGGCATCCATTTTATGCAGTTACGCAATACTTTACTCGAAATATTTGCGGATTAAACAATTTGCGGATGTCCTCCGAGCTGGGAAAACAGCGAAAGTTTAGTCCCACGAAATTTAAGCCAATACAGTAGTCCTTCCCCTGCAATGCTGTACCATTTCGTGTTATTGCAGATGTCTTACTGTGCAGTATTCAAAGGCAGTCAAACACATTCCTTTGTAGGGTTTCTCAGGTGTTTACAGGTGTCTACTGTTTGTGTACTAGCTATATTGCCTCATTGTTTGTTATGAACGTGGAGGGTATGATCTTGTTCTTATGGCTGTCCGGAGTTGTTATTCGTGAATATACAGAATGCCCCTTTAGTCATAGGCATCTTAGTGTTGTGTGCAGTGTTTTCACATAGCTACATGCCTTACAGTGCGCATACTACTGAATTAACAGTGTGACTGACTGTGCACAGTAGCGTACGCCACCAATTATCGGCCAGTTAGTAAACAACTAGTTTCCAAAGCAAAACAGAATAGCATACAATAATTCACGGCTGTGAACAGATGAATATGGCAGACTAGCAGATGAAATCGCCGTTCAAGTAGCTACGTGTCTATCTTACATTGGAATACTTCAGAAGCCAAGCATAGGCGCTTTACAAGCTTCACGTAGTCACCAGCGTGTGTTTTTGCGAGTTCGGTGCTTGCTCCCTGCTGGTAGTACGCTAGACACACAATTTCGTGAAATATCACCAGCTACGTGATTGCCTTTATTTTTGCCTGCGCTTCTACGTTTATAGATGTTTGTGAGTTGGTTTGTGCAGCTTCCATTGTCTAAGAGAGAAGAAGAAGAAATAGTTGCATGAGTTGTACAATCACGCAGCAGAACAGAATTGTGGCTGCATGTACGCGTACAGTTCGCTAACCATTCCATGTTGCAACTCAAAGTTGGCTATGCTTAGCCAGGCCTTTCTGATCTTCAACCTAATATCAACCATAGCTTGAGGTGGCTTTCCAAAGCTGAGATATAAACGAAACTTCCAAACTCAGTTGATAATTGGTATGTACTAGTTACTACACGCTATCAATGGCATATTGCGTTTACTGCACGAGACCCGAGGGCGCGAAGCGCCCGAGGGCGTGTGCAGTAAAGTACGCAATACGCCATTTGAGAGCGTGTAGTAAGTGGTTTATCGCAATTTAATCGCCCTAAGAAAGCGTGGTACTTTTCCTTTAGGCCGCTTTTAGCTTTTTGCCTGCAGTTGCACGGTCTTTATTCGCTGTCTTCCTCGCACTATGGCTAAGCGCACGTGTTCGAAGCCCTACAGCAGCAAAGAGAACCAGGTCCTACCACCAAGCAAGCGATTTAATTTTGAAATACGTAGATGACGATTTCGAAGAGCTAAGCAAAGGATTCGTTCCGCCCAACACAGTTGCTGATACGCGCAGGTGTGTCCGCCTGTTCCAGGACTGAGCTAAGGATAGGAATGCCCCTTTTCCGGAGGACAAGGTTTCGCACTCCTTACAGACCACCACAAACTGCAACACAGCCAAGTTTCAACTTTAAGGGGTGCACCTGTACCAACTGCACCTCCCAACTAGGGCTGCGGCGAATATGCGGGCATAATATCCGGAATAATGGGACTGCGTGAGCATCAGCGCACTTCCGGAATAACCGGCGGAAATTATCTAGCCAAGGACTAAAATGGCTGCCTGCTGTAGTGGAAGTTGTGGAACCGTCCGAACGGGTTACCGGTAGTGCTCAAGCAGATAGCATTGACTTAGTTTCTTCTGGGAATGATGCAAGTGAGGAGTCTGAGGACACTGAAGAGGAAACGGACGAACCTGTGGCAACACCGGCAAAGAACGCAGTGTCATCAATTTTGGACAAACTGAAGTCGCCGACTCCCGCCATGCAGCTGACAATAATGCTGACTTCAGTCCATTACAGTGGTGGAAGCAGAACGCCACCGCACTACCTAAGTGGTCATCTGCTGCGCAAAGATTCTGCTGCTTCAACCATCATCTGCTGCTGCTGAGCGTGCATTTTCACTGTTGAAGGCATCGTTTGGAGAACAGCAAGAAAGTGCCCTTCAAGATTACATTGAGGCATCACTGCTGTTGCAGTTTAACAAGCGTTAAACATTGTTACAGACTTGCAGATAATTTGGACCGTACTGTATTATACATCATTTATGTAGTATGCATACCAGCTTAATGAGAATTTTGATTCTTTTCATGAGCACTATTTTGAGAATAATGGGCAGTTTTTAAAGGAATTGTGGAATAACATAATTGACAAGTTTTAGAGCATATTAGCCTCAGGCCTACTCCCAACTGCCAAAGGCCTACGATGAGAATTTTTCCGACATCAACATTAAGGACTGTGTGCTGCCGTTCGTAGTCTAGCGCTTGTGTTACTGTTGACCTTTGTAAGTGCTGATTAATTTTGTGTTTACTTTGTTAGCCATATATGGAGAATGCGTGGGAAGATGGGCATGAAGTGTTCCCGCCTTAAAGCCATATATGGAGGTGTTAGGGGCGCTTACGTGGTTACTGCAGTGCTGGTAACCCGTTTACCTGCACACCTGAGCCTTTGATCTATGACGTCATCATGCGATAAAAGGATTTATATAGGCGGTCGATAATGGGTACGGGTGGCTGGTAATTGGTCAATCATCACATCAACTGTTTTGACTCTCGCTTCAAAACTGAATGTGTCATCCTTTCTGAAATTAGATTGTAGACCTGGCACTTTGTCGTACTATCGATTGATACAAGAATGAAGCTTGTAGGGCCTTGTTTGGCCGAAATACAGCCTGAAGTTTGAAAGGTGGTCGATAATTGGCAACTTATGCTACACAATGACTGATTCAGGACCTTCTACTGGCATTTCAGTGTGTGATTTGATGTTGCCTTTGGTAGACCTTCCATTTAAATAGTCTCTGTTCACAACAGAACAAAGGAAGACTTTAATGAAATTGATCCCCTTTGAGTTGCCCATAGCATGTGATGAGTCAAATGATGCCCTGACAAATGGCTGCACAGTATGCACAGCCAAACTGGGTGGAAGTACATATGTCTCCCATGTGTTGACTTTTTCCCTCAATTTGCTTATAAACGGTTAGGTCATAGTGAGAATAATCAATCAATCTTTAGGTATAAAGGGGTGTGTACATTCTCAGTGACAATGGTACATGCATCACAATCATGCATATACTGTATACATGTTTTGAATGTTTGTTGGTAGACTTACCAAATGCATATGTTAGGGGGGTATTCTGCATGGGTCTCTCCTGAATGCACTCATGTTCTCTGTCTCCAATCTTTTGTTTTGATACAGTCTTTATTTCTGAATATTTGTGTGGGGCTATAATTTTTTAATATAATTATAATTATGCAACACTGTGCATAAAGGGTACAGCTGCATTTGTCATGCAGTGAGTGTACGTATGTATAGGTATGAATGCAAAAGACACTAAAATGTCTCTCCTCCAGTGCACGTATGATGTGTTCTCTTTCGTTTGCTGCAGGTGCATTGGCGCATGTTGAAGAGGGACAAAAAAGGGCCATCAATGAAGCAGCATCCAAAGGACAATGGAGTACTGCTTACACACTCTTGGAACCTGTGCTAGAAGGTATGCTGTCTTGTTCTACCTGGTGAGATAACTCCTAATTGCACAATATATAGTGCTAATCTTTTACGGTGTACAATTTAGGGCATTCTGAGTTTGGCTATTGATCCAGTTCAATTGTAGTTTATATCAATCTCCTAGTTTGTTCTTCATGCATAACTCAGTTAAAGATGGCCCTGTATATATGTGGTACCTAACTAGTCAGTGGGGGGCTTCGGAAATGACAAAACTTGATGTAGACTGAAGCTGATCTAATGAGACAATTGGATTCTGTGCCAAAATGAGAACCTTCACATTGTAAATTAAATGGGGCAATTTTCCTTTATTAGTATTGGGTGTGCTACTTGTAAACCATCTTGTATGGAAGTTTGGAAGCTTTGGCACTCATGAAGCGTGGAATGCTTAATTATCTCATTAGCATTTAACAAGCATTCCCTCTAATGTGGCACTTTGAAGGATCTATTTGGAAGCTTACAACAGCGCACCTCTGAAAGTGGTTGACAACCTTGTGGACATGTCAAAAGGATAAGGCAGAATATTAGCCACTACCATGCACTGTATCAGCCAATTGCCCTACACCTCCTCCGTTTCCATGTCGCTATACGTTGACAATCCATCATCAAACAGACAAAGCAGTTTATCTCTCAAGTGGGGGTTGGCCTGTATACAATGAAACGAGAAAGAGAGACAAAGCTTAATATACAGCTACAGTAGCAAAAGCAAACAATCCAACCATGCATTCCTTATTCTATCCACTCTCGGTCCCCCTGTATTCATCACAACATTGGTTCTGAATCTCTGCATTTCAGCACCGTCTTGTATAATTATCTGTAAACACAAGTACAAATACTAGTGGTAAACTAAACTGAGGGGCAGCCACGTTTATCCCAACTGGCCACTCCAGTGTAGTTGTGCTTCCAAGACAGCTCACAAACCTCTCACTTGAGGCATTCAGTGTATGCATTGCCATGGCTTCTTCAAAGGTTCACTGTTTACTGTTATTGATGCAAATGTTGCACATTTGTGAGTGAGATCTCTACCTGTGTATTACTTTGTGCCTTCCCTTGTAAACCATGCTACAGATGAAGAGAAGAAGAAAGAAGCCAAGGCAAGGGCCACTGCTGGTAAGTGTCATGATAGTATTATCAGTGTGAACATGATCACAGCTGATGTCGGTGTAATGGGTCTGCATCACTGTTGATGTGACTATCAAGATGACAGGTTCATGACGAGCTTTTCATGGAAGCAAACTCCTGCCCCTCCGTTTGCACGTTGCCTGTGCTGTATGACTATCATGAATTTCCTTGCATATCATGACAATTCACAAAAGAAATTGAATTGAAGAGTCTGATTTGCTCTGCATGCCAACACTCCAGCAGGGGTGCTAATCCTACTCAGTTTCAGCCGACTGTGCGTACGCAGTGGGGTCTGGGGCGGGACTAGTCGGTATCAGCATAATAGTTGGTGGGACATTGGTCGGTATCACCCTGTAAGTAAGGGTGGGCAGTATAAATATAGTACAACGGAAAAAATATTGCGATATAACTACATGCCTACAACTGGAGTAGCTGACTTGCAAGCTTCTCTCAATAATATGCTGCAAAGTTCATCAGATGATAAAAATAACAAATTCTAACCGTACGTACGTTAATATAGACAGTAATAGAATAAGTTACTGTCTCTGTGCGCCCCTTCCATTTTGCGCCTTTTCGCTCGTACGCTACACGCGACGCTACCGACTCTTGAAGCGTTCGTTGGCTGCCGATCGCTAGTCTCACGTGCCAGACCGCCATTTTGTTCCAGATCGCTAGTCTCGCGTAGCCTGACCGCCATTTTGTTCCTGCTTCGCCTCCACAAACGTCTTCTGTGGAGGTGGAGCTGGAAGAAAATGGCGGTCTGGTACGCGAGACTAGTCGGCCGAGCCAGCCCCTTTTCCCAGACTAATGCGAGACTAGCCGGTCACGAACCTTTACGACCAGTGCAGACACCATCTATAGAACAAAAGGGCTGCCGTGGAGGCTGCTGTTCATCCGATTAAAAATCGTCTTCGTTACTATTTCGCCGTCTACCCAACGAACGAAAGTTGTTCACAGAGATGTGCAAGAAGGATAATGTTGCTTAGATGCTTAATTAAAATGTTGTTTGCGAGTTACAGCTCCAAGTGCTACTGGAGCTAAATGGTTAGCTATTTCACGGTATAAGCAGTAGCTATCCAGAATTCAGCCCAGAAACATTCATGGCTTATCATGCCAGTGTCTGCCACTAGGCTTCAACTCCTACCAGCAACCAGTCCTCTTGCGTGCTCTAATGTAGAAATCACCCCTACAATACCTGCCTGTCCACTGTCAGTATTTCACCCCACCTCTTCTCCATCTCCCACTTTAACTTTTCACTTGGCTTCAATTTGCGTTTCAGTGATTTCATCATTTGTACTGTACTGTAGGTATAATATATGTAGGCCTGTTGCATAGTGCTAGCTCTGTTCTGTTCTTAGTCAATTTGTCCCTGTCCTGCACTGCAACGGCAGGAGCATCTTTATTAGTTTGACAATTAACATTTTCAGTCATCGTAGTAGGTGTGACAGCTCTTGTTACAGTTGCTGGCGAGTTTTTAGCCCTGTTCATACATTGAACACTGCAATCGCTCACGTGGTTAAATGTAGTATTGGAACTGCAGTGCCTAATGTGAACTCCAGTGGCAATATGCACATGAGACTCTTCAGTTCCAGTACTTTATCACGTGAGTGATTGCAGTGTGCAATGTGCCAACAGGAACGCTGTAATGACTGTGCGTATCTGACAATGGCATCAACATCACATCACATATATGGTAGAGTTAAGTGATTATTGTGTCATCCAACACTTATCAACATCTGACTAGAACTTGACTGTGACTGTATGTACTTGCATGTACTGTTTTTTATTGTGCCAGTTCTACCTGTAGTCCAGTGTTCTACAGTATGGATGTACCTCACACAGAATGTTTCTTCTTTCACAGATTTCAAGAAATCTCTTGAAGCAGCTCTTGCTAAGGGATCCGTTGAGGTGGAAGTGCTAAAGTGTGTCACCCTGGGCCCCTCTGAAGCCGGGAAGACACAACTCAAGTCTGCCCTCATCGGCAAGTTTGATCGCAGTAGTGAGAGCACACCGATGTCCACAGGCGCCGAGGCAGTCATGCAGCGCTACGTCCGTGGGAAGTCCACGTGGGAGCCTCTGACACGAGAGAGGTTGTGCATGTCCCTTCACACTACCGTGAAGAAGAAGATGTTCACAGAATCTGCATCACCTAGCCCAACAGAAGCCGATTCATCTACGCAGAGAAATGAAGCACAGGCACTAGGGGTAGAGCCAAAGAAGATTGAGCCACTGAAGACTGGGATGTGTGGAGGCACTGGAGTGCATGAAGACACAACATGTGCCTTGGGATACAGAGCAGACAGCAAGAAGGGCTTGGGAAGGAAGTTTGCAGCAATCAAGGCAAGAGTAGAAGAAGAGCTGAAGGAGGCTGGCACAGCAGAAGTGAAAGGCCTAGACAAGGTTCGTATTATCCACATGGTTGACAGCGGGGGACAACCTGCTTTCTTTGACATCCACCCAGTGATTGCTACCTCACGTGCTGCGTACCTTCTGGTGTACAACATGGAGGAAGGGCTAGATCATAAGCCAGCGATCACATACCGGAGGAAGGCATTTCCAACCAAGAAGCTGCAGAATAAGAAGCAGTCGAATCTGGATATGATCAAGGATTCCCTTTTGGCCCTCCACGACTGCAAGCAGAAGTTCATCGCTTTGGAAAGGGAACTACACCATTGGTTTGGAGACTCCATCAGTAAGTCTGCAGATGAGTTGCCTGTGCTAGTGGTGGGCACGAGAAAGAGGAAGGAGTTCATTCCACGAGAAGGTGAGAAGCTGGCAAAAGAGTGCAGTTATTTGCCTCTGTGGAGAAATATTCTTCACAGTATCGACACGGGTTCAAAGCTGTTTGCAGTAGAGAGCATGGATCCAGATTGCCAAGGAGTGCAATCTGTTCGCCAGGAGGTCGACCGAGCAGGGTGCATCTTCAAGCTCCCTCTTCCCATTTCATGGTTTCTCTGCCAGCTAATCTTCCTGTCAGTAGATGAGAATCTGCATGTTCTCACTTTCAGCAACCTGCGAGATCTTTGCCAGCAGGAGGGCATCATTTCCAATCCCAATGAGTTCCTCGCAATGGTTCGCACATTCCATCTTCTGGGCATCTTCTCATTCCCATACCTTGACCAGGAGCTCACCCTGCGTGATCATTGGAGGCCAGACGACAAGCCGATCTTCACCAACCCTGATGTGCTGTACCAGCAGGTGACCAAAATACTGGAAATGGCATATCGCGATCTGGCAAATACACCGATGGAGCACAAAGCAAGGCAAAGTCTGAAAGATCTTCAGAACAGTGGCCGACTGGATTCAAACACCCTCACCTATCTTGGTATTCCGGATGATTTGGGATTCTTCTCTGGTTTCCATGCCTACCTCCTGGAGCGGCTGGTTCACTGGGGGCTTGCAGCAAAGCCTACCATCGAGATCTCAGAAGGGGCGGCAGTCAGTGGTAGGGCTTCCTTTTTCATACCCTCTGTCCTGCCTGCCTGTGACGAGGAGCCTGTCACATGCAGTGAATCCCCACTATCCTTCACATTCTGCCTCACCCTTGCTGACGGCAGCAAGGTCCATTATGTGCCTCGTGGGATATTCCCTCATTTGGTTGTGCACATTGAAGGACGTGGGTATGTAATTCTAGAGAACATGGAGTGCAGAAACTACTTGTTTCGTGATGTAGCCTTATTCAGCATTGAACCCTCCCGCTCCAACAAGATGCAGTATGCGTACAACGTGATGGTGGTTGACAAAATGGATCATGTCACCATCTCCATTGATCCAACCCACGAATCAAAAGAGAAATCGTCCCCAGCTGACTGTCGGCAGATTGTGAGCGATTTCAAGGATGCGATGGAAGCCACCTACACAAGAATCTATCACACATCACTGGAACTCACATTGGCAAGCGAGTGCAGATGCAACAGGCGTGGGACACCTCCTTCACACCTGGCTATGATCCACTGTCAAGGTGGCCACTGTGAAATGCAGTGCCTGTTGCCGCTGTTGCCAGTGCGGTATGATTGCCCACCGAAACTTGCAGCATTGCTCTGTGACCAAGGTGGGTATACTATTTGTGCTTCAGCATTCTGCATGCAATGTATACCTCACAGGTACAGCACTAATTAAGGGATCTTAATAAGACTTGAAATTAACTCTTTGACGCTATGCACTGAGTCGATTCATCTAGTAACAGTGAATGACATGTATGTATGCTTCCCCTTTGTTATCCTGTAGAATCAACACCCACTCTGCCTAAGAGTGTCTGTCATGGGGAGCATGACGTGCTGTCACAGAGAGTGAATGGTAAGTAAATCGTATACAAGATGTGTATGAAACATGATGTGGTCATTGTGTTAGTTTTCCATGCTGTCCTTGTAGATCGGCGAGACCATCTCAAGATTTTTCGAACATATGTAAGCCGAAATGCTGCGGGGAAGGGGAGAGCTGTTCTTGAAGGAGTGGAACTTGACTCAGACACAATAGAAGCATGCTTCCAGAACAATCCGTTGGATGAAGAAAAGGCAGTGCAGGCTGGGCTCATCAAATGGAAAGATAAGCAAAGCCAAGACTTCCCTGCCACCTGGGGAGTGCTTATTGATGCAATGGAGTATGCTGGAGTTGCTCAGCAACATGTTGCTGGTCTAAAGGCAAAGCTCTGCTCTAAACGCAGTCTTCCATAGCTAGAAGTAAGATAAATACTTGCATGTGCACAGTTCTGCCTGCCTGCAATGCTTGGGGTGTATGCATGTAATGTTGTTTGTATACTTGACCAATGAAGAGATTCACACTCTCCACTGTCTCTCTCCTCCCTCCGACCTCCATGCTCACCTTACAGAGCTCCAGACCACTCCTCGGTACACACACACGTGCATGCACATGTACTGAGAGTATTCCTATTCTTCTTGACTTTCATCATATTTTGCACGTTACTCTTAGTGTGAGGTGTGTGTATGTTCAAAGTGTGCATGATGTTACAAAATTGTTTAATTAAAGTATTGCTATATATTACTCTTTTGTAAACAAAAGCAGCTTATCATGCATACCTTACATCCACTCACTGTCTAGTTTCTTGTACACACATCTCCTTAATTGTAACTTATATTCTTGTTTTGACTATTATTGTAATGATGTGACTTGCTTTCCGCTGTGTATATATTCCTGTTTAAATTATATTATCATTTGTTGTATTATATATGCTTGAATATATAACATTAACAGATCATAATCATTTATTTATACATAATGCATGTTTTGTTGTACGTACACTAATTGTATTTATGTGTTATTGCAGTATTGCATTATTATATCAATCCTGTTGCTAATGTGTTGGCAGGCAACTGGCCATGAAATAATATTATATAAATTATACACGTCATGTTGTACATGTGTGGGTGGGGGGTGCAGATTCCACAGGTATATAATTATATATAGCTAATTTAATAAAGTTGCTTGAATTAAGTGTGCAGTGAGGGGTTCAGAGGGGGCGATCGATCCCGAGGCCATGATCAGAGCAAGAGTTCCTGCCGGAGTGCTCACAATGACAAATGGTAAGGATGAGGACAGGTGCATGCATGGGCCGGGGTATATATATATATATATATATACTAGGAGTGCTCATTTAGAGAGAAATATGTCACTATTAATTAATATACATATGTTGAGAGAAAGGCTTTCTGTGTCCTCTGCATCTTCGATCTCCTCTTTTCTTCAGAACAGGCCAGTGTCCTCTGAGCACCCACTGAAAGGCTGCAGGGTGCAAACAGACAGACAGAGAGAGGGAGAGGAGACAGCGTTAACAGTTCTACTCCCTAAACAGTGTGTGTACACAGCAGCCATGTCTGACTAGTTCGACTCCCACTCATGATCATGATCATGTAGCTAGCTACTGCAGCTGCAACACAAGTAAGAGAAGGCTGTTAGCTACATTCTGCGTTCACAGTGATGGGATGCGTGCTTTGTGCAGTCACACTACCACATAACGTCACTGTGTCAGCACAGACTTGCAGTGATGAGCCAAACTATAGGAGAGTGGAGGAAAAACCAGACAACGACATGCAGATGAAATAGTGCAGCTAACACTGACTGACTCAAGGGTCACTTCCTCCTCCTTTTTCCTGAGACGAACTGTACCCTAGTTTTGCAGGATGTGTTACCCATCTCAGGCTCCTTACTCGTGTTTTCTTGTAGAACCAAGCCATGATGCGCATTCCTCAATCACTCTTCCCAATTTGCGGGCCAACATTGTCACGTGACCCAAGTCCAGCTGTGCAGTTAAAATGGCCACCCGACACTTAATGCCAGTACAGATGTGTTCTTGCGTGATTTGAAAGATAAAGGAGCTCCAGGCATCAGGATCGGAAATAGAAGACGTCTGAAGTGATGTGCTATGAACGGTAAGTGTGCGCAGGTGATGTAGCTACGAAACTAGGTAGCTATGTAGCTAGCGAGCGAGCAGCTGCATCTCTTCAGTGTCTATGGTGTAAGAGCGGTTTATTCCATGCTGCTGTATGGTGCATGGAGCGAGTGGCCGTGAAGGTTGAATTGGACCATGCTTCCACCCAATACGGTCGCAGGGGACACGTTATCCTGTGTGTATTGATGATTATTTAGATTATTGTTCCTTCATCACACACAAGTGTGCACATAGCTGTTGCATGCGCACCGTCACATCCACACACACTGCACATAATCTATACGTACACCCATGTGTACACCCCACCCCACCCCTCACTCACCATTTACCATTGCTAAGTCCCCTGCAACAACAACATAAAATTTTATGTGCACCCATGTGTGCCCCACCCCTTACCTCCCACCTCACAATTGCTGAATCCCCTGAAAGTGCTTTGTGTCTGGTGGTGTGGTCTGCAACGCAGGAGAGGAACTGTCAGTGGTCGTGAGTGGTGTTAGGTAAGGAGTGGCAACCAAAGCACTGTCCACTGTATACGTGTGTGGTGTGGGGTGTGGGTGGTTTGGTGTGCAGCTGTCCTTGTAGCTGGTGAGTGAGCTGGTGGTGTGTGTTGCTGCCTGCACTCAGCAAGATGTGCTGAGTGGAGAGCAGAATGACAGTGGACTGGACTCACCAGTGCTGGGTGGGGTTGGGGGCGTTGGTGGGGAACTGGTGGAGGTGCACACAGAGCTGCACACGTGCCACCTCCTCACAGCCCAGTGTTGTAATAGTGTGCATGCATGTTGTGTGGCTGAAGGGGCAGACCAAGTGGTCATGCACCGTGCATGCTGGTCTGGTGCGCTAGCCCCTCCCCTGCCACACCTCCAAGGACCATGCTGCACCTTGGAGGTGTGGCAGAGGAGGGTCTAGCATGCTTGACCAGTTGCTGTGTCAGTGACTGGCAGTCACCATCTGGTGTGTGAGAGTGTCCTAATTGTTGTACAGGGAATTGTGGATGCAGTTTCCTGCTGTGTGTTGCTGTTCTGTACTGAGTTAGGGTGAAGACTCACGGCCTAATGTGTGGAACTTCAAATTTTGTCCCAGTATTATACCTAGTTCTCTGCTGTGTGGAGGAGGGGAGGAGTGAGGTGCTGTGCAATTAACGGTGCTCCCCTCTCCATCTCAGGATACCCTGGTTGGGTGACACTAGTGGGGGATTTGGGGTTTGAGATATTGGCACACCTTGATTACATCCAATATTCAAGGAAGAGGGCAGTCCAGTGTGAGTGAGGGGGAGGGGCTGTGAGGTGGAGGTGTGCTTGGTGAGGGCATGTGGTGAGTGATAGGGTCAAGTACTAAAGAAGTATGTCACTGTCCTAGTAATCCTCAGTGACTAAAGTCAAACCAACATGTGAGCACTCCTCCACAATGTGCTGTGCACATGAGTTGAAGTATGAGTGGGTGAGTGTAGTCGACAAGAGTGAGATGTGTTTGTAGGAGGACACAGGAAAAAAAGGACGATTTCCCATGATGGGTTTGCAATGGGAAATCAGTATAACCCGCCCTCGGTTTTCACATTTACAGAATGATGTTAAGTTGCAACACAGACTGGTATCGGGAATTGGACAAAACCCATCACATAAACACATGTTGTTTTTTCTGCTGTATTGAAACACAGTGCTATGTTTTTGGCATTTCCCATGTTGTTATATATTATACACAGAACCCACACAGTGGGTTATTATCACTTCACATGCTGTAAATTACTCAAAACCCGCACTTCAACACGCAGTGGACTTTATGCACTTCATATCCTGTAAATTACTCAAAACCCGCACTTCAACACGCAGTGGGCTTTATGCACTTCACATCCTGTAAATTACTCAAAACCCGCACTTCAACACGCAGTGGGCTTTATGCACTTTACATCCTGTAAATTACTCAAAACCCGCACTTAAACACGCAGTGGGCTTTCTCCTTCAGTAGGGGCCCTGACACTGGAGCACCCTTAGAGCGCTGTTGCATGAACCATGTGTAGCATGCCTTCTCCAGCTCCTCGAACTGTGCTTCTCTGATGATGCACCTCTTCCTAGCAAAGGTAGGACAATCGCTCGTAGACACGTACTTCTCGATTTTCCTTCGATCCTTCCATATGTCACCAATGGTAGACTTTGGAACTCCATGGATATCACCAACGAGTCGCTGGACTTTCCTTCCTTTAAGTCGTCGATAATCTTTGTTTCTGTTTGAGCATAATGACGCGCTGCTTTTTCTGCTAGCCATCTTCACACTATGTATGAGGCAATCGTGACATCAGCGCACGTAGTAATAAAATGGCCAGCTTGCTATAACACCTGCCTGGTAGACCGAGGCGCCCGGAACTTCGATGACCGGATAAGTGAGGTTCCACTGTAATGCATATCAAATGTGATCGTAGTATATATTTTGCTCCCACAATGTGGAAAATAGTAATAAAATAGTAATTTGACCAAATATTGCAAGAGTACCTATGATTGTTCAAATTCTCCACTCGCTTAAATTCTTCCCTCAAACCACTACATTAGCGCGAAAACTACTTGATTCCAAATGACCATGCTATAGCGAGAAGCAGGGACATTTCTGCAACTTTTACATATCATTGTAAGCTCTGACATTGCTGCAACGCCGCATCACTCGGATGATCGCTGGCTACATTTTTGGTATGAATCCGTGGCGACTTTCTTCATGCAGTTAGGTAAAATTACGAAGAGCGTTTGTACACAAATTTACTGTTGTAACTACCAGAAATGTCTCACAGCAAAAATACATCTGAAAAGGTACAGCTCTGCACGGTGAGCGCACAATAAGGACTAGTGGTGGACCGGGCGGCTTCAGCTGCTTACCGATTTGGATATGGTTAAATTTGAGGATGATGGTAACAATTCTTTGAATTCACTGCCAAGCCGAGGACCATGACAGTATCTGGCAACATCCTGCAAGTTTTTCACTGAATACGACAAAATCTGCTGCTTTTTGAGACAGAGAGCTTACCCTTCACGTGGCGAAGTGCCATTGTACAATATACAGCACGGAGAGCTTCCACAGAAAAAAAGGTGTTCTGATGTTTGGACTGTCAACCAAAGAGATCCGTTTTCTATGCGCAAAACTCAGTTTCTGCCTGTTCCATACAGGAGTCGAACTGTTGCAAATTTTATTCGCTATTTCATCAATATAATCTGATGAAGTTTTCTTCGTTTTACTTTAATGGCTTTGTATATCTCCATGTAACTATTTCTGTTGAATGTATGTCGCTCTAACTTCACAAATGATTTGTCAGTGATACATATGCGTGCAATACTAATCGCGAATGAAATCGAGTTAACTTACAGCTGCGTTAATGTTTGCATACAATTGTGAAGAGCCACTATAGTGACTTGTGCAAGGTAGGGGATTAACTACATTGCATTTGTGGCATCTTGGTCAGTTGCTTTGCCTTTTCTATGCATGCACAGGTGAGTTTGATTACACTTTTATTGTAATTTTAATGGTTCCATGAACAAGCACATGCATTTGTAAGCTGCACTTTCCCTGCTTTTACAATTTTTCCTTGTCCCCTACATGTATACCTCTCCTTGTACAGCTCCCGCCCCCCACTCTGCACCAGTACTGGCGTCAACTGATCCTCATGAACCAACGGCTAAGTAGCAGACCACGGAGCCATCACATTGTCAGAGTAAGTTCTTCAGTTTTTCTGTCAATCATTTGTGAAACCCTGTTGTATTACAAAGCTTCTACAAAAGCATACAATGTCATAAGCATCCATTCATAAGAATGCACAGTATACCTGCATGCACATACTTGCAAGATATGCAAGCATACCCACTTGTACAATTTTCATTGCATCGATCAATGTCTCCTTTCATGTACCCTGTACAGCCCCTGTCCCCCACCCTGCACCAGTGATGAGTGAGCCACACCCCATGGCTAAGCAGCCTCCAACAGGGTCATCACACCATCAGCGTAAGTTTTAATTCAGCATTCGATCACTGAACTTTTCATTGCTTTTCACGGATCACCTTATGCTCTAATATATAGTAATGCTCTGGAATATCATCTATTATAGCCAAGTAGCTGTGGTATATCTAGTGGTTAAGACATGGGCATGAGGGTTTGCGCCCTCGGGGCTTGGCATTTTATATGCCGTAACGCCCGAGTGCCCATGTCTTAACCAGTATAGCACCCGTGGAGAGGTTAGGCGGGTTTTGATCGACGCAATGGAGAAAAAAACACATACCCAGTTCTCACCCAAAGCTCAGCCTGTCTCTGAAGAGAAGATTTGCAGTTCTGCAAAGAGAGGAAGTCGAGCAGTATTCTTTAGTGAAGGTTCCCAAACATACGAAGCAGAGCAACGAGCCACGAGCAAGAGTGGCGAAGAGACTACAACAGAAGAAACATCGGCAGCAAGATTCGTAGAGACATTTTAGGGTCTATGGAGTGTCAGGAGTTGGATGAAGTCCTGTCTACGTTGATAGTAGAAACTCGAAAAGAGAATGGGGAGAAGAGAAATATCCTCTGCTTATGCTTTACCAGCTTCTCTCGGGACTGCATCGCTATGCTTCGCTACTTTATTCGGACGTGGACTTACCTCAGTTTTCTTCTAGCAAGTTTACCTTTCGCCGTCTACTAATAAAAGCACTTGGCAGCTTAAAGAATGGGCAGGGTAATTATACATTGCTGTGGTGTTTTATACATTATAATGTCACTGTATAATCATCCTTTGCCCATGGCAACGGGTGCTATAAGATTTTAAAATGTGAAGATAGCCTCTCTGAAATGATTGATATAGTAAGATGAGATTTATAGCTAATATCACTGTAGCAAGAAATAATGGTATCTAGGATGATTGGAAAGTGGCCTCTCAACCAGTACATAAATGCTGCACTACAATATGTTCCATGCTGTATTCATGGGAACACTTTATGTCGTTAGTGTCAGAAACCATTAGGACAAAGGGTACTAAAGGCCTTGAAGTGCAGTATGTGCTGTGTGAGAGGTTGGGGTACTCTATTAATTTAGTCATGATAACTGTTGTCCTTATGAATGCTTGCATGCAGGGGTCAACGCATTCACATGTCCTACTCGGGGCCAGGTCATATCATGTTATAACTATAGTGCACTCTCCTCGACTTCTTTGTTGCCTGCAGCCTCACCCTTTTCAGCCTCGCAGTTCCTCAAGACATACGAGGATGAGTTTGTAGAGGTTGTTATTGCCAAGCAGAGTCTGCTTAGGCTAAGACGTAGAGGAGTGATTTCACAAGCTGTTAGGGCATCCATTGAAGCTACAAAGGATGAGGAGGAGGCAACGTACCTCCTTCTTGAGCACTTGGAGAAGAATGCCACTGTAGACACTCTGAGGGAATACTGCAAAGTTGCCATTGCAGCTGATGGCTATTCGAGAATGCAGGAACTTGGGAGGAAAATGATAAATGCACTTCCCCCCGAAGAGGGTTAGTTGTAGTCCTGTTCATGACTGTGGCCATGGTCTGGTGTGTTCATGTGGTGTGTGTGTCATCACTTGGTGGGTGGGTGTTCCGTATATAGTGCATCCACACAGCGATGCCTGCGTGCAAACTGTGCTACCTAGGTCATGCATCTATGTGTCCCCTGGCATCCTGTGAGGCCTATCAGGCTGCACCATGCGTTGCTTTGGTGCCTGGCAGCTGGCAATGCACCACGCACGCCGAAGCAGTAGCTCAAGCCTTCGGGACTAATGCACCCAAACGACCATGTCTGTGTGCAATCTGTGCCAAGCAGGCCATGCATCTGCGTGTCCTCTTGCCAACAGAGAGAGCGAACAGACTGCACCACGCGACGCTTTGCTGTTTGGGAGCTGGCAGTGCATCACATACGCAGCTATATGTAATATTAAGCGATTCGCTCTCTCGGGCCTAGTGCATCCACACAGCGATGCCTGCGTGCAAACTGTGCTACCTAGGTCATGCATCTATGTGTCCCCTGGCATCCTGTGAGGCCTATCAGGCTGCACCATGCGTTGCTTTGGTGCCTGGCAGCTGACAATGCGCCACGCACGCCGAAGCAGTAGCTCAAGCCTTCGGGACTAATGCACCCAAACGACCATGTCTGTGTGCAATCTGTGCCAAGCAGGCCATGCATCTGCGTGTCCTCTTGCCAACAGAGAGAGTGAACAGACTGCACCACGCGACGCTTTGCTGTTTGGGAGCTGGCAATGCATCACATACGCAGATAAATGTAACATTAAGCGATTCGCTCTCTCGGGCCTAGTGCAACCACACAGCGATGCCTGTGTACAAACTGTGCTACCTAGGTCATGCATCTATGTGTCCCCTGGCCACCTGTGAGGCCGAACAGGCTGCCCCATGCGATGCTTTGGTGCCTGGGAGCTGGCAATGCACCACGCACGCCGAAGCAGTAGCTCAAGCCTTCGAGGCTAATGCACCCAAACGACGATACCTGTGTGCAATCTGTGCCAAGCAGGCCGTGCATCTGCGTGTCCTCTTGCCAACAGAGAGAGTGAACAGACAGCACCACGCGACGCTTTGGTGTTTGGGTGTTGGCAATGCATCACATACACAGCTTTATGTAATATTAAGCGATTCGCTCTCTCGGGCCTAGTGCATCCACACAGCGATGCCTGCGTGCAAACTGTGCTACCTAGGTCATGCATCTATGTGTCCCCTGGCATCCTATGAGGCCTATCAGGCTGCACCATGCGATGCTTTGGTGCCTGGCAGCTGGCAATGCACCACGCACGCCGAAGCAGTAGCTCAAGCCTTCGGGACTAATGCACCTAAACGACCATGTCCGTGTGCAATCTGTGCCAAGCAGGCCATGCATCTGCGTGTCCTCTTGCCAACAGAGAGAGTGAACAGACTGCACCACGCGACGCTTTGCTGTTTGGGAGCTGGCAATGCATCACATACGCAGATAAATGTAACATTAAGCGATTCGCTCTCTCGGGCCTAGTGCATCCACACAGCGATGCCTGTGTACAAACTGTGCTACCTAGATCATGCATCTATGAGTCCCATGGCCTCCTGTGAGGCCGAACAGGCTGCCCCATGCGATGCTTTGGTGCCTGGGAGCTGGCAATGCAACACGCACGCCGAAGCAGTAGCTCAAGCCTTCGGGGCTAATGCACCCAAACGACGATACCTGTGTGCAATCTGTTCCAAGCAGACCATGCATCTGCGTGTCCTCTTGCCAACAGAGAGAGCGAACAGACTGCACCACGCGAAGCTTTGCAGTTTGGGAGCTGGCAATGCATCACATACGCAGATAAATGTAACATTAAGCGATTCGCTATCTCTCGGGCCTAGTGCATCCACACAGCGATGCCTACGTGCAAACTGTGCTAACTAGGCCATGCATCTATGTGTCCCCTGGCCTCCTGTGAGGCCTAACAGCCTGCACCATGCGTTGCTTTGGTGCCTGGTAGCTGGCAATGCACCACGCACGCCGAAGCAGTAGCTCAAGCCTTCGAGGTTAATGCACCCAAACGACCATGTCTGTGTGCAATCTGTGCCAAGCAGGCTGTGCATCTGCGTGTCCTCTTGCCAACAGAGAGAGTGAACAGACTGCACCACTCGACGCTTCGGTGTTTGGGTGTTGGCAATGCATCACATACACAGCTATATGTAATATTAAGCGATTCGCTCTCTCGGGCCTAGTGTATCCACACAGCGATGCCTGTGTGCAAACTGTGCTACCTAGGTCATGCATCTATGTGTCCCCTGGCCTCCTGTGAGGCGGAACAGGCTGCACCATGCGATGCTTTGGTGCCTGGGAGCTGGCAATGCACCACGCACGCCGAGGCGGCAACTCAAGCCTTCGGGGCTAATGCACCCAAACGACCATGTGTGTGTGTAATCTGTGCCAAGCAGGCTATGCATCTGCATGTCCTCTTGCCAACAGATAGAGCGAACAGACTGCACCACGCGACGCTTTGCTGTTTGGGAGCTGGTAATGCATCACATACGCAGATAAATGTAACATTAAGCGATTCGCTCTCTCGGGACTAGTGCATCCACACAGCGATGCCTGCGTGCAAACTGTGCTAGCTAGGTCATGCATCTATGTGTCTCCTGGCATCCTGAGAGGTCCAACAGGCTGCACCATGCGATGCTTTGGTGCCTAGGAGCAGGCAATGCACCACGCACGCCGAAGCAGTAGCTCAAGCCTTCGGGGCTAATGCACCCAAAGGACGATACCTGTGTGCAATCTGTGCCAAGCAGGCCATGCATCTGCGTGACCTCTTGCCAACAGAGAGAGCGAACAGACTGCACCACGCGACGCTTTGCTGTTTGGGAGCTGGCAATGCATCACATACACAGATAAATGTAACATTAAACAATTCGCCCTCTCGGGCCTAGTGCATCCACACAGCGATGCCTGCGTGCAAACTGTGCTACCTAGGTCATGCATCTATCTATATGTGTCCCCTGGCCTCCTGTGAGGCCTTGTCAGGCTGCACCATGCGTTGCTTTGGTGCCTGGCAGCTGGCAATGCACCACGCACGCTGAAGCAGTAGCTCAAGCCTTCGGGACTAATGCACCCAAACGACCATGTCTGTGTGCAATCTGTGCCAAGCAGGCCATGCATCTGCGTGTCCTCTTGCCAACAGAGAGAGCGAACAGACTGCACCACGCGACGCTTTGCTGTTTGGGAGCTGGCAATGCATCACATACGCAGATAAATGTAACATTAAGCGATTCACCCTCTCGGGCCTAGTGCATCCACACAGCGATGCCTGCGTGCAAACTGTGCTAGCTATGTCATGCATCTATGTGTCCCCTGGCCTCCTGTGAGGCCTAACGGGCTGCACCATGCGATGCTTTGGTGCCTGGTAGCTGGCAATGCACCACGCATGCCGAAGCAGTAGCTCAAGCCTTCGAGGCTAATGCACCCAAACGACCATGTCTGTGAGCAATATGTGCCAAGCAGGCCGTGCATCTGCGTGTCCTCTTGCCAACAGAGAGAGTGAACAGACTGCACCACGCGACGCTTTGCTGTTTGGGAGCTGGCAATGCATCACATACGCAGATAAATGTAATATGGTTACTTAGACAGTTGCAGAAAATGAGTATACATATCCTGTATTATACGTGCTAAGATTTTACGTGGTGACTAGCCCGTATAATACGTGCTACGATTTTACGTTGCTAGCGCACTGTACTAGCTAAGATTTTACGTTGCGAGCAGAGCGCCTGTGTGCATTTGCATTCTGCATGTGGCTGTCCGCGAGTTATAATTACATTCATCGACCCCTCGTTTAGTTATAATCATATTCATAGTAATCACAATACAGAAGTGTGGTTATAATTATATTCATAATGAAAATGGCGTTATGGGTTATGGTTAGTGGTAGTGTTAGTGTTAGTGTTAGTGTTAGGGTTAGGGTTAGGGTTAGGGTTAGGGTTAGGGTTAGGGTTTGGTTGTTATAGTGTAGCTCCTTCGATGCTCACTTAATGCCTGCTGTGTGCACAGTTGTTGGAAAACGGTACACCTTGCAGGGCCATGCGAGTTGTGTGTCGGATTCCACCACAAAACCAAAGCTAAGGTTGAAAAGCAATCGAATATCACTAGCTTTCCCTAGCAAGACATTCTGGTTTTCCAGGAAGGGATGGCTGGAGCCAAATTTACGTCATATGCGCGAACTATTCGCAGTCGTACGTAACGTCGTTTATATTTTTGGAAGTTGATACTGGAAATAGTAGTCGCTTATTCTATTTCTGATTTTCATCCTACTAGCTAAACGGCGCCATTTCGCGATTGTGTGAGTCGTTATGCAGCCATTTTAGATGTACTGATCATGTGACTTCGTGTGATCACTATTATTTATGGCGATGACGACGAATCGAGATCTTAGGGGTCTGAGGACGTAAAAAATCTGGTATCTGGTAGCTGCATGGTCACTTATATGTGGAGCGCCGCCAGCCATTTTGTGTAACAATCACGTGACATCACGTGTCGCTGTATGATAATACTACAGCGAAGCTAGATCTTGAAGGATGAGAACGTAAAGTCTTGTAACTTTATGATGATATTATCACAGCGAATGGACATTTTGAAGGGATGAGAACGTAAAATCGTCCAATTAGTAGCAATACTAACTAGCGGGCGGGAAATGACGTCATGCTTGTGTGACCGTCTGCGAACGCCAAAGTGCAAATTTCGGCAAAAGTAGGATCGCAACGTAAAATGCTAGCAAGTATAGTGGTGCTCACAACGTAAAATCTTAGCACGTATAATACAGGATAGTCACAATGTAAAATCGTAGCACGTATAATACAGGATATGCATATCATTATTCCGCAGTTATATGAGCGACCCAGATAAATGTAACATTAAGCGATTCGCCCTCTCGGACCTAGTGCATCCACACAGCGATGCCTGCGTGCAAACTGTGCTAGCTAGGTCATGCATCTATGTGTCCCTTGGCCTCCTGTGAGGCCTAACGGGCTGCACCATGCGATGCTTTGGTACCTGGTAGCTGGCAATGCACCACGCACGCCGAAGCAGTAGCTCAAGCCTTCGAGGCCAATACACCCAAACGACCATGTCTGTGAGCAATCTGTGCCAAGCCGGCCGTGCATCTGCGTGTCCTCTTGCCAACAGAGAGAGTGAACAGATTGCACCACGCGACGCTTTGGTGTATGGGTGTTGGCAATGCATCACATACACAGCTTTATGTAATATTAAGCGATTCGCTCTCTCGGGCCTAGTGCATCCACACAGCGATGCCTGCGTGCAAACTGTGCTACCTAGGTCATGCATCTATGTGTCCCCTGGCCTCCTGTGAGGCCTATCAGGCTGCACCATGCGTTGCTTTGGTGCCTGGGAGCTGGCAATGCACCACGCACGCCAAAGCAGTAGCTCAAGCCTTCGGGACTAATGCACCCAAACGACCATGACTGTGTGCCAAGCAGGCCATGCATCTGCGTGTCCTCTTGCCAACAGAGAGAACGAGCAGACTGCACCAGGCGACGCTTTGCTGTTTGGGAGCTGGCAATGCATCACATACACAGATAAATGTAACATTAAGCGATTCGCTCTCTCGGACCTAGTGCATCCTCACAGCGATGCCTGCGTGCAAACTGTGCTACCTAGGTCATGCATCTATGTGTCCCCTGGCCTCCTGTGAGGCCTGACAGGCTGCACCCTGCGTTGCTTTGGTGCCTGGTAGCTGGAAATGCACCACGCACGCCGAGGCAGTAGCTCAAGCCTTCGAGGCTAATGCACCCAAACGACCATGTCTGTGAGCAATCTGTGCCAAGCAGGCCGTGCATCTGCGTGTCCTCTTGCCAACAGAGAGAGTGAACAGACTGCACCACGCGACGCTTTGCTGTTTTGAGCTGGCAATGCATCACATACGCAGATAAATGTAACATTAAGCGACTCGCTCTCTCGGGCCTAGTGCATCCACACAGCGATGCCTGCGTGCAAACTGTGCTACCTAGGTCATGCATCTATGTGTCCCCTCGCATCCTGTGAGGCCTATCAGGCTGCACCATGCGTTGCTTTGGTGCCTGGCAGCTGGCAATGCACCACGCACGCCGAAGCAGTAGCTCAAGCCTTCGGGACTAATGCACCCAAACGACCATGTCTGTGTGCAATCTGTGCCAAGCAGGCCATGCATCTGCGTGTCCTCTTGCCAACAGAGAGAGCGAACAGACTGCACCACGCGACGCTTTGCTGTTTGGGACCTGGCAATGCATCACATACGCAGATAAATGTAACATTAAGCGATTCGCCCTCTCGGACCTAGTGCATCCACACAGCGATGCCTGCGTGCAAACTGTGCTAGCTAGGTCATGCATCTATGTGTCCCCTGGCCTCCTGTGAGGCCTAACAGGCTGCACCATGCGTTTCTTTGGTGCCTGGTAGCTGGCAATGCACCACGCACGCTGAAGCAGTAGCTCAAGCCTTCGAGGGTAATGCACCCAAACGACCATGTCTGTGAGCAATCTGTGCCAAGCAGGCCGTGCATCTGCGTGTCCTCTTGCCAACAGAGAGAGTGAACAGACTGCACCACGCGACGCTTTGCTGTTTGGGAGCTGGCAATGCATCACATACGCAGATAAATGTAATATTAAGCGATTCGCTCTCTCGGGCCTAGTGCATCCACACAGTGACGCCTGCGTGCAAACTGTGCTACCTAGGTCATGCATCTATGTGTCCTCCTGTGAGGCCTATCAGGCTGCACCATGCGTTGCTTTGGTGCCTGGCAGCTGGCAATGCACCACGCATGCCGAATTCGAAGCAGTAGCTCAATCCTTCGGGACTAATGCACCCAAACGACCATGTCTGTGTGCAATCTGTGCCAAGCAGGCCATGCATCTGCGTGTCCTCTTGCCAACAGAGAGAGCGAACAGACTGCACCACGCGACGCTTTGGTGTATGGGTGTTGGCAATGCATCACATACACAGCTTTATGTAATATTAAGCGATTCGCTCTCTCGGGCCTAGTGCATCCACACAGCGATGCCTGCGTGCAAACTGTGCTACCTAGGTCATGCATCTATGTGTCCCCTGGCCTCCTGTGAGGCCTATCAGGCTGCACCATGCGTTGCTTTGGTGCCTGGCAGCTGGCAATGCACCACGCAAGCTGAAGCAGTAGCTCAAGCCTTCGGGACTAATGCACCCAAACGACCATGTCTGTGTGCAATCTGTGCCAAGCAGGCCATGCATCTGCGTGTCCTCTTGCCAACAGTGAGAGCGAACAGACTGCACCACGCGACGCTTTGCTGTTTGGGAGCTGGCAATGCATCACATACGCAGATAAATGTAACGTTAAGCGATTCGCCCTCTCGGGCCTAGTGCATCCACACAGCGATGCCTGCGTGCAAACTGTGCTAGCTAGGTCATGCATCTATGTGTCCCCTGGCCTCCTGTGAGGCCTAACGGGCTGCACCATGCGATGCTTTGGTGCCTGGTAGCTGGCAATGCACCACGCACGCCGAAGCAGTAGCTCAAGCCTTCGAGGCTAATGCACCCAAACGACCATGTCTGTGAGCAATCTGTGCCAAGCCGGCCGTGCATCTGCGAGTCCTCTTGCCAACAGAGAGAGTGAACAGACTGCACCACGCGACGCTTTGGTGTATGGGTGTTGGCAATGCATCACATACACAGCTTTATGTAATATTAAGCGATTCGCTCTCTCGGGCCTAGTGCATCCACACAGCGATGCCTGCGTGCAAACTGTGCTACCTAGGTCATGCATCTATGTGTCCCCTGGCCTCCTGTGAGGCCTATCAGGCTGCACCATGCGTTGCTTTGGTGCCTGGCAGCTGGCAATGCACCACGCACGCCGAAGCAGTAGATCAAGCCTTCGGGACTAATGCACCCAAACGACCATGTCTGTGTGCAATCTGTGCCAAGCAGGCCATGCATCTGCGTGTCCTCTTGCCAACAGAGAGAGCGAACAGACTGCACCAGGCGACGCTTTGCTGTTTGGGAGCTGGCAATGCATCACATACACAGATAAATGTATCATTAAGCGATTCGCTCTCTCGGACCTAGTGCATCCTCACAGCCATGCCTGCGTGCAAACTGTGCTACCTAGGTCATGCATCTATGTGTCCCCTGGCCTCCTGTGAGGCCTAACAGGCTGCACCCAGCGTTGCTTTGGTGCCTGGTAGCTGGAAATGCACCACGCACGCCGAGGCAGTAGCTCAAGCCTTCGAGGCTAATGCACCCAAACGACCATGTCTGTGAGCAATCTGTGCCAAGCAGGCCGTGCATCTGCGTGTCCTCTTGCCAACAGAGAGAGTGAACAGACTGCACCACGCAACGCTTTGCTGTTTGGGAGCTGGCAATGCATCACATACGCAGATAGATGTAACATTAAGCGACTCGCTCTCTCGGGCCTAGTGCATCCACACAGCGATGCCTGCGTGCAAACTGTGCTACCTAGGTCATGCATCTATGTGTCCCCTCGCATCCTGTGAGGCCTATCAGGCTGCACCATGCGTTGCTTTGGTGCCTGGCAGCTGGCAATGCACCACGCACGCCGAAGCAGTAGCTCAAGCCTTCGGGACTAATGCACCCAAACGACCATGTCTGTGTGCAATCTTTGCCAAGCAGGCCATGCATCTGCGTGTCCTCTTGCCAACAGAGAGAGCGAACAGACTGCACCACGCGACGCTTTGCTGTTTGGGAGCTGGCAATGCATCACATACGCAGATAAATGTAACATTAAGCGATTCGCCCTCTCGGACCTAGTGCATCCACACAGCGATGCCTGCGTGCAAACTGTGCTAGCTAGGTCATGCATCTATGTGTCCCCTGGCCTCCTGTGAGGCCTAACAGGCTGCACCATGCGTTTCTTTGGTGCCTGGTAGCTGGCAATGCACCACGCACGCTGAAGCAGTAGCTCAAGCCTTCGAGGGTAATGCACCCAAACGACCATGTCTGTGAACAATCTGTGCCAAGCAGGCCGTGCATCTGCGTGTCCTCTTGCCAACAGAGAGAGTGAACAGACTGCACCACGCGACGCTTTGCTGTTTGGGAGCTGGCAATGCATCACATACGCAGATAAATGTAATATTAAGCGATTCGCTCTCTCGGGCCTAGTGCATCCACACAGTGATGCCTGCGTGCAAACTGTGCTACCTAGGTCATGCATCTATGTGTCCTCCTGTGAGGCCTATCAGGCTGCACCATGCGTTGCTTTGGTGCCTGGCAGCTGGCAATGCACCACGCATGCCGAATTCGAAGCAGTAGCTCAAGCCTTCGGGACTAATGCACCCAAACGACCATGTCTGTGTGCAATCTGTGCCAAGCAGGCCATGCATCTGCGTGTCCTCTTGCCAACAGAGAGAGCGAACAGACTGCACCACGCGACGCTTTGGTGTATGGGTGTTGGCAATGCATCACATACACAGCTTTATGTAATATTAAGCGATTCGCTCTCTCGGGCCTAGTGCATCCACACAGCGATTCCTGCGTGCAAACTGTCCTACCTAGGTCATGCATCTATGTGTCCCCTGGCCTCCCGTGAGGCCTATCAGGCTGCACCATGCGTTGCTTTGGTGCCTGGCAGCTGGAAATGCACCACGCAAGCTGAAGCAGTAGCTCAAGCCTTCGGGACTAATGCACCCAAACGACCATGTCTGTGTGCAATCTGTGCCAAGCAGGCCATGCATCTGCGTGTCCTCTTGCCAACAGAGAGAGCGAACAGACTGCACCACGCGACGCTTTGCTGTTTGGGAGCTGGCAATGCATCACATACACAGATAAATGTAACGTTAAGCGATTCGCTCTCTCGGGCCTAGTGCATCCACACAGCGATGCCTGCGTGCAAACTGTGCTAGCTAGGTCATGCATCTATGTGTCCCCTGGCCTCCTGTGTGGCCTAACGGGCTGCACCATGCGATGCTTTGGTGCCTGGTAGCTGGCAATGCACCACGCACGCCGAAGCAGTAGCTCAAGCCTTCGAGGCTAATGCACCCAAACGACCATGTCTGTGAGCTATCTGTGCCAAGCCGGCCGTGCATCTGCGAGTCCTCTTGCCAACAGAGAGAGTGAACAGACTGCACCACGCGACGCTTTGGTGTATGGGTGTTGTCAATGCATCACATACACAGCTTTATGTAATATTAAGCGATTCGCTCTCTCGGGCCTAGTGCATCCACACAGCGATGCCTGCGTGCAAACTGTGCTACCTAGGTCATGCATCTATGTGTCCCCTGGCCTCCTGTGAGGCCTATCAGGCTGCACCATGCGTTGCTTTGGTGCCTGGCAGCTGGCAATGCACCACGCACGCCGAAGCAGTAGATCAAGCCTTCGGGACTAATGCACCCAAACGACCATGTCTGTGTGCAATCTGTGCCAAGCAGGCCATGCATCTGCGTGTCCTCTTGCCAACAGAGAGAGCGAACAGACTGCACCAGGCGACGCTTTGCTGTTTGGGAGCTGGCAATGCATCACATACACAGATAAATGTAACATTAAGCGATTCGCTCTCTCGGACCTAGTGCATCCTCACAGCCATGCCTGCGTGCAAACTGTGCTACCTAGGTCATGCATCTATGTGTCCCCTGGCCTCCTGTGAGGCCTAACAGGCTGCACCCTGCGTTGCTTTGGTGCCTGGTAGCTGGAAATGCACCACGCACGCCGAGGCAGTAGCTCAAGCCTTCGAGGCTAATGCACCCAAACGACCATGTCTGTGAGCAATCTGTGCCAAGCAGGCCGTGCATCTGCGTGTCCTCTTGCCAACAGAGAGAGTGAACAGACTGCACCACGCGACGCTTTGCTGTTTGGGAGCTGGCAATGCATCACATACGCAGATAAATGTAACATTAAGCGACTCGCTCTCTCGGGCCTATTGCATCCACACAGCGATGCCTGCGTGCAAACTGTGCTACCTAGGTCATGCATCTATGTGTCCCCTGGCATCCTGTGAGGCCTATCAGTGTGCACCATGCGTTGCTTTGGTGCCTTGCAGCTGGCAATGCACCACGCACGCCGAAGCAGTAGCTCAAGCCTTCGGGACTAATGCACCCAAACGACCATGTCTGTGTGCAATCTGTGCCAAGCAGGCCATGCATCTGCGTGTCCTCTTGCCAACAGAGAGAGTGAACAGACTGCACCACGCGACGCTTTGGTGTTTGGGAGCTGGCAATGCATCACATTCACAGCTATATGTAATATTAAGCGATTCGCTCTCTCGGGCCTAGTGCATCCACACAGCGATGCCTGCGTGCAAACTGTGCTAGCTAGGTCATGCATCTATGTGTACCCTGGCATCCTGTGTGGCCTATCAGGCTGCACCATGCGTTGCTTTGGTACCTGGCAGCTGGCAATGCACCACGCACGCCAAAGCAGTAGCTGAAGCCTTCGGGACTAATGCACCCAAACGACCATGTCTGTGTGCAATCTGTGCCAAGCAGGCCATGCATCTGCGTGTCCTCTTGCCAACAGAGAGAGTGAACAGACTGCACCACGCGACGCTTTGGTGTTTGGGAGCTGGCAATGCATCACATACACAGCTATATGTAATATTAAGCGATTCGCTCTCTCGGGCCTAGTGCATCCACACAGCGATGCCTGCGTGCAAACTGTGCTAGCTAGGTCATGCATCTGTGTCCCCTGGCATCCTGTGTGGCCTATCAGGCTGCACCATGCGTTGCTTTGGTGCCTGGCAACTGGCAATGCACCACGCACGCCAAAGCAGTAGCTGAAGCCTTCGGGACTAATGCACCCAAACGACCATGTCTGTGTGCAATCTGTGCCAAGCAGGCCATGCATCTGCGTGTCCTCTTGCCAACAGAGAGAGTGAACAGACTGCACCACGCGACGCTTTGGTGTATGGGTGTTGGCAATGCATCACATACACAGCTTAATGTAATATTAAGCGATTCGCACTCTCGGGCCTAGTGCATCCACACAGCGATGCCTGCGTGCAAACTGTGCTACCTAAGTCATGCATCTATGTGTCCCATGGCCTCCTGTGAGGCCTATCAGGCTGCACCATGCGTTGCTTTGGTGCCTGGCACCTGGCAATGCACCACGCACGCCGAAGCAGTAGCTCAAGCTTTCGGGACTAATGCACCCAAACGACCATGTCTGTGTGCAATCTGTGCCAAGCAGGCCATGCATCTGCGTGTCCTCTTGCCAACAGAGAGAGCGAACAGACTGCACCAGGCGACGCTTTACTGTTTGGGAGCTGGCAATGCATCACATACACAGATAAATGTAACATTAAGCGATTCGCTCTCTCGGACCTAGTGCATCCTCACAGCGATGCATGCGTGCAAACTGTGCTAGCTAGGTCATGCATCTATGTGTCCCCTGGCCTCCTGTGAGGCCTAACAGGCTGCACCCTGCGTTGCTTTGGTGCCTGGTAGCTGGAAATGCACCACGCACGCCGAGGCAGTAGCTCAAGCCTTCGAGGCTAATGCACCCAAACGACCATGTCTGTGAGCAATCTGTGCCAAGCAGGCCGTGCATCTGCGTGTCCTCTTGCCAACAGAGAGAGTGAACAGACTGCACCACGCGACGCTTTGCTGTTTGGGAGCTGGCAATGCATCACATACACAGCTATATGTAATATTAAGCGATTCGCTCTCTCGGGCCTAGTGCATCCACACAGCGATGCCTCCGTGCAAACTGTGCTAGCTAGGTCATGCATCTATGTGTCCCCTGGCATCCTGTGAGGCCTATCAGGCTGCACCCTGCGTTGCTTTGGTGCCTGGTAGCTGGAAATGCACCACGCAAGCCGAGGCAGTAGCTCAAGCCTTCGGGACTAATGCACCCAAACGACCATGTCTGTGTGCAATCTGTGCCAAGCAGGCCATGCATCTGCGTGTCCTCTTGCCAACAGAGAGAGTGAACAGACTGCACCACGCGACGCTTTGGTGTTTGGGAGCTGGCAATGCATCACATACACAGCTATATGTAATATTAATTAAGCGATTCGCTCTCTCGGGCCTAGTGCATCCGCACAGCGATGCCTGCGTGCAAACTGTGCTACCTAGGTCATGCTTCTATGTGTCCCCTAGCCTTCTGTGAGGCCTAACAGGCTGCCTCATGCGTTGCTTTGGAGCCTGGTAGCTGGTAATGCACCACGCACGCCGAAGCAGTAACTCAAGCCTTCGAGGCTAATGCACCCAAACGACGATACCTGTGAGCAATCTGTGCCAAGCAGGCCGTGCATCTTCGTGTCCTCTTGCCAACAGAGAGAGTGAACAGACTGCACCACGCGACGCTTTGCTGTTTGGGAGCAGGCAATGCATCACATACGCAGATAAATGTAACATTAAGCGATTCGCTCTCTCGGGCCTAGTGCATCCACACAGCGATGCCTGCGTGCAAACTGTGCTACCTAGGTCATGCATCTATGTGTCCCCTGGCATCCTGTGAGGCCTATCAGGCTGCACCATGCGTTGCTTTGGTGCCTGGCAGCTGGCAATGCACCGCGCAGGCCGAAGCAGTAGCTCAAGCCTACTGGGACTAATGCACCCAAACGACCATGTCTGTGTGCAATCTGTGCCAAGCAGGCCATGCATCTGCGTGTCCTCTTGCCAACAGAGAGAGCGAACAGACTGCAACACGCGACGCTTTGCTGTTTGGGAGCTGGCAATGCATCACATACGCAGATAAATGTAACATTAAGCGATTCGCTCTCTCGGGCCTAGTGCATCAACGCAGCGATGCCTGCGTGCAAACTGTGCTAGCTAGGTCATGCATCTATGTGTCCCCTGACCTCCTGTGAGGACTATCAGGCTGCACCATGCGTTGCTTTGGTGCCTGGCAGCTGGCAATGCACCACGCAAGCCGAAGCAGTAGCTCAAGCCTTCGGGACTAATGCACCCAAACGACCATGTCTGTGTGCAATCTGTGCCAAGCAGGCCATGCATCTGCGTGTCCTCTTGCCAACAGAGAGAGCGAACAGACTGCACCACGCGACGCTTTGCTGTTTGGGAGCTGGCAATGCATCACATACGCAGATAAATGTAACATTAAGCGATTCGCCTCTCGGGCCTAGTGCATCCACACAGCGATGCCTGCGTGCAAACTGTGCTAGCTAGGTCATGCATCTATGTGTACCCTGGCCTCCTGTGAGGCCTAACGGGCTGCACCATGCGATGCTTTGGTGCCTGGTAGCTGGCAATGCACCACGCACGCCGAAGCATTAGCTCAAGCCTTCGAGGCTAATGCACCCAAACGACCATGTCTGTGAGCAATCTGTCCCAAGCCGGCCGTGCATCTGCGAGTCCTCTTGCCAACAGAGAGAGTGAACAGACTGCACCACGCGACGCTCTGGTGTATGGGTGTTGGCAATGCATCACATACACAGCTTTATGTAATATTAAGCGATTCGCTCTCTCGGGCCTAGTGCATCCACACAGCGATGCCTGCGTGTAAACTGTGCTACCTAGGTCATGCATCTATGTGTCCCCTGGCCTCCTGTGAGGCCTATCAGGCTGCACCATGCGTTGCTTTGGTGCCTGGCAGCTGGCAATGCACCACGCACGCCGAAGCAGTAGCTCAAGCCTTCGGGACAAATGCACCCAAACGACCATGTCTGTGTGCAATCTGTGCCAAGCAGGCCAGGAATCTGCGTGTCCTCTTGCCAACAGAGAGAGCGAACAGACTGCACCAGGCGACGCTTTGCTGTTTGGGAGCTGGCAATGCATCACATACACAGGTAAATGTAACATTAAGCGATTCGCTCTCTCGGACCTAGTGCATCCTCACAGCGATGCCTGCGTGCAAACTGTGCTACCTAGGTCATGCATCTATGTGTCCCCTGGCCTCCTGTGAGGCCTAACAGGCTGCACCCTGCGTTGCTTTGGTGCCTGGTAGCTGGAAATGCACCACGCACGCCGAGGCAGTAGCTCAAGCCTTCGAGGCTAATGCACCCAAACGACCATGTCTGTGAGCAATCTGTGCCAAGCAGGCCGTGCATCTGCGTGTCCTCTTGCCAACAGAGAGAGTGAACAGACTGCACCACGCGACGCTTTGCTGTTTGGGAGCTGGCAATGCATCACATACGCAGATAAATGTAACATTAAGCGACTCGCTCTCTCGGGCCTAGTGCATCCACACAGCGATGCCTGCGTGCAAACTGTGCTACCTAGGTCATGCATCTATGTGTCCCCTGGCATCCTGTGAGGCCTATCAGTCTGCACCATGCGTTGCTTTGGTGCCTGGCAGCTGGCAATGCACCACACACGCCGAAGCAGTAGCTCAAGCCTTCGGGACTAATGCACCCAAACGACCATGTCTGTGTGCAATCTGTGCCAAGCAGGCCATGCATCTGCGTGTCCTCTTGCCAACAGAGAGAGTGAACAGACTGCACCACGCGACGCTTTGGTGTTTGGGAGCTGGCAATGCATCACATACACAGCTATATGTATTATTAAGCGATTCGCTCTCTCGGGCCTAGTGCATCCACACAGCGATGCCTGCGTGCAAACTGTGCTAGCTAGGTCATGCATCTATGTGTCCCCTGGCATCCTGTGTGGCCTATCAGGCTGCACCATGCGTTTCTTTGGTACCTGGCAGCTGGCAATGCACCACGCACGCCAAAGCAGTAGCTGAAGCCTTCGGGACTAATGCACCCAAACGACCATGTCTGTGTGCAATCTGTGCCAAGCAGGCCATGCATCTGCGTGTCCTCTTGCCAACATAGAGAGTGAACAGACTCCACCACACGACGCTTTGCTGTTTGGGAGCTGGCAATGCATCACATACGCAGATAAATGTAACATTAAGCGATTCGCCCTCTCGGGCCTAGTGCATCCACACAGCGATGACTGTGTACAAACTGTGCTACCTAGGCCATGCATCTATGTGTCCCCTGGCCTTCTGTGAGGCCTAACGGGCTGCACCATGCGATGCTTTGGTGCCTGGTAGCTGGCAATGCACCACGCACGCCGAAGCAGTAGCTCAAGCCTTCGAGGCTAATGCACCCAAACGACCGTGTCTGTGAGTAATCTGTGCCAAGCAGGCCATGCATCTGCGTGTCCTCTTGCCAACAGAGAGAGCGAACAGACTGCACCACGCGACGCTTTGGTGTATGGGTGTTGGCAATGCATCACATACACAGCTTTATGTAATATTAAGCGATTCGCTCTCTCGGGCCTAGTGCATCCACACAGCGATGCCTGCGTGCAAACTGTGCTACCTAGGTCATGCATCTATGTGTCCCCTTGCCACCTGTGAGGCCTATCAGGCTGCACCATGCGTTGCTTTGGTTCCTGGCAGCTGGCAATGCACCACGCAAGCCGAAGCAGTAGCTCAAGCCTTCGGGACTAATGCACCCAAACGACCATGTCTGTGTGCAATCTGTGCCAAGCAGGCCATGCATCTGCGTGTCCTCTTGCCAACAGAGAGAGCGAACAGACTGCACCACGCGACGCTTTGCTGTTTGGGAGCTGGCAATGCATCACATACACAGATAAATGTAACATTAAGCGATTCGCCTCTCGGGCCTAGTGCATCCACACAGCGATGCCTGCGTGCAAACTGTGCTAGCTAGGTCATGCATCTATGTGTCCCCTGGCCTCCTGTGAGGCCTAACGGGCTGCACCATGCGATGCTTTGGTGCCTGGTAGCTGGCAATGCACCACGCACGCCGAAGCATTAGCTCAAGCCTTCGAGGCTAATGCACCCAAACGACCATGTCTGTGAGCAATCTGTGCCAAGCCGGCCGTGCATCTGCGAGTCCTCTTGCCAACAGAGAGAGTGAACAGACTGCACCACGCGACGCTTTGGTGTATGGGTGATGGCAATGCATCACATACACAGCTTTATGTAATATTAAGCGATTCGCTCTCTCGGGCCTAGTGCATCCACACAGCGATGCCTGCGTGCAAACTGTGCTACCTAGGTCATGCATCTATGTGTCCCCTGGCCTCCTGTGAGGCCTATCAGGCTGCACTATGCGTTGCTTTGGTGCCTGGCAGCTGGCAATGCACCACGCACGCCGAAGCAGTAGCTCAAGCCTTCGGGACTAATGCACCCAAACGACCATGTCTGTGTGCAATCTGTGCCAAGCAGGCCATGCATCTGCGTGTCCTCTTGCCAACAGAGAGAGCGAACAGACTGCACCAGGCGACGCTTTGCTGTTTGGGAGCTGGCAATGCATCACAAACACAGATAAATGTAACATTAAGCGATTCGCTCTCTCGGACCTAGTGCATCCTCACAGCGATGCCTGCGTGCAAACTGTGCTACCTAGGTCATGCATCTATGTGTCCCCTGGCCTCCTGTGAGGCCTAACAGGCTGCACCCTGCGTTGCTTTGGTGCCTGGTAGCTGGAAATGCACCACGCACGCCGAGGCAGTAGCTCAAGCCTTCGAGGCTAATGCACCCAAACGACCATGTCTGTGAGCAATCTGTGCCAAGCAGGCCGTGCATCTGCGTGTCCTCTTGCCAACAGAGAGAGTGAACAGACTGCACCACGCGACGCTTTGCTGTTTGGGAGCTGGCAATGCATCACATACGCAGATAAATGTAACATTAAGCGACTCGCTCTCTCGGGCCTAGTGCATCCACACAGCGATGCCTGCGTGCAAACTGTGCTACCTAGGTCATGCATCTATGTGTCCCCTGGCATCCTGTGAGGCCTATCAGTCTGCACCATGCGTTGCTTTGGTGCCTGGCAGCTGGCAATGCACCACGCACGCCGAAGCAGTAGCTCAAGCCTTCGGGACTAATGCACCCAAACGACCATGTCTGTGTGCAATCTGTGCCAAGCAGGCCATGCATCTGCGTGTCCTCTTGCCAACAGAGAGAGTGAACAGACTGCACCACGCGACGCTTTGGTGTTTGGGAGCTGGCAATGCATCACATACACAGCTATATGTAATATTAAGCGATTCGCTCTCTCGGGCCTAGTGCATCCACACAGCGATGCCTGCGTGCAAACTGTGCTAGCTAGGTCATGCATCTATGTGTCCCCTGGCATCCTGTGTGGCCTATCAGGCTGCACCATGCGTTGCTTTGGTGCCTGGCAGCTGGCAATGCACCACGCACGCCAAAGCAGTAGCTGAAGCCTTCGGGACTAATGCACCCAAACGACCATGTCTGTGTGCAATCTGTGCCAAGCAGGCCATGCATCTGCGTGTCCTCTTGCCAACAGAGAGAGTGAACAGACTGCACCACGCGACGCTTTGGTGTTTGGGAGCTGGCAATGCATCACATACACAGCTATATGTAATATTAAGCGATTCGCTCTCTCGGGCCTAGTGCATCCACACAGCGATGTCTGCGTGCAAACTGTGCTACCTAGGTCATGCATCTATGTGTCCCCTGGCCTCCTGTGAGGCCTATCAGGCTGCACCATGCGTTGCTTTGGTGCCTGGCAGCTGGCAATGCACCACGCAAGCCGAAGCAGTAGCTCAAGCCTTCGGGGCTAATGCACCCAAACGACCATGTCTGTGTGCAATCTGTGCCAAGCAGGCCATGCATCTGCGTGTCCTCTTGCCAACAGAGAGAGCGAACAGACAGCACCACGCGACGCTTTGCTGTTTGGGAGCTGGCAATGCATCACATACGCAGATAAATGTAACATTAAGCGATTCGCCTCTCGGGCCTAGTGCATCCACACAGCGATGCCTGCGTGCAAACTGTGCTAGCTAGGTCATGCATCTATGTGTCCCCTGGCCTCCTGTGAGGACTATCAGGCTGCACCATGCGTTGCTTTGGTGCCTGGCAGCTGGCAATGCACCACGCAAGCCGAAGCAGTAGCTCAAGCCTTCGGGACTAATGCACCCAAACGACCATGTCTGTGTGCAATCTGTGCCAAGCAGGCCATGCATCTGCGTGTCCTCTTGCCAACAGAGAGAGCGAACAGACTGCACCACGCGACGCTTTGCTGTTTGGGAGCTGGCAATGCATCACATACGCAGATAAATGTAACATTAAGCGATTCGCCTCTCGGGCCTAGTGCATCCACACAGCGATGCCTGCGTGCAAACTGTGCTAGCTAGGTCATGCATCTATGTGTCCCCTGGCCTCCTGTGAGGCCTAACGGGCTGCACCATGCGATGCTTTGGTGCCTGGTAGCTGGCAATGCACCACGCACGCCGAAGCATTAGCTCAAGCCTTCGAGGCTAATGCACCCAAACGACCATGTCTGTGAGCAATCTGTCCCAAGCCGGCCGTGCATCTGCGAGTCCTCTTGCCAACAGAGAGAGTGAACAGACTGCACCACGCGACGCTTTGGTGTATGGGTGTTGGCAATGCATCACATACACAGCTTTATGTAATATTAAGCGATTCGCTCTCTCGGGCCTAGTGCATCCACACAGCGATGCCTGCGTGCAAACTGTGCTACATAGGTCATGCATCTATGTGTCCCCTGGCCTCCTGTGAGGCCTATCAGGCTGCACCATGCGTTGCTTTGGTGCCTGGCAGCTGGCAATGCACCACGCACGCCGAAGCAGTAGCTCAAGCCTTCGGGACTAATGCACCCAAACGACCATGTCTGTGTGCAATCTGTGCCAAGCAGGCCATGAATCTGCGTGTCCTCTTGCCAACAGAGAGAGGGAACAGACTGCACCAGGCGACGCTTTGCTGTTTGGGAGCTGGCAATGCATCACATACACAGATAAATGTAACATTAAGCGATTCGCTCTCTCGGACCTAGTGCATCCTCACAGCGATGCCTGCGTGCAAACTGTGCTACCTAGGTCATGCATCTATGTGTCCCCTGGCCTCCTGTGAGGCCAAACAGGCTGCACCCTGCGTTGCTTTGGTGCCTGGTAGCTGGAAATGCACCACGCACGCCGAGGCAGTAGCTCAAGCCTTCGAGGCTAATGCACCCAAACGACCATGTCTGTGAGCAATCTGTGCCAAGCAGGCCGTGCATCTGCGTGTCCTCTTGCCAACAGAGAGAGTGAACAGACTGCACCACGCGACGCTTTGCTGTTTGGGAGCTGGCAATGCATCACATACGCAGATAAATGTAACATTAAGCGACTCGCTCTCTCGGGCCTAGTGCATCCACACAGCGATGCCTGCGTGCAAACTGTGCTACCTAGGTCATGCATCTATGTGTCCCCTGGCATCCTGTGAGGCCTATCAGTCTGCACCATGCGTTGCTTTGGTGCCTGGCAGCTGGCAATGCACCACGCACGCCGAAGCAGTAGCTCAAGCCTTCGGGACTAATGCACCCAAACGACCATGTCTGTGTGCAATCTGTGCCAAGCAGGCCATGCATCTGCGTGTCCTCTTGCCAACAGAGAGAGTGAACAGACTGCACCACGCGACGCTTTGGTGTTTGGGAGCTGGCAATGCATCACATACACAGCTATATGTATTATTAAGCGATTCGCTCTCTCGGGCCTAGTGCATCCACACAGCGATGCCTGCGTGCAAACTGTGCTAGCTAGGTCATGCATCTATGTGTCCCCTGGCATCCTGTGTGGCCTATCAGGCTGCACCATGCGTTTCTTTGGTACCTGGCAGCTGGCAATGCACCACGCACGCCAAAGCAGTAGCTGAAGCCTTCGGGACTAATGCACCCAAACGACCATGTCTGTGTGCAATCTGTGCCAAGCAGGCCATGCATCTGCGTGTCCTCTTGCCAACATAGAGAGTGAACAGACTCCACCACACGACGCTTTGCTGTTTGGGAGCTGGCAATGCATCACATACGCAGATAAATGTAACATTAAGCGATTCGCCCTCTCGGGCCTAGTGCATCCACACAGCGATGACTGTGTACAAACTGTGCTACCTAGGCCATGCATCTATGTGTCCCCTGGCCTTCTGTGAGGCCTAACGGGCTGCACCATGCGATGCTTTGGTGCCTGGTAGCTGGCAATGCACCACGCACGCCGAAGCAGTAGCTCAAGCCTTCGAGGCTAATGCACCCAAACGACCGTGTCTGTGAGTAATCTGTGCCAAGCAGGCCATGCATCTGCGTGTCCTCTTGCCAACAGAGAGAGCGAACAGACTGCACCACGCGACGCTTTGGTGTATGGGTGTTGGCAATGCATCACATACACAGCTTTATGTAATATTAAGCGATTCGCTCTCTCGGGCCTAGTGCATCCACACAGCGATGCCTGCGTGCAAACTGTGCTACCTAGGTCATGCATCTATGTGTCCCCTTGCCACCTGTGAGGCCTATCAGGCTGCACCATGCGTTGCTTTGGTTCCTGGCAGCTGGCAATGCACCACGCAAGCCGAAGCAGTAGCTCAAGCCTTCGGGACTAATGCACCCAAACGACCATGTCTGTGTGCAATCTGTGCCAAGCAGGCCATGCATCTGCGTGTCCTCTTGCCAACAGAGAGAGCGAACAGACTGCACCACGCGACGCTTTGCTGTTTGGGAGCTGGCAATGCATCACATACACAGATAAATGTAACATTAAGCGATTCGCCTCTCGGGCCTAGTGCATCCACACAGCGATGCCTGCGTGCAAACTGTTCTAGCTAGGTCATGCATCTATGTGTCCCCTGGCCTCCTGTGAGGCCTAACGGGCTGCACCATGCGATGCTTTGGTGCCTGGTAGCTGGCAATGCACCACGCACGCCGAAGCATTAGCTCAAGCCTTCGAGGCTAATGCACCCAAACGACCATGTCTGTGAGCAATCTGTGCCAAGCCGGCCGTGCATCTGCGAGTCCTCTTGCCAACAGAGAGAGTGAACAGACTGCACCACGCGACGCTTTGGTGTATGGGTGATGGCAATGCATCACATACACAGCTTTATGTAATATTAAGCGATTCGCTCTCTCGGGCCTAGTGCATCCACACAGCGATGCCTGCGTGCAAACTGTGCTACCTAGGTCATGCATCTATGTGTCCCCTGGCCTCCTGTGAGGCCTATCAGGCTGCACTATGCGTTGCTTTGGTGCCTGGCAGCTGGCAATGCACCACGCACGCCGAAGCAGTAGCTCAAGCCTTCGGGACTAATGCACCCAAACGACCATGTCTGTGTGCAATCTGTGCCAAGCAGGCCATGCATCTGCGTGTCCTCTTGCCAACAGAGAGAGCGAACAGACTGCACCAGGCGACGCTTTGCTGTTTGGGAGCTGGCAATGCATCACATACACAGATAAATGTAACATTAAGCGATTCGCTCTCTCGGACCTAGTGCATCCTCACAGCGATGCCTGCGTGCAAACTGTGCTACCTAGGTCATGCATCTATGTGTCCCCTGGCCTCCTGTGAGGCCTAACAGGCTGCACCCTGCGTTGCTTTGGTGCCTGGTAGCTGGAAATGCACCACGCACGCCGAGGCAGTAGCTCAAGCCTTCGAGGCTAATGCACCCAAACGACCATGTCTGTGAGCAATCTGTGCCAAGCAGGCCGTGCATCTGCGTGTCCTCTTGCCAACAGAGAGAGTGAACAGACTGCACCACGCGACGCTTTGCTGTTTGGGAGCTGGCAATGCATCACATACGCAGATAAATGTAACATTAAGCGACTCGCTCTCTCGGGCCTAGTGCATCCACACAGCGATGCCTGCGTGCAAACTGTGCTACCTAGGTCATGCATCTATGTGTCCCCTGGCATCCTGTGAGGCCTATCAGTCTGCACCATGCGTTGCTTTGGTGCCTGGCAGCTGGCAATGCACCACGCACGCCGAAGCAGTAGCTCAAGCCTTCGGGACTAATGCACCCAAACGACCATGTCTGTGTGCAATCTGTGCCAAGCAGGCCATGCATCTGCGTGTCCTCTTGCCAACAGAGAGAGTGAACAGACTGCACCACGCGACGCTTTGGTGTTTGGGAGCTGGCAATGCATCACATACACAGCTATATGTAATATTAAGCGATTCGCTCTCTCGGGCCTAGTGCATCCACACAGCGATGCCTGCGTGCAAACTGTGCTAGCTAGGTCATGCATCTATGTGTCCCCTGGCATCCTGTGTGGCCTATCAGGCTGCACCATGCGTTGCTTTGGTGCCTGGCAGCTGGCAATGCACCACGCACGCCAAAGCAGTAGCTGAAGCCTTCGGGACTAATGCACCCAAACGACCATGTCTGTGTGCAATCTGTGCCAAGCAGGCCATGCATCTGCGTGTCCTCTTGCCAACAGAGAGAGTGAACAGACTGCACCACGCGACGCTTTGGTGTTTGGGAGCTGGCAATGCATCACATACACAGCTATATGTAATATTAAGCGATTCGCTCTCTCGGGCCTAGTGCATCCACACAGCGATGTCTGCGTGCAAACTGTGCTACCTAGGTCATGCATCTATGTGTCCCCTGGCCTCCTGTGAGGCCTATCAGGCTGCACCATGCGTTGCTTTGGTGCCTGGTAGCTGGCAATGCACCACGCAAGCCGAAGCAGTAGCTCAAGCCTTCGGGGCTAATGCACCCAAACGACCATGTCTGTGTGCAATCTGTGCCAAGCAGGCCATGCATCTGCGTGTCCTCTTGCCAACAGAGAGAGCGAACAGACAGCACCACGCGACGCTTTGCTGTTTGGGAGCTGGCAATGCATCACATACGCAGATAAATGTAACATTAAGCGATTCGCCTCTCGGGCCTAGTGCATCCACACAGCGATGCCTGCGTGCAAACTGTGCTAGCTAGGTCATGCATCTATGTGTCCCCTGGCCTCCTGTGAGGACTATCAGGCTGCACCATGCGTTGCTTTGGTGCCTGGCAGCTGGCAATGCACCACGCAAGCCGAAGCAGTAGCTCAAGCCTTCGGGACTAATGCACCCAAACGACCATGTCTGTGTGCAATCTGTGCCAAGCAGGCCATGCATCTGCGTGTCCTCTTGCCAACAGAGAGAGCGAACAGACTGCACCACGCGACGCTTTGCTGTTTGGGAGCTGGCAATGCATCACATACGCAGATAAATGTAACATTAAGCGATTCGCCTCTCGGGCCTAGTGCATCCACACAGCGATGCCTGCGTGCAAACTGTGCTAGCTAGGTCATGCATCTATGTGTCCCCTGGCCTCCTGTGAGGCCTAACGGGCTGCACCATGCGATGCTTTGGTGCCTGGTAGCTGGCAATGCACCACGCACGCCGAAGCATTAGCTCAAGCCTTCGAGGCTAATGCACCCAAACGACCATGTCTGTGAGCAATCTGTCCCAAGCCGGCCGTGCATCTGCGAGTCCTCTTGCCAACAGAGAGAGTGAACAGACTGCACCACGCGACGCTTTGGTGTATGGGTGTTGGCAATGCATCACATACACAGCTTTATGTAATATTAAGCGATTCGCTCTCTCGGGCCTAGTGCATCCACACAGCGATGCCTGCGTGCAAACTGTGCTACATAGGTCATGCATCTATGTGTCCCCTGGCCTCCTGTGAGGCCTATCAGGCTGCACCATGCGTTGCTTTGGTGCCTGGCAGCTGGCAATGCACCACGCACGCCGAAGCAGTAGCTCAAGCCTTCGGGACTAATGCACCCAAACGACCATGTCTGTGTGCAATCTGTGCCAAGCAGGCCATGAATCTGCGTGTCCTCTTGCCAACAGAGAGAGGGAACAGACTGCACCAGGCGACGCTTTGCTGTTTGGGAGCTGGCAATGCATCACATACACAGATAAATGTAACATTAAGCGATTCGCTCTCTCGGACCTAGTGCATCCTCACAGCGATGCCTGCGTGCAAACTGTGCTACCTAGGTCATGCATCTATGTGTCCCCTGGCCTCCTGTGAGGCCAAACAGGCTGCACCCTGCGTTGCTTTGGTGCCTGGTAGCTGGAAATGCACCACGCACGCCGAGGCAGTAGCTCAAGCCTTCGAGGCTAATGCACCCAAACGACCATGTCTGTGAGCAATCTGTGCCAAGCAGGCCGTGCATCTGCGTGTCCTCTTGCCAACAGAGAGAGTGAACAGACTGCACCACGCGACGCTTTGCTGTTTGGGAGCTGGCAATGCATCACATACGCAGATAAATGTAACATTAAGCGACTCGCTCTCTCGGGCCTAGTGCATCCACACAGCGATGCCTGCGTGCAAACTGTGCTACCTAGGTCATGCATCTATGTGTCCCCTGGCATCCTGTGAGGCCTATCAGTCTGCACCATGCGTTGCTTTGGTGCCTGGCAGCTGGCAATGCACCACGCACGCCGAAGCAGTAGCTCAAGCCTTCGGGACTAATGCACCCAAACGACCATGTCTGTGTGCAATCTGTGCCAAGCAGGCCATGCATCTGCGTGTCCTCTTGCCAACAGAGAGAGTGAACAGACTGCACCACGCGACGCTTTGGTGTTTGGGAGCTGGCAATGCATCACATACACAGCTATATGTATTATTAAGCGATTCGCTCTCTCGGGCCTAGTGCATCCACACAGCGATGCCTGCGTGCAAACTGTGCTAGCTAGGTCATGCATCTATGTGTCCCCTGGCATCCTGTGTGGCCTATCAGGCTGCACCATGCGTTGCTTTGGTACCTGGCAGCTGGAAATGCACCACGCACGCCAAAGCAGTAGCTGAAGCCTTCGGGACTAATGCACCCAAACGACCATGTCTGTGTGCAATCTGTGCCAAGCAGGCCATGCATCTGCGTGTCCTCTTGCCAACATAGAGAGTGAACAGACTCCACCACACGACGTTTTGCTGTTTGGGAGCTGGCAATGCATCACATACGCAGATAAATGTAACATTAAGCGATTCGCCCTCTCGGGCCTAGTGCATCCACACAGCGATGACTGTGTACAAACTGTGCTACCTAGGCCATGCATCTATGTGTCCCCTGGCCTTCTGTGAGGCCTAACGGGCTGCACCATGCGATGCTTTGGTGCCTGGTAGCTGGCAATGCACCACGCACGCCGAAGCAGTAGCTCAAGCCTTCGAGGCTAATGCACCCAAACGACCGTGTCTGTGAGTAATCTGTGCCAAGCAGGCCATGCATCTGCGTGTCCTCTTGCCAACAGAGAGAGCGAACAGACTGCACCACGCGACGCTTTGGTGTATGGGTGTTGGCAATGCATCACATACACAGCTTTATGTAATATTAAGCGATTCGCTCTCTCGGGCCTAGTGCATCCACACAGCGATGCCTGCGTGCAAACTGTGCTACCTAGGTCATGCATCTATGTGTCCCCTTGCCACCTGTGAGGCCTATCAGGCTGCACCATGCGTTGCTTTGGTTCCTGGCAGCTGGCAATGCACCACGCAAGCCGAAGCAGTAGCTCAAGCCTTCGGGACTAATGCACCCAAACGACCATGTCTGTGTGCAATCTGTGCCAAGCAGGCCATGCATCTGCGTGTCCTCTTGCCAACAGAGAGAGCGAACAGACTGCACCACGCGACGCTTTGCTGTTTGGGAGCTGGCAATGCATCACATACACAGGTAAATGTAACATTAAGCGATTCGCCTCTCGGGCCTAGTGCATCCACACAGCGATGCCTGCGTGCAAACTGTGCTAGCTAGGTCATGCATCTATGTGTCCCCTGGCCTCCTGTGAGGCCTAACGGGCTGCACCATGCGATGCTTTGGTGCCTGGTAGCTGGCAATGCACCACGCACGGCGAAGCATTAGCTCAAGCCTTCGAGGCTAATGCACCCAAACGACCATGTCTGTGAGCAATCTGTGCCAAGCCGGCCGTGCATCTGCGAGTCCTCTTGCCAACAGAGAGAGTGAACAGACTGCACCACGCGACGCTTTGGTGTATGGGTGTTGGCAATGCATCACATACACAGCTTTATGTAATATTAAGCGATTCGCTCTCTCGGGCCTAGTGCATCCACACAGCGATGCCTGCGTGCAAACTGTGCTACCTAGGTCATGCATCTATGTGTCCCCTGGCCTCCTGTGAGGCCTATCAGGCTGCACCATGCGTTGCTTTGGTGCCTGGCAGCTGGCAATGCACCACGCACGCCGAAGCAGTAGCTCAAGCCTTCGGGACTAATGCACCCAAACGACCATGTCTGTGTGCAATCTGTGCCAAGCAGGCCATGCATCTGCGTGTCCTCTTGCCAACAGAGAGAGCGAACAGACTGCACCAGGCGACGCTTTGCTGTTTGGGAGCTGGCAATGCATCACATACACAGATAAATGTAACATTATGCGATTCGCTCTCTCGGACCTAGTGCATCCTCACAGCGATGCCTGCGTGCAAACTGTGCTACCTAGGTCATGCATCTATGTGTCCCCTGGCCTCCTGTGAGGCCTAACAGGCTGCACCCTGCGTTGCTTTGGTGCCTGGTAGCTGGAAATGCACCACGCACGCCGAGGCAGTAGCTCAAGCCTTCGAGGCTAATGCACCCAAACGACCATGTCTGTGAGCAATCTGTGCCAAGCAGGCCGTGCATCTGCGTGTCCTCTTGCCAACAGAGAGAGTGAACAGACTGCACCACGCGACGCTTTGCTGTTTGGGAGCTGGCAATGCATCACATACGCAGATAAATGTAACATTAAGCGACTCGCTCTCTCGGGCCTAGTGCATCCACACAGCGATGCCTGCGTGCAAACTGTGCTACCTAGGTCATGCATCTATGTGTCCCCTGGCATCCTGTGAGGCCTATCAGTCTGCACCATGCGTTGCTTTGGTGCCTGGCAGCTGGCAATGCACCACGCACGCCGAAGCAGTAGCTCAAGCCTTCGGGACTAATGCACCCAAACGACCATGTCTGTGTGCAATCTGTGCCAAGCAGGCCATGCATCTGCGTGTCCTCTTGCCAACAGAGAGAGTGAACAGACTGCACCACGCGACGCTTTGGTGTTTGGGAGCTGGCAATGCATCAAATACACAGCTATATGTAATATTAAGCGATTCGCTCTCTCGGGCCTAGTGCATCCACACAGCGATGCCTGCGTGCAAACTGTGCTAGCTAGGTCATGCATCTATGTGTCCCCTGGCATCCTGTGTGGCCTATCAGGCTGCACCATGCGTTGCTTTGGTGCCTGGCAGCTGGCAATGCACCACGCACGCCAAAGCAGTAGCTGAAGCCTTCGGGACTAATGCACCCAAACGACCATGTCTGTGTGCAATCTGTGCCAAGCAGGCCATGCATCTGCGTGTCCTCTTGCCAACAGAGAGAGTGAACAGACTGCACCACGCGACGCTTTGGTGTTTGGGAGCTGGCAATGCATCACATACACAGCTATATGTAATATTAAGCGATTCGCTCTCTCGGGCCTAGTGCATCCACACAGCGATGCCTGCGTGCAAACTGTGCTAGCTAGGTCATGCATCTATGTGTCCCCTGGCATCCTGTGTGGCCTATCAGGCTGCACCATGCGTTGCTTTGGTGCCTGGCAGCTGGCAATGCACCACGCACGCCAAAGCAGTAGCTGAAGCCTTCGGGACTAATGCACCCAAACGACCATGTCTGTGTGCAATCTGTGCCAAGCAGGCCATGCATCTGCGTGTCCTCTTGCCAACAGAGAGAGCGAACAGACTGCACCAGGCGACGCTTTGCTGTTTGGGAGCTGGCAATGCATCACATACACAGATAAATGTAACATTAAGCGATTCGCTCTCTCGGACCTAGTGCATCCTCACAGCGATGCATGCGTGCAAACTGTGCTAGCTAGGTCATGCATCTATGTGTCCCCTGGCCTCCTGTGAGGCCTAACAGGCTGCACCCTGCGTTGCTTTGATGCCTGGTAGCTGGAAATGCACCACGCACGCCGAGGCAGTAGCTCAAGCCTTCGAGGCTAATGCACCCAAACGACCATGTCTGTGAGCAATCTGTGCCAAGCAGGCCGTGCATCTGCGTGTCCTCTTGCCAACAGAGAGAGTGAACAGACTGCACCACGCGACGCTTTGCTGTTTGGGAGCTGGCAATGCATCACATACACAGCTATATGTAATATTAAGCGATTCGCTCTCTCGGGCCTAGTGCATCCACACAGCGATGCCTCCGTGCAAACTGTGCTAGCTAGGTCATGCATCTATGTGTCCCCTGGCATCCTGTGAGGCCTAACAGGCTGCGCCCTGCGTTGCTTTGGTGCCTGGTAGCTGGAAATGCACCACGCACGCCGAGGCAGTAGCTCAAGCCTTCGAGGCTAATGCACCCAAACGACCATGTCTGTGAGCAATCTGTGCCAAGCAGGCCGTGCATCTGCGTGTCCTCTTGCCAACAGAGAGAGTGAACAGACTGCACCACGCGACGCTTTGCTGTTTGGGAGCTGGCAATGCATCACATACGCAGATAAATGTAACATTAAGCGACTCGCTCTCTCGGGCCTAGTGCATCCACACAGCGATGCCTGCGTGCAAACTGTGCTACCTAGGTCATGCATCTATGTGTCCCCTGGCATCCTGTGAGGCCTATCAGTCTGCACCATGCGTTGCTTTGGTGCCTGGCAGCTGGCAAAGCACCACGCACGCCGAAGCAGTAGCTCAAGCCTTCGGGACTAATGCACCCAAACGACCATGTCTGTGTGCAATCTGTGCCAAGCAGGCCATGCATCTGCGTGTCCTCTTGCCAACAGAGAGAGTGAACAGACTGCACCACGCGACGCTTTGGTGTTTGGGAGCTGGCAATGCATCACATACACAGCTATATGTATTATTAAGCGATTCGCTCTCTCGGGCCTAGTGCATCCACACAGCGATGCCTGCGTGCAAACTGTGCTAGCTAGGTCATGCATCTATGTGTCCCCTGGCATCCTGTGTGGCCTATCAGGCTGCACCATGCGTTTCTTTGGTACCTGGCAGCTGGCAATGCACCACGCACGCCAAAGCAGTAGCTGAAGCCTTCGGGACTAATGCACCCAAACGACCATGTCTGTGTGCAATCTGAGCCAAGCAGGCCATGCATCTGCGTGTCCTCTTGCCAACATAGAGAGTGAACAGACTCCACCACACGACGCTTTGCTGTTTGGGAGCTGGCAATGCATCACATACGCTGATAAATGTATCATTAAGCGATTCGCCCTCTCGGGCCTAGTGCATCCACACAGCGATGACTGTGTACAAACTGTGCTACCTAGGCCATGCATCTATGTGTCCCCTGGCCTTCTGTGAGGCCTAACGGGCTGCACCATGCGATGCTTTGGTGCCTGGTAGCTGGCAATGCACCACGCACGCCGAAGCAGTAGCTCAAGCCTTCGAGGCTAATGCACCCAAACGACCGTGTCTGTGAGTAATCTGTGCCAAGCAGGCCATGCATCTGCGTGTCCTCTTGCCAACAGAGAGAGCGAACAGACTGCACCACGCGACGCTTTGGTGTATGGGTGTTGGCAATGCATCACATACACAGCTTTATGTAATATTAAGCGATTCGCTCTCTCGGGCCTAGTGCATCCACACAGCGATGCCTGCGTGCAAACTGTGCTACCTAGGTCATGCATCTATGTGTCCCCTTGCCACCTGTGAGGCCTATCAGGCTGCACCATGCGTTGCTTTGGTTCCTGGCAGCTGGCAATGCTCCACGCAAGCCGAAGCAGTAGCTCAAGCCTTCGGGACTAATGCACCCAAACGACCATGTCTGTGTGCAATCTGTGCCAAGCAGGCCATGCATCTGCGTGTCCTCTTGCCAACAGAGAGAGCGAACAGACTGCACCACGCGACGCTTTGCTGTTTGGGAGCTGGCAATGCATCACATACACAGATAAATGTAACATTAAGCGATTCGCCTCTCGGGCCTAGTGCATCCACACAGCGATGCCTGCGTGCAAACTGTGCTAGCTAGGTCATGCATTTATGTGTCCCCTGGCCTCCTGTGAGGCCTAACGGGCTGCACCATGCGATGCTTTGGTGCCTGGTAGCTGGCAATGCACCACGCACGCCGAAGCATTAGCTCAAGCCTTCGAGGCTAATGCACCCAAACGACCATGTCTGTGAGCAATCTGTGCCAAGCCGGCCGTGCATCTGCGAGTCCTCTTGCCAACAGAGAGAGTGAACAGACTGCACCACGCGACGCTTTGGTGTATGGGTGTTGGCAATGCATCACATACACAGCTTTATGTAATATTAAGCGATTCGCTCTCTCGGGCCTAGTGCATCCACACAGCGATGCCTGCGTGCAAACTGTGCTACCTAGGTCATGCATCTATGTGTCCCCTGGCCTCCTGTGAGGCCTATCAAGCTGCACCATGCGTTGCTTTGGTGCCTGGCAGCTGGCAATGCACCACGCACGCCGAAGCAGTAGCTCAAGCCTTCGGGACTAATGCACCCAAACGACCATGTCTGTGTGCAATCTGTGCCAAGCAGGCCATGCATCTGCGTGTCCTCTTGCCAACAGAGAGAGCGAACAGACTGCACCAGGCGACGCTTTGCTGTTTGGGAGCTGGCAATGCATCACATACACAGATAAATGTAACATTAAGCGATTCGCTCTCTCGGACCTAGTGCATCCTCACAGCGATGCCTGCGTGCAAACTGTGCTACCTAGGTCATGCATCTATGTGTCCCCTGGCCTCCTGTGAGGCCTAACAGGCTGCACCCTGCGTTGCTTTGGTGCCTGGTAGCTGGAAATGCACCACGCACGCCGAGGCAGTAGCTCAAGCCTTCGAGGCTAATGCACCCAAACGATAATGTCTGTGAGCAATCTGTGCCAAGCAGGCCGTGCATCTGCGTGTCCTCTTGCCAACAGAGAGAGTGAACAGACTGCACCACGCGACGCTTTGCTGTTTGGGAGCTGGCAATGCATCACATACGCAGATAAATGTAACATTAAGCGACTCGCTCTCTCGGGCCTAGTGCATCCACACAGCGATGCCTGCGTGCAAACTGTGCTACCTAGGTCATGCATCTATGTGTCCCCTGGCATCCTGTGAGGCCTATCAGTCTGCACCATGCGTTGCTTTGGTGCCTGGCAGCTGGCAATGCACCACGCACGCCGAAGCAGTAGCTCAAGCCTTCGGGACTAATGCACCCAAACGACCATGTCTGTGTGCAATCTGTGCCAAGCAGGCCATGCATCTGCGTGTCCTCTTGCCAACAGAGAGAGTGAACAGACTGCACCACGCGACGCTTTGGTGTTTGGGAGCTGGCAATGCATCACATACACAGCTATATGTAATATTAAGCGATTCGCTCTCTCGGGCCTAGTGCATCCACACAGCGATGCCTGCGTGCAAACTGTGCTAGCTAGGTCATGCATCTATGTGTCCCCTGGCATCCTGTGTGGCCTATCAGGCTGCACCATGCGTTGCTTTGGTGCCTGGCAGCTGGCAATGCACCACGCACGCCAAAGCAGTAGCTGAAGCCTTCGGGACTAATGCACCCAAACGACCATGTCTGTGTGCAATCTGTGCCAAGCAGGCCATGCATCTGCGTGTCCTCTTGCCAACAGAGAGAGTGAACAGACTGCACCACGCGACGCTTTGGTGTTTGGGAGCTGGCAATGCATCACATACACAGCTATATGTAATATTAAGCGATTCGCTCTCTCGAGCCTAGTGCATCCACACAGCGATGCCTGCGTGCAAACTGTGCTAGCTAGGTCATGCATCTATGTGTCCCCTGGCATCCTGTGTGGCCTATCAGGCTGCACCATGCGTTGCTTTGGTGCCTGGCAGCTGGCAATGCACCACGCACGCCAAAGCAGTAGCTGAAGCCTTCGGGACTAATGCACCCAAACGACCATGTCTGTGTGCAATCTGTGCCAAGCAGGCCATGCATCTGCGTGTCCTCTTGCCAACAGAGAGAGCGAACAGACTGCACCAGGCGACGCTTTGCTGTTTGGGAGCTGGCAATGCATCACATACACAGATAAATGTAACATTAAGCGATTCGCTCTCTCGGACCTAGTGCATCCTCACAGCGATGCATGCGTGCAAACTGTGCTAGCTAGGTCATGCATCTATGTGTCCCCTGGCCTCCTGTGAGGCCTAACAGGCTGCACCCTGCGTTGCTTTGGTGCCTGGTAGCTGGAAATGCACCACGCACGCCGAGGCAGTAGCTCAAGCCTTCGAGGCTAATGCACCCAAACGACCATGTCTGTGAGCAATCTGTGCCAAGCAGGCCGTGCATCTGCGTGTCCTCTTGCCAACAGAGAGAGTGAACAGACTGCACCACGCGACGCTTTGCTGTTTGGGAGCTGGCAATGCATCACATACACAGCTATATGTAATATTAAGCGATTCGCTCTCTCGGGCCTAGTGCATCCACACAGCGATGCCTCCGTGCAAACTGTGCTAGCTAGGTCATGCATCTATGTGTCCCCTGGAATCCTGTGAGGCCTATCAGGCTGCACCATGCGTTGCTTTGGTGCCTGGTAGCTGGCAATGCACCACGCACGCCGAAGCAGTAGCTCAAGCCTTCGGGACTAATGCACCCAAACGACCATGTCTGTGTGCAATCTGTGCCAAGCAGGCCATGCATCTGCGTGTCCTCTTGCCAACAGAGAGAGTGAACAGACTGCACCACGCGACGCTTTGGTGTTTGGGAGCTGGCAATGCATCACATACACAGCTATATGTAATATTAATTAAGCGATTCGCTCTCTCGGGCCTAGTGCATCCACACAGCGATGCCTGCGTGCAAACTGTGCTACCTAGGTCATGCTTCTATGTGTCCCCTGGCCTTCTGTGAGGTCTAACAGGCTGCCTCATGCGTTGCTTTGGAGCCTGGTAGCTGGTAATGCACCACGCACGCCGAAGCAGTAACTCAAGCCTTCGAGGCTAATGCACCCAAACGACGATACCTGTGAGCAATCTGTGCCAAGCAGGCCGTGCATCTTCGTGTCCTCTTGCCAACAGAGAGAGTGAACAGACTGCACCACGCGACGCTTTGCTGTTTGGGAGCTGGCAATGCATCACATACGCAGATAAATGTAACATTAAGCGATTCGCTCTCTCGGGCCTAGTGCATCCACACAGCGATGCCTGCGTGCAAACTGTGCTACCTAGGTCATGCATCTATGTGTCCCCTGGCATCCTGTGAGGCCTATCAGGCTGCACCATGCGTTGCTTTGGTGCCTGGCAGCTGGCAATGCACCGCGCAGGCCGAAGCAGTAGCTCAAGCCTACTGGGACTAATGCACCCAAACGACCATGTCTGTGTGCAATCTGTGCCAAGCAGGCCATGCATCTGCGTGTCCTCTTGCCAACAGAGAGAGCGAACAGACTGCACCACGCGACGCTTTGCTGTTTGGTAGCTGGCAATGCATCACATACGCAGATAAATGTAACTTTAAGCGATTCGCTCTCTCGGGCCTAGTTCATCCACACAGCGATGCCTGTGTACAAACTGTGCTACCTAGGTCATGCATCTATGTGTCCCCTTGCCTCCTGTGAGGCCGAACAGGCTGCCCCATGCGATGCTTTGGTGCCTGGGAGCTGGCAATGCACCACGCACGCCGAAGCAGTAGCTCAAGCCTTCGGGGCTAATGCACCCAAACGACGATACCTGTGTGCAATCTGTGCCAAGCAGGCCATGCATCTGCGTGTCCTCTTGCCAACAGAGAGAGCGAACAGACTGCACCACGCGACGCTTTGCTGTTTCGGAGCTGGCAATGCATCACATACGCAGATAAATGTAACATTAAGCGATTCGCCCTCTTGGGCCTAGTGCATCCACACAGCGATGCCTGCGTGCAAACTGTGCTACCTAGTTCATGCATCTATGTGACCCCTGGCCTCCTGTGAGGCCTAACAGGCTGCACCATGCGATGCTTTGGTGCCTGGTAGCTGGAAATGCACCACGCACGCCGAAGCAGTAGCTCAAGCCTTCGAGGCTAATGCACCCAAACGACCATGTCTGTGAGCAATCTGTGCCAAACAGGCCGTGCATCTGCGTGTCCTCTTGCCAACAGAGAGAGTGAACAGACTGCACCACGCGACGCTTTGCTGTTTCGGAGCTGGCAATGCATCACATACGCAGATAAATGTAACATTAAGCGACTCGCTCTCTCGGGCCTAGTGCATCCACACAGCGATGCCTGCGTGCAAACTGTGCTACCTAGGTCATGCATCTATGTGTTCCCTGGCATCCTGTGAGGCCTATCAGGCTGCACCATGCGTTGCTTTGGTGCCTGGCAGCTGGCTATGCACCACGCACGCCGAAGCAGTAGCTCAAGCCTTCGGGACTAATGCACCCAAACGACCATGTCTGTGTGCAATCTGTGCCAAGCAGGCCATGCATCTGCGTGTCCTCTTGCCAACAGAGAGAGTGAACAGACTGCACCACGCGACGCTTTGGTGTTTGGGAGCTGGCAATGCATCACATACACAGCTATATGTAATATTAAGCGATTCGCTCTCTCGGGCCTAGTGCATCCACACAGCGATGCCTGCGTCCAAACTGTGCTACCTAGGTCATGCATCTATGTGTCCCCTGGCATCCTGTGAGGCCTATCAGGCTGCACCATGCGTTGCTTTGGTGCCTGGCAGCTGGCAATGCACCGCGCACGCCGAAGCAGTAGCTCAAGCCTACTGGGACTAATGCACCTAAACGACCATGTCTGTGTGCAATCTGTGCCAAGCAGGCCATGCATCTGCGTGTCCTCTTGCCAACAGAGAGAGTGAACAGACTGCACCACGCGACGCTTTGCTGTTTGGGAGCTGGCAATGCATCACATACGCAGATAAATGTAACATTAAGCGATTCGCTCTCTCGGGCCTAGTGCATCCACATAGCGATGCCTGTGTACAAACTGTGCTACCTAGGTCATGCATCTATGTGTCCCCTTGCCTCCTGTGAGGCCGAACAGGCTGCCCCATGCGATGCTTTGGTGCCTGGGAGCTGGCAATGCACCACGCACGCCGAAGCAGTAGCTCAAGCCTTCAGGGCTAATGCACCCAAACGACGATACCTGTGTGCAATCTGTGCCAAGCAGGCCATGCATCTGCGTGTCCTCTTGCCAACAGAGAGAGCGAACAGACTGCACCACGCGACGCTTTGCTGTTTCGGAGCTGGCAATGCATCACATACGCAGATAAATGTAACATTAAGCGATTCGCACTCTCGGGCCTAGTGCATCCACACAGCGATGCCTGCGTGCAAACTGTGCTACCTAGTTCATGCATCTATGTGTCCCCTGGCATCCTGTGTGGCCTAACAGGCTGCACCATGCGATACTTTGGTGCCTGGTAGCTGGAAATGCACCACGCACGCCGAAGCAGTAGCACAAGCCTTCGAGGCTAATGCACCCAAACGACCATGTCTGTGAGCAATCTGTGCCAAGCAGGCCGTGCATCTGCGTGTCCTCTTGCCAACAGAGAGAGTGAACAGACTGCACCACGCGACGCTTTGCTGTTTGGGTGTTGGCAATGCATCACATACACAGCTATATGTAACATTAAGCGATTCGCTCTCTCGAGCCTAGTGCATCCACACAGCGATGCCTGTGTACAAACTGTGCTACCTAGGTCATGCATCTATGTGTCCCCTGGCCTCCTGTGAGGCCTAACAGGCTGCCCCATGCGATGCTTTGGTGCCTGGGAGCTGGCAATGCACTACGCACGCCGAAGCAGTAGCTCAAGCCTTCGGGACTAATGCACCCAAACGACGATACCTGTGTGCAATCTGTGCCAAGCAGGCCATGCATCTGCGAGTCCTCTTGCCAACAGAGAGAGCGAACAGACTGCACCACGCGACGCTTTGCTGTTTGGGAGCTGGCACTGCATCACATACGCAGATAAATGTAACATTAAGCGATTCGTCCCCTGCGTGCAAACTGTGCTACCCACGCCATGCATCTACATCCACCCTTGCCACTTGAGAGGCTAAGCAGGGCAACATCTGCAATTCATCGCCCCCCATGTCACCGATGTGTGAACGAGCTTAACTGCGGTGCATGAAGGTTTGAAGTTGTGGTACATACGGCAGGCTGTTATTCAAGTGTTCGGGCCGATTGTGCCTATACGGCGATGCCTGGACGCCAACTGAGCCACGCAGTGCATGTATCCACATGCTCTACGGTACCCTGCGAGAGTAGATCGCCGGCAGCACGTTGCATCGGCATCCAGGAGCTGGAATGCATTACATACGCCAGGCCATTGTTGATACCTTTGCCCCCTATTGTGAAATAGCCCCGCCCACGAGGGACCCAGCCTCTCGAGTACATCCGAGGCTTGGTCGCTCGTGTGTGTGCTTTCCATTGAGGCCAGTCCCGAGGCTCTCCGTGGAGCAGAAGTGGAGAAATAAGCATTGGGCCCACACCATGTG